>JAOWBW010000650.1:0-367583 GCA_026119855.1 Campanula takesimana | reverse complement strand
GGGGACCGAGTCTATAAAAGGCACCACGACGGGATCAATCTCTTATGCGCCATGAGGCCGAAGCTCAAGAGATAATGTGTGGAATTGCACGAAGGAGAATGTTGGACCCCACATGAATGGTTTTATGCTAGTCAAGAAGATACTTCGCATTGTTTACTATTGGAGCACTATGGAACGAGACTGTACGAGAAAGTCAAAAGGTGTGCCAAGTGCCATTCCACGCTAATCTGCAACATGCTCCACCCCTCACAACTTTACAACATGGTCACACCTTGGCCTTTCTCTTGTTGGGGGATAGACATCATCGGTAAAGTTCATCCTGCTGGAAGCAATGGGCAGTCATTCGTCCTAGTGGCAGTCGACTACTTCACAAAGTGGGTCGAAGCACAAGCTTATCGAACCCTCAACGCCAAAAAGTGGGCTGAATTTGTAAAGATTAATATCATGTGCCGATACGGCGTGCCTCATGAAATCATTTCCGACAACGGCTCTCACTTTGAGAAAGAAAATGGATGCACTTTTGGTAGAATACAAGATCACCAAGCACAGGTCTCTCCTTACCGTCCCCAAGCAAATGGCGCGGTCGAAGCAGCAAATAAACCATCGAGACCGTCAAGAAAATGGCCTCAACAGGAAGGGATTGGCCCGAGAAGCTACCATTAGCATTGTGGGGCTACCGCAACATCAATACGGTCCGCAACAGGAGAAACTCCTTATGCATTAGTCTATGTTCTGAAGCCGTACTCCCTATCGAACTTGAAGTCCCATCTCTACGGGTCCTCCTCGAGAATCAAGTCAATGAGGTCAACTAGATGCAAAGTCGATACGAACAGCTAGCCTTACTCGACGAGAAAAGGTTAGAGCACTCGAACGCACGAGGGCGTATCAGCAAAGGATGGCAAGAGCTTTCAACAAAAGGTGAAGCCTCGAAACATCAATGTGGGAGATTTGGTCTTAAGACAACATCCTCCTAATGCCATGAATCCCCTGGGGAAATGGGGACCCCGATGGATCGGTCAGTACGTGGTAAAAAAGATACTAAGCGGTGGTGCAGTCCGGCTCGTGGATTTAGATGGTGACCAGCTGCCAAAGGAGGTCAACTTCGACAAGCTCAAGAGGTTCTACGCTTAATAAACAAAGACAATAAAAAAAAAAAAAAATCGCTCGCTAGGTTGAAAACCCGCAAGGGCGGCCTAGGCAAAAATTAGAGCACGTGCAAAAAAAGAAGCCCGCTAGATTGAAAACCCAAAAGGGCGGTCTAGGCAAAAAACAGGGTGCACACACATAAAAAAAAAATAAAATAAAAAAAAAAAATGGTCTTTGTTTGTTTGAACTACGAAGACCTGAGCCTCCCAACTGGAGGAACGTAGGCAACCTTCGGGTGCGGTCTAAAACATATCAAAAATACCCAATTCACTTCAAATAACAAAATGCAATTTTATTCATTCAATGAACTATTCAAACCATTACAACGGATTTATTGAGCAACAAAAGACATCAAAATACTAAATCCTAAAACAAAGTGGTCTAATTGCAATCTCTTAGGGTACTAAGAAAAATCCAATTTTCTCTTAGCTTTCAAAGGACCACCCGATTGTCTCTCAATCCTTTTCTTCTTGGGTAACGAAGGAGCACTAATACGCACCGAAACCTTCTGTGTTGCGACACATCTCCTAGCATAAAAGTCATCCAAAGGAGTACCGAAAGGATCAGCGAGAATGTTACCCGAATCAGCAGCAGCCTCCCTATATCTCAAAGTGCTGCTAGGCTCAAAACCCTTTCCCAACAACTCAGCACGAAGCACATCAACCCAAGTGATGCCACGGTAAAGGGTGCCAAATAAATAATCCAAGTAGCTCTCGGGAAGGAAGACACTCCCCCGATGCAGAGGAGCAAAAAGCCCAACGGTTGCGGTCATCTCCCCAAGCCGACTGAAGCTCACTCGAGAAGTCAGGACCCATGTAAGCAACTGGACGAAGCATTCCGCCCCTCGGAAAAGGAATTGTCTGTTGGCGACCGAACTGCCGCAGAACCCGTTCTGGCTGGTAAAATGAAGAATCTCTCAAACCGGGTACAACCACGTGCTGAAAACCAAGAGTCCACTCCACAAAAGGACGAAGACCCCAAGAAGAAAGACACCACTCATATCAACGGTCACCCGAGAGGCAAAGAATTTCTTCCAATCATCTTCAGATAAATCCCGGATCAACAACTTCCTCCTATGAACAGCAAAAGGAGACAAATCACCATCCGGAGAATAAATCCTGAAGTGTTCTCGGAGCCATATGGTCAAGAGAAAAGGGCTTCCCCGACACATCTTGCCCATCCTATGTAACTCATCAAGGCCGTGCAACGTCTCCCCTACAATAAGAGGGATTACACTAAATTGCTGCTCCTTAGCTTGCAAAATAATCTCAGCCAACTGCACGTCCGCAGGCCCGAAGGGTGTAACAAACAGTACTTCGCTGAAGAGACAAACGGCCATGGCATTCCTTTTGAAAGATTGAACCACCGGGTCCTCCGAGTGTAAACTGAAGAACATCGGCAACTCAGTTATATCAATCACGGTACCGTGCAACATCTTCCTCACGTCCTCAACAGGGAGATTCAGTAACTCAACCCAAGAGTCGATGGCACCACGGTGATATTTAGGGACGGCAATCCGACCGGCCAAAGGCATGCCAAGTATGGCCCCGAAATCGTCAACAGTCGGCACCATTTTATTAGCTGAAAGGTTGAAAGTATGGCTGTCGCAGTCCCAGAAAGCCGCGGCAGCTCTCAACAAATCCCAATCCGGCTTCAACGTCCGCAAGGTGAAAAGAATTCGGAACCCGAAGTCTTTAATGAAGGCCTTCTTGGGATGGGTCTTGAAAGAATACACAAAAGTGCCCAAGTCCTTTTCATACTCACTAACAAACCTTGGCAGCAAGGGCAAAAGAATTGGAAGCCATGGAAAATGTGGATCACAAGCAAAGTTAAGCAATAATATGATGTTCAAAAATGGCAGAAAGGATCTGTGAGAATCAAGTGGTCGAACAGAAGATGATATTATAGCTGTTGGGGCTTCTTTTGGCCAGCAAATGTCAAGCCCGGAATTTCGCCTCCCAGACGCGCGCGACCCGACAGCAGTCTCAAATGCGCGCGCGCCACAATCCCACAAAGGAAGGCGCGCGCCTCCCAGGTCTAGATCACCTCAGAAAAGGACCTTGTTAGAGATCTCCGGCCTAAACCAAGGCACAGCCCTGTCCTCGGACACCCAGTTGGGCACACCTTCTTCTGTCCGCCCTTAAGGCATGTCAAAAATTGAAAGTAGGATAAAAACTCCCACTCAAAAGTAGGCCGTCCTCCCACGGATTCCGAACTCCCCAAGTTCTGTCACGGGTGCCACATCCCCCTCAAGAGTCAATCTCAACATTTCATCCCCAGCAGGAACATTTTTTCTGGTCGCGGTCAACTGTGCCCGCACCCCACAATTCAAAAAGTCAAGTGGGACTCCAAGTAGCACGAGACTTCAAAGCAATATTTCATTAAGCGAATTCACTAACGGATTCGTCAACAAGGGTTCACCAACGGACTCATCCAAGGGATTCACTAACGGATTCATCAAGCGGATTCACTAACGGATTCGTCAACAAGGGTTCACCAACGGACTCATCCAAGGGATTCACTAACGGATTCATCAAACGGATTCACTAACGGATTCGTCAACAAGGGTTCACCAACGGACTCACCCAAGGGATTCACTAACGGATTCATCAAACGGATTCACTAACGGATTCGTCAACAAGGGTCACCAACGGACTCATCCAAGGGATTCACTAACGGATTCATCAAGCGGATTCACTAACGGATTCGTCAACAAGGGTTCACCAACGGACTCATCCAAGGGATTCACTAACGGATTCATCAAACGGATTCACTAACGGATTCGTCAACAAGGGTTCACCAACGGACTCATCCAAGGGATTCACTAACGGATTCATCAAACGGATTCTCTAACGGATTCGTCAACAAGGGTTCACCAACGGACTCATCCAAGGATTCACTAACGGATTCATCAAACGGATTCACTAACGGATTCGTCAATAAGGGATCACCAACGGACTCATCCAAGGGATTCACTAACGGATTCACCAAGCGGATTCACTAACGGATTCGTCAACAAGGGTTCACCAACGGACTCATCCAAGGGATTCACTAACGGATTCATCAAGAGGATTCACTAACGGATTCGTCAACAAGGGTTCACTAACGGATTCATCAAACGGATTCACTAACGGATTCGTCAACAAGGGTTCACCAACGGACTCATTCAAGGGATTCACTAACGGATTCATCAAAAGGTTCACTAACGGATTCATCAAAAGGTTCACTAACGGCCTCATTCAAAACATTCAGCCGGCAGGTTCACCTAACGGATCATGCCACCCTCTCTATCAACAAAAGCCGCTCGCACAGGGAGCGCACCACTATCTCTCGCAATTTCAAATTCCTGCTTTCATCGAGTCTTTGCCTTTTCTTGGTGATGTCCTCGGCGGGTGTTTTTAACTTTCGTCGACGCGTTTTTCTTTGCAATCCACGTCGCCGAGGGGCTCTGTAGACACCCCGCCTTGGACCGCTCACCCCGATTGCACATTTGATCTTGTGTTTCTCCCTATTTTAAGTGTTTCTCGTTAGTTTCTGTCACTTTCATTAAGTTCCTGACTGACTTCGTTAAGTCTAGGGACTAAACTGAATGACAGGGCTGACTTTCTAGTCCATTCTGTCAAAATTGCCTTCTCTGAGTCGCGCGCCTCCGACAGGAGGAGCCAGGCGCGCGCGCCTCCCGCCCCCAAAGCAGGAAGCGCGCGCCTCTGGGCGTCAGTTACAGATTTTTGGCCAGGATTTTCTCCCTTGCTCAATTTACAGGATTTTGCTCGGGAAGGATTTCTTGGTGACTGAGTTTTGGCACCAAAAACACCCCTCTTTCACCTATAAAAACCTCTCTTTACCTCCATTTTTCAAGGATCGAAAACTTAGACCGAAGATTGAACTTACAAAAAACTATACAAAAATCACTTTCTAAAGGTTCTCCAAAGATCTCATCAAGCAACATTTGAAGTTCTTCAAATTGTAGGTAAAAGTCCATCTTTTCCTTTCTTTTCTACTTCATCTCCTCTCTCTCTTTTACTTTAATCAAATGTGCAATCACCCAAATCATTTTGGGACATGAATCTAATGATCACCTCATCTCATTGAGGTTGGTTAAGGGGTTATCTCCTAAATTCCAAATCATATTTTAAACCCCCCCCCCTTTTTATGACTTAAAGAAGAAGAAGAAGAACATTTTCATTCATGTAGATTTTGATTAAGCAAGACCAACTTAAGTTGGGCGAGATGGGTGTTTCGGTACTTCCCATCTCGTAATCTAACCCCCGAACCTCAAAACAAAGAATCTCTGTTTTCGTAATCAAACTTAGGCTATAATCAATAGGTTTTTCTTATGTTCCTCAAAACATAGGTGGCGACTCTAAAACAAGTTAGACATCCTAGGGTAACTCACGCGCTCGAGCCTAAAGCCGTGGTTCCCCCGGGGTATCTACACATACATGGAGGCGTTTCCTATAAAATTGATTGCCAGAATGGACCCGATGAAGTACATCTTCGAGAAGTCACATGTGTCCTCTAGGATAGCCAAATGGTATTTTATGCTCGCGGGGTATGATATCACTTACATCATGGACCAAGTCCATCAAGGAGTCTGTGGAACCCACATGAATGGCAATATGCTAGCAAAGAAAATTATCCGACTAGGATACTATTGGGCTACAATGGAAGCCGACTGCACCGAGATGGTTAGAAAATGCCACAAGCGTCAGATACATGCCAACTTACAACACGCACCACCATCCGTATTATACCCCATGACATCCCCTTGGCCATTTTCTACATGGGGAATAGATGTTATCGGTAAAGTTTCACTGACGGGTCATAATGGGCACTCATTCGTGTTGGTCGCCATTGATTACTTCACTAAGTTGATCGAGGCTCAATCCTACAAAGTCTTAAATGCCAAAAAGGTGGCTGAGTTCATCAAGACCAACATCATATGCCGATATAAGGTACCTCATGAGATAATATCTGACAATGGCATGCACTTTGAGAAAGAATGTGACCAGCTACTTGCAAAGTACAAGATAGAGAGGCATAAGTCATCACCGTACAGAACACAAACCAATGGAGCCGTCGAAGCTGCTAACAAGACCATAGAGACCATCATTAGGAGGATGGCTAAGACTGGCAGAGATTGGCCCGACAAGCTACCTTTTGCACTCTGGGGCTACGGTACTTCAATCTGTACCGCCACCGGTGAAACTCTATACGCCCAGCCTATGGGATGGAATCAGTATTACCAATCGAATTGGAAGTGCCATCACTAAGGGTTCTCCTAGGAAACCAAGTGAATTAAGTCGCATGGTTGAACAGCCGTTATGAGCAACTAGCCCTGCTAGATGAACGACGACTTCGAGCTGCCGAACATATCCAAGCATATCAATGGAGAATGGCCCGAGCATTTAATAAGAAAGTCAAATCCAGAAACATCAAAGAAGGGGACCTTGTCCTACGCGAACATCGTCCTGGACCATTCAATCATATGGGAAAGTGGGGACCAAGATGGATAGGCCCTTACATAGTCAAGAAGATCTTCTCCGGAGGAGCGGCGCAACTCGCAGACCTAGATGGAGATCAGCTGCCAAAGCCCGTCAACATGGACAAGCTGAAGAAGTACTATTTATAAGTCCGTCCCCTATTTCAGAAAAAATAAGGAAAGCTTGCTAGGTTGAAAACCCGCAAGGGCGGCTTAGGAAAAAGTTAGAGCAGAAAGCACGAGAAAAGAAGCCCGCTAGATTGAAAACCTGAAAGGGTGGTCTAGGCAAAAATCAGGGTGTGCGTAAAAAAAAAAGGGGGGGGGATAGTCTCGTATGAGACACCTATATCTCGTACGAGACATGTCGATCACCAGACATATTTTCTCTTTCTTAAACAAGAACTACGATGACCTGAGGTCCTTATTTAATTGATGTAAAAGGATAACGTAGGCAGCCTTTTGGTTCAGTCTATTCATTAAATAAAATCAAAATCTTGTCTTCTTATTAATTTAATGCATTTCAAGAAAGCAATGAGAAAATTTCTAACACGAATACCAACCTGCAAAAGAAAATCAATAAAAAACTAAAAATCTAAACATTGATCTATCTATTGTAATCTCTCGATACTCCTAAGGACCTATTTCTTCCTTGACTTAGTAGGGGCTTGATCACGGTCCGCCTTGCCATTCCTTTTCCTCTTATACAAAGGCTTCTCGAAACCGGGAGGAACATCAAGTCGACTGAACACTGAGGGAGTGAGCCACGCAAACACATGAGGCCTGTCTAGAGCTTGAAATTTACGGGAAGTCCGTTTGCCCTCTTCTCGTAAAAGTCACTATCCAAAAAATCTTGAGTGGCATCTACAATGACATTAGAAGGATCCTCCTTAGCTTCCATCTTTTTCAAATTCAAGCTAGGCTCAAATTGGTCCCCCAATAGAGAGCGGCGAATCTCATCAATACCCTCGACACTGGGACGGAGTTCGGTAAGAAACCAATCCAGATATTTATCCGACAAATAGATACTCCCTCCCTCATGATGGAGATTGGTCCAACGATCCATAGTGGTGCCTTGCCCCCAAGCACGAGCCAAGCTCGTAGAAAACTCTGAGCCCATGAAAGAAGTGTCTTGAGGTCGTCCCCCTAACACAAAATTGTACTGTAGTTGACCGAATTGTTGCATTACCCTCCGAGCAAAATAGAAAGAGGAATCCCTCGGAGCCGGAAGGACAACCCTGTCGTATCCAAGGGTATTACCTACAAACCGCTTTACCTTCCAAAAGGGTGGGTACCAAGCAATATCATCAGTCTCCACTTTGGCAAAAAGAAGGGCCCACTCCTCGACGCTAAGACCTTCACCAGCAGTTTCCACCTGTGGAAAGTATAAGGGGAATACTCGATCGGAGAGTCCAATAATTTAAACTATTCTTTGAGCCAAATAGTCAACAATAATGGACTTCCCCGAGTCATGGAGCCAGTTCGGTGTAGCTCATCAAGGCCATGAAGGGTCTCCCCCAGGATAAGAGGGATTATGTTAAAGGCCCAACCTCTAGCTTGCAAAACAATGTCTACGAGCTCTGTGTTCGCCATACCACACTTGCTCATAAAAAGTGCGCTTCGGAACAGGCATAATGCCAAGAGGCAACACTGTGAATCCACCCCATGACCATGAGTCACCTGACCTTTAAATCTCCTAGGCAAAGTGTGGAGATCAATATAGCGGTTGTGAATATAAGTCTGCGCCTCAGGAAGACCTATGCTTAATAAGTCCCTAAGAGACTCCGCCGGTGCCTTATCACAATTAGGAACCGTAATCAACCCAGTCAAAGGCATATCCAAGATAGCCGCCATCTGCTCTACAGTAGGGACCATCTCATTAAGTGAAAAGTTGAAGAGATGAGTCGATGGATCCCAAAGCGTGCAACTCCCTTCAAAAGGTCCCAATCCGGTTTTAGATTCTTCAAAGTGAAGAGAATCTTAAAACCGAACATCTCCACAAATCTCTCTTGACGAGGTTTATTGAATAAACGGAAGAACGTTGCTAAATCATCCTTGTAGCGTTCCACTAATTCCGAGTCCAAGGAAAACTCATCAACAATTATTGATGAAGGGACGGACTTATTCGGGGCCATTGGGAGAAAAAGGTTGAGAATTCTACTCCAAAAGAAAGGTTCCCATAACTGATTTAAGGCTGCATGGTATTCTAGGACGGACTAGAGGTGTTTATATGCAAGTTTGGATACCAAATCCTCGAGGAAAAAGGAGAAGCAGTCGCAGATTCATGGGATGGCTCGTACGAGACATCGATGTCTCGTACGAGACATCTCGTCAGTTCAGTCATCACAGCTCTGCTCAGATTCAGGTTGCCCGACAGGTCAAAACATGCCTCAATCACCTCAGAAATGCACTCGAAACAGTCTATACATCACATACAAATGACCCAACGCGAATCCATCTCATAAAATTACCCCTCAGTTGACCAACCGGATGCGAGTCAATCTATTTACACAGTCAGAAATAAAGACTAAAATTAACTAAAGTCTTGTGTGTTTGAGTTAGGAATTAACTGTTGCATAGGTACACACCAAAGAAAGAAAAATTGTCTTCGCCTACGCCGAGGCAATGAATACATCATCCACAAAAGAGGGAATGGGGGATCCTATCTACTCGAGAATCAAAGGAAGGGAGACGTCGCCACCGCCACATGATCATTCGTCGGTCCGAGGCCTTTTCCCGTAAGAGGCTGACTCCGCTGTCTGCCGAGCCAACCTGCCTAAGAGTCCCATGGTCTCACTCTTCACCCTCTTAGCATAAGCCATGAACTAGGCAAGCCGTCCCACGACCTCTCTATACTCGGCAATGGGCACCTGTTGAGAGGAAACAAATAGAGATATCAAAATCTTCAAATAAAGGATAAACAGAGAGTTAAAATGGTAAAATGACAAGAAATGACGGAATAAGGGTCACAAGTCATACCATGGTCGCATCGGCAGAAGGCACGAATCCTTCAGGCAAATGTAGGTAAATGAAGCTGGTCCGAGCTGCGGATGGAAAGGGACGTGGACAACTCCCTGAGCCTGAGCATGATCACCCTCTAGGATCAATCGAGGCATCAGACGAGCAAGAAAGTCCTGATAGTCAGCCTCCAGATGCATATGCTCAAAAGAATCATAACCAATGATGAGGTCATCCCTCTCGTCATCCCCGATGGCATAAGAATTCAGCATATGAGCCGGTGGGTCAAAAGGGACAACGACATCAAGCCTGCCACCACCTTGCTGGCGAGAAACCCTCTCTCCCAAATAAAAGCACCCCCCACCGAGGCCAACCATCAGTAACCTCATACCAGTAAACCCATAAACGTGATCAATGCCCAAACTCTGCCAAGGGAAGAAAGCAACAGCAGATTTCGGAACAGCATCCCACCTGTCAAAATACTGCCGCATGCTCTCCACCGGCATATCAGCCCCCTCTGCCTGCTCATCATGGGTGTCCCTGTTACCCCAGCGCCATCTCAAAGTGTCTGGGAATATAAAGATGTTGTCTCGAAGGTTGAAAGAAAAGAGACCAAACATGGCGTATCCCCAAGCCTGTAAATGGGAGAAATATAGAAAAATGTCAAATGTCAAAAAACTGAATGAGCTACTGAGACCAAAAATAAACCGGGGCTGAAATTAAAGAGGGATACAGAAATGGATAAAGTATTTTACCTCCCAGGAATGACTATAGCCGCCTAAGCCAGCGTTCGCCCGATCCCGCGAACTCTCATCCATGGCCACGTAACAGTGGGCCAAGCCAGCTAAACCCCAACTAGCATCAGTGACATGCTGCATATCCCTCAACACACTCAGAAGAGTGAACAAGGCTGTCAACACATGATTGGCAAATAGCGTCTCAGAAAAGGCCCACCAAAGAAAGCCTCGGACGGCTACAATACGGGTGCCAGTAAGATGCATCTGGCCTGCATTAATGGCAACATAGGCATCGACCTTACCCCTCAAAGCTGTGAGAGGAACACCCTTGCCTTGGGTACGCACAGAGAAGCTTAGAAGGTGTGCCATATCATCCTCATTAGGACGTAAATCCACATCTACCTCAAGTGGCTCGCCGGCAATAGCAAGCCCTATGATGGCATGGAAATCAGTAGGGGTCATAGTAACCTCCCCCCTACAAAATGTTCATGGTGTGAGTACTATCCCACCAGCGTTCCCAGATAGCCTAGAGCAAGTGAACATTCCTCCTCTCACTGACTAAGCCATCAAAGAAAGGCTTAAGTCCCATATTCTCGATCTCCTCCTTCAGTTCGTCATTGAGAGTCTCCCACCTCTCGGCGACCGCTCGTACGCTGCCCCTATAGTTATTGATCACCCTAAATGACTGCAAGTAACATAGACAAAAAAGACAAATGTCAAAAAATCGGTAAAATCCTCATTTAAGCATTTTTACCCAAAAAAAACGCAAAATTGCCTGAAACAACATTTAAAATCATGTACTACTATAATACAATGATTTTCAGCATCGACAAGGATGAAAATCCATCGAAAGATCACCCATGCACGGTGAACCCTAGCAGCGATAATTCTAGGCGAAAATTGACAAAATTCGGATTGCTAGAACACTAAATTGAGACATGCAACAACAAAATTGGCATGGAAACTTAGTCAAAGGAAGAGATTCTTACCCGCCTGGTCCGAATGGCGTGAGAAATGTGGTCCTCGGGAAACGGACACAACTCATCTGTGTTCCATCTTTTCCCCTTCATGTGCCTACCAAAGAGGTGTTCCTTATGCGAATGGTTGGCACCGGCCATTAGAAAGGGTTGGGAATCACTAAAACTTGGTGAAAATGGAGATTTTTGAGTGACGAAATCACCTAGGGTTGAAAGCTCCCGAGAATGAAAAGAAGAAATGATTCAAAATCACTGAATCAGCGCTGATATGCGCTAAAATCAGAGATGGCTCGAACGAGGTATCCCTCCCTCATACGAGGTATCCCCAGTAAATCCTTAGGAAACCCTGTTTTCTTGAGAAATTCCAAAAAAGCTCAGCTTTTAACAGAAAGGTCAGAAAAAGCCCTGCTTTAGACTGAAAGGTCAATCTGAACCCGGTTCAAGATGGAAAATTGAGTCATCAACAAAAGGATATTTTTAGAATTGGAACAAGCAAAGTTGTTTCTCAGTACAAATTTATTCTCACCGCACATCCAAGATCATGGGTGAGCAACAAGAATCTGCATCAGCAAACTCTAAATCCAACGACTGTCATCAAGGGGTATGTTAATGACACAGGATTTGCAACCGGGTATCCCACGACTGTTATCAAGACGTAAGTTAATAGCACAATATCCCACCATTTAGAGTCCCATAATTGCCATCAAGGTGTAAGCTAATGGCATAGGATTCACTTTTTTGATGGAGAGGCAGTCTCGTCAGAAGGAGAAGCAAGGAACCAAGTAATTGGCGTCTCCACAACTAGTGATACCACAATTGTTATCAAGGCGTAGGCTAATAACATAGGATTCACACCCCTCAGAGTCCTATAATTATCATCAAGATATAAGTTAATGGCATAGGATTCACCGTTTCAACAGGAGAGAAAGCTAGTTGGAAGGAGAAGCAAGGTCCGAGTAATTGGCGTCTCCAAACTCAGAATCCCATAATTGTTATCAAGACATAAGTTAATAACATAGGATTCACAACACAGTTTCAACGGGAGATAAAGTTCGTTGGAAGGAGAAAAAAGGTCCGAGTGACCGGTGTCTCCAAACCGAAGGCGGTTTGTCATCAACAACAGGGTATATTAAGAATTGGAGTCAAAGAGATTGGTTACTCAGTATGGATTACAACTGGCGACGGTTCGTCATCAACAAAAAGGAGTATACTCAAAATTGGGTCAAGGCCATTGATTCCTCAGTATGGGTACTCTCTAAACCTTAAGATTTACTTACCGCAAGTATTGTTTTCAAAAATGATTTTCAAAATACCTTAAACCTCAATTTTTGCATGTTTTTTTAGTCGAACTACGTTTGGTCTGATTTCCTTTCGAGGAATACATTGGCAGCTTTTTAGCACGACCATACCCCCTAGTTCAAAATGGTGTCTTTTCTATCGACGACGTTACTTCATCCATAAGTATCGTCGCCGAGGGGATCTGTAGACACCCCATTTTGGACATTCATTCATAATCACATTACTTCTGTGTCTCGCCTTCGATTTGGGTCGAAACTCGTTAAGTTGGACATGTTTCATTAAGTTTCTGACTGACTCTGTTAGTTAGAGGCCAAAATGAACATTAAAACTACTGCAGAGGACAAAAATGTGATTCCAGCACATGGATGTATCGTACGAGACATTGTCGTACGAGGTATCCCCCTCGACAATCGGGTTTCTCAATAGTTTCCTTGTTGATCATAACCTCGTTTCTTGGCAAACACTCAGGCAATACGGGAAAACCTAATGGACGATCCTAGAGTCCAAAAATACCTCTGTGGGAATCAAGTCTTGGATTCCCAACACAACTTACCTTCTTGGCTCAAACCCTAGGTCAAAAACCCCTATAAATATGGTTGGTCTTGCCTAGAAGGACTAATGGTCAATTCTAGAATCCTCATACACCCAAAACCACTCCAAATTTGATAAAAAAAAAAAGGTCTCCATATTCAGTCCCTCTTCCTCACCCACGAAATTCAAGCCTCCACAACACCATTCAAGCCTAGTTCATCGGATTATCAAGGCCTTTAGTCAAGGCCATCCATAGGATTCTTGAAGAACGCTTAGGTAAAACTCTTTGCTTTCTATCTTCTCATCTCCTTCTTTGTATTTGAAGTAGTGTAATTCCATTAAAGGATCAACCTAGAGCCTCTCTAATTCATAGAGATGGTTTCAAAGCATATGATCGACATTCCAAATAAATAAGAAATTATTTATTTGTTTGTTTTTCTTCTAGTACATGAATGCATAATTTTTATAACAATGATGATGATTTCTTAGCAAGACCAATCCTAGATTGGGTGAATTGGGTGATCCTTGACCTTCCCAATTCATAACTTGACCCCCAAATCCAGATATCTTGGTCCGTGTTCCGACAATAACATGGTGGCGACTCTCAAACCAAAAAGGTGAATCGAAGGACGAAACTGCGCCCCTCGAAAAGCAAAAACCCCGTGCGCAAACAAGAGTAAACTGAATGTTGTATTGCTCTGTCAAAACTCCATTATCATAGATGTGGGAGCAGAGTAGAGGAAGAATTGGGGGTTTGGCCTCCATGAATGTCTTCAGTTTAGCATTAGTAAGAAGCTCTCCAATCCATCCACCAGCGGGATTAATGTAAAAGGATTTTTTTAATGCGGTAGCCATGGGCGAATGTGGAATTCATTTTTCTAGGGTTTGAAAGGGGAGAAACAGAAGATATAACGGTCACTTTTGTTTTGAATGGAGAAGAAGGGTATAAGAAGGATGATTGGTTAAGTGAAACGGTGGCTTTTAAAGGGTTGAGTAACAACGGTAGATAGGTGAAAAGACATGCCCTTTAAAAGAAATTTATAAGCGATGTGGACAAGAAGGTGACTCATCACAATTGTAACTATTGAAACAGTAACTATCTTCTTTTTGTGTTTACGCAGAGGACTTAGCGTGAAATGAACAAACATTCTTTATTCCCTTAATAAATATTGACATGGTTAAGTCCAATATTCAACTATAATCCAGTATAGTCAGGCGGCTCGATTAATTATCATATCAAATCAACCTTACTGGAATGCATCTTTTGAGGTCTACTATCATCATTGCATCTACAATATGATGAATTCAATGATGTATAATCTCTTTATATAAGAAACATTGTTGGTGAATTATACATCACAACAACAAATATTCAGATAAAGATAGCTCAAAGGAAGATAGTAGACCTTACTTCTTCATATTTTCTCATATACAGAATGGGTAGACTCACAAATCTTTTTATCCCAAGCAAGATGTCTGATCTTGTGAAGAAGTTAAAGTTCAAGGAGAAGGATGAAGAGAAGGTAGATGAAAAATTCTTAAGGGAATTCAGGGAATACCAGGCTTAAGAGGCCTTGGTTAGTGAGTAGGAGGTAGATCAACTTCTTCCAAATGATCCAAAGAAGAAGGTATAGATGATGGAAAGATCAATAAATAAGGAGATGTGGCTACATGCTAGAGATGAATTTGTCAAGGAGGAGAGAAAGAAGCTAAAAAGGGGTGAGGTTGAGGAGAAATGGTGTGACATTGGCAAGGGAAAGGCCAAGATGTCAGAGATAGAGGAGGACAAAGGACCTAATAAGTCCTTATTTGATCTTTTATAGTTGGAGAGAAAGGCAGATGTAGTGATAGGTAAGAGGGGGGAGAGAGGGGAAGGCCAAGGGGATAATTATGATGGCAGTTCTTACACCAAGAACAGTTCATTTTCCCTTCTTTCAAGCAAGTACTTTGCTTGCTGTAGTCCATTAAGAATTGGGAATAAGGAGGAGGAAAGCTTTAGGTCTGACCAGGCCTATATTTTTAGTGAGAGCCATAGTTCCTCTGGCACTTTTAGCTTCTCATCACCTTTAGATAGTTTGCCTAAGCCTCAAGAAGTAAGGAATTGGTGGCCTAAATCTGTATGACCTTCATCAAATCAGTCTGTTCGTGGTATTAAGTTATAGAGATGGGATAGTAGACTCATGTTAGAGAGAACTGATGAGTCTGGTTAACCATTTGTTGGGGCTTCCCAAGGAGAGATTAAGGAGGAGGTGGAGACATCAGCAGAGTATTCATTTGTAGTTAGAGAGTAGAGGTCAGAAGAGTAGTTCTGAGAAAGGGAAGATAGTGGACCTTGTGGAGAGGTCGGCTATCTTGGATATGGGTGGAGTAGCTGACACATTTTAGCTCCTTTTTGTTTGTAGGAGTAGGGTAGCCCTTTATGGCACCTTTTTGTTGTTTTTACTCCTTTCTTTGTACTGTACTCCATTATGTTTAATGGAATTTCCCTTTCATTTACTTGGCATATTTAGCATCCCCATATTTACTCTCAAATAGCCAAATCTTTGTTCATCCAGTGCCTTTGTGAGAATGTCAGCCAGTTGATTCTCAGTGCACACATGAGAGAGACATATATCCCCTTTTTCAATATGATCCCTTATGAAATGGTGTCTAACTTCAATGTGCTTTGTTTTAGAGTGCTGGACTGGATTCTCAGTCATTGCTATTGGACTAGTATTATCACAGAAAATAGGAATATGATCCTGAAAGATTCCAAAGTCTTTGAGTTGATTTCTGAGATAAAGGACTCGTGAACAACATAGACCTGCAGCAACATATTCTGCTTCTGCAGTTGATGTAGCACCTGATATTTGCTTTTTGCTGCACCAACTTACAATTCTTGAGCCAAGAAACTGACAACTTCCACTAGTGGATTTCCTATCCAAATTGCATCCAGCATAGTCTGAGTCAGTATATCCAATAAGAGATAAAGGAGATTCTTTAGGGTACCAAATTCCAAAATCAGGAGTCCCTTTAAGATATCTTAAGATCTTTTTAACTGCAGCTAAATGTGATTCTTTAGGATCTGCTTGAAACCTTGCACATAAGCAAACACTGAACATGATGTCAGGTCTTGAAGCATTGACATAAAGAAGAGATCCAATAAAACTTCTATACAGAGTTTGATTCAAACTTTGGCCTTCAGGGTCTGCATGTAATTTTGCAGTGGTTGATAGAGGAGTTTTGGCAGTTGACACATTCTGCATATCAAACTTTTTCAACATATCTCTAGTGTATTTCCCTTGATTTATGAATATTCCATTTGTTAGTTGTTTGACTTGAAGTCCCAAAAAGAAAGTGAGCTCTCCTATCATGCTCATTTCAAATTTTTCTTGCATAACTAATCCAAATTCTTTGCATAAATCATCATTAGTTGAACCAAATATAATATCATCCACATAGATTTGAATGAGAAAAATATCTTGGTTTGACTTTTTAATGAACAAGGTTTTATCCATCTGTCCCTTTATGAATCCTTTTTCAAGTAGAAAGTTGGACAATGTTTCATACCAAGCTCTAGGGGCTTGTTTGAGTCCATACAAAGCTTTGTCCAATTTGTAGACATGATCTGGAAATTTAGGAGACTCAAAACCAGGATGTTGTGCAACAAAAACCTTTTCATGTAAAATTCCATTCAGGAATGCACTCTTAACATCCATTTGATACACATTCATATTCTTGGATGATGAGTAGGCAATAAACAGCCTAATTGCTTCAAGTCTAGCAACTGGAGCATAGGTCTCATCATAGTCAATTCTTTCTTCTTGTCTGTAGCCTTGAGCTACCAATCTTACTTTGTTCCTTATGACTGTACCATCTTCATTCATCTTGTTTCTGAACACCCATCTAGTCCCAATTATAGTTTGATTTTTTGGTTTAGGGACAAGTTTCCAAACTTTGTTCCTTTCAAACTGTTCAAGCTCTTCCTCCATTGCTTCTATCCAATCTGCATCAAGTAGAGATTTATTGATTTTCTTTGGCTCCATCTGAGATATGAAAGCACTATATAAGGCTTCATCTTCAATGTTTGACCTTGTTTGAACTCCACTGGCAATATTACCAATAACTAATGACTCTGGATGGTTATTGTTGTAGTTTCTAGCAATGGGGAGATCAATGTATATGCTAGAGATTGGAATAGATCTAGGTGGATTAGGATTTGATGGTTCTTGAGTGGATGAGCTAGGTTCACAGTTTATCCCAGTTCTGTTTTCAGTTATAGGTCTATCACTAGTAGTAGGTCTACTATCATTGATAGGTCTACTATCATCAGTAGGATTATTACCAGGAATGAGAATAGGGTTTGTGAGGGCAGTTCCATGCTTAGCAACTGGTGGTAAAGGATGGTTGTCATTGATTTTGAGGTTGCTGAAGGGTGGAAAAGGTTCAAGAGAGATTTTGGGTAGATTATAAAGAAGATAGTCGAGTTGGTCATTTTTTGGAATTTTGGGAAATTATGGGTAAGGGTTCAGGGAGAGAATCAACATTTCCAAGAGTTTCATCAAACTCATCAATCTTTAAATCCCAGGCACTGGGAGATTCATCAAAATCCACATGAATGGACTCTTCAAGCACCATTCTTCTTCTATTATAAACTCTATATGTCTTGCTAGTTGCAGAGTAGCCAAGGAATATCCCTTCATCACTTTTAGACTCAAATTTTTCCAAATTGTTCTTCCCATTATTGTGAATATAACATTTACTTCTAAAAGCATGAAAGTAAGAGATAGTTGGAGTTTATTTCCACAATTCATAGGGAGTCTTCAAGTGAAATTTGTTAATCAAGGTCTTGTTCTGAACATATACTGCAGTAGTAACAGCTTCTCCCCAAAAATACTTAGGAAGGTTATTTTCAGATAACATAGTCCTTGCAGCTTCACAAATTGTTCTATTCTTTCTCTCAGCAACTCCATTTTGTTAAGGAGTTCTAGGGGCTGAAAAGTTGTGACTTATTCCTTGTTGGTTGCAAAATTCTTCAACACCAGTATTTTCAAATTCAGTACCATGATCTGACCTAATTCTGACCACTTTGATGCTTTTGAGGTTCTGCACTTGATTTATCAATTTTACTAATTGACCAAGAGTTTCTGACTTGGATTCTAAGAGAATGATCCAAGAAAATCTTGTATAGTCATCAACTATCACAAGAGAATACCTTTTTCCTCCAAGGCTTCTAGTTCTGATTGGTCCAAATAAATCCATATGAATAAGTTCAAGTGGCCTTTATGTATCCAATCTATTTTTGGCTTTAAAGGTAGTCCTTTGTTGCTTTCCGCACTGACAAGCATTGCACAATTTATCCTTTTTGAAGGATATTTTTGGGAGTCCTTTTAGAAGTTTAGAGGAAGCAAGTTTGGCTATGATTTTGAGATTCAAGTGAGCTAATCTCTTATGCCAAAGCCATGCCAAATCAGACTGATTATAATACAGTAGACACATGGCATTAGAGGATTTAGCCACTTCAAGGGATATGCAGTACACATTTCCTTTTCTGAAGCCAGTAAGAATGATCTCATCTTTTGAATTCTTCACGTGACACAAGTTATGGGAGCACACAACATGAAATCCTTTGTCAAAGATCTGACTGATGCTAATCAAGTTGTGATTGAAACCTTCCACATAAGAGACTTTTGATAGAATAATGCTTTTTGTAATTAAGTCTCCATGTCCTTTGACTCTGTCTTGAGAGTTGTCTCCAAAAACAATATTAGGGCCATCTTTTGGAATGAAGTTCTGCAGCTATAGTTTGTTGAAGGTCATGTGCCTGCTGCAGCCACTGTCTAGGTACCAGATTCCCTTATTAAATTCCTACAAAACAAATAAAGAAAAATAAACATGGTCCCCTTCGAATTATGGGTCCAGGAGGTTAGACAGCCTTAGGGACCCAAACTTTTATAATTTTCTTAGAAGGGCTATTGTTCTTTGGGGAAAAAGGTTTTTGGTTGAATACGTTTAGGTAAGTTAGGATTTGGTACATATAGGGTGTCATCCTGAATTGTTGATGATGATAGTTGTGATGAGGGTGTGGATTATATGATTTGGGTGAGGTATAGGCTTTAGGGAAAATTGAGGAGCTATAGCTTTGACTTTTTCTTCCTTTGTTTCTCTTTTGGTAGGTCTGCTGTCTTCTTGGGTATTGTAGACACCCCGCCTTGGACCGCTCACTCCGATTGCATACTTGATTTTGTGTTTCTCCCTCTTTTAAGTGTTTTCTGTTAGTTTCTGTTACTTTGGTTAAGTTCCAGACGGACTCCGTTAAGTTCCGGGACTAAACTGAATAACAGTTCTAACTTTCTAGTCCATTCTGTCAAAAATTGATTCTCAGAGTCGCGCGCCTCCGCCCCTTGAGGCCAGACGCGCGCGCCTTCCGCCGCCTAGGTGGGATGCGCGCGCTTCTGGGGTGTGTCAGTTACAGATTCTGCCCAAGAATCTCTCCCTTGCTCATTATACATGATTTTGCCCGGAAAAGATTTCTTGGAGACTCCGTTTGGCTCCAAAAAAAGTCCTTTTTCAACTATAAAAACCCCTCCAATCCATTATTGGAGGGGACCTTGAACATCATTACTTTTGGACCTTTTATTCACTTCTTTCCTAGACTTTCTCTTGGGATTTCTTCAACTAAGTATTCAACCTCTTCTTCAAGGCTTTACAAGAGGTTCTCTTTGAAGGATACTATAGGTAAATGTCTTAAGCATTTCTCTTCTTCTTCTTCTTCTTCTTCTTCTTCTTCTTCAATCAAATGTGTAATCACCCAAAACCATTTCGGACATGACACCAACGGTCCTTTCATTACATTTAATTGGCCTAGGAGTCATCTCCCTACACTTTAACTTTAAAACCCCTTTTTATCATCATTTCAATAGGAAGAACGCATTTATCTTTAAAAGTGAATTATGAACAAACAAGACCGACTTTGCTCGGGCGAAATGGGTGTTTTAGTACTTACCATTTCGTAACCTAACCCCCGAACCCCTCATCCCAAAGAATCTCTGTTTTCGTAAATCAAACTTAGGCTCATAAACATTAGGTTTTCTTACGTTCCTCAAAAACGTGGGTGACGACTCTAAAACACAATTAGACATCCTAGGGTAATTCACGCGCTCTAGACAAGCCGTGGTTCCCCCGGGGTATCTACAGTGGCGACTCCGCTGGGGACCGCATGAGGGTTATAATTGTGTTTTTGTTCATAATTCACTTTTCTGGGCATTCTGGAAATTGACATGGGAAGCGCGCGCCTCGGACCTTCATGGTCCAAAGCGCGCGCGTCCCGCGTCGAATTCCAGAATCGCCCGCCTTCCATGTGTTCTTCCTTTTCTTCCTATTATTTCGTGCTAACAACGTTGCAGGGGTTCCATCACACAATCAGGACCAGGGCAATCCCCTGAGTCCATAAGTTTCTGATAATCTGACAGGTGAGCCCAGAAGCGGGCGCCTCCCAGATACAATGCGCCAGGCGCGCGCTTCCCACAACACTCGCCCGAGGCGCGCGCTTTTGGGCCAATTTCCAAGGCAAGAACAGGTTTCAGTGACTGAACAGAACAGTGGGGTGTGGGCACAGTTGCCTGCATCAGAACAGAATTGAACCCTTAGACTGTTTAAATTTGTGTATTATTTACCGGTCACACGGGTGATTCGGGAGTTGTAATTTACGTGCTTATGTGTTTTTATCTTTTCTTTTCAAAATAAATAAATAAAAATAAAAAAAAATTGTCACGTGATAGACCTCACACTACATGCACATTACTCCTATAAATTGCTCACTATCGAGTCGCACAAGTCCAACCCCAAACCAAGTCGGTTTCCATGTACCGAGATTTCCCTAAACTAATGTTTTCAAATCATACATGCCAACTTGTTGAAACGGACGCAATAAAAATCCGTCCCCAAAAGTGGTTATTTTGGACGAAAATAAAAAAATCCGTCCCCGCATGTATGCTTTACTACATTAATTTAGTTTAATCCCGACACATGTAGGATTCACAAACGCGATGGAATTCGATGAGTATATGGGACCACGAGATGGTGTATATACTAGTGTGACGATTCCATTATCTTCTCAAAAACCCCAAAAGGGACCCATTCCCTCCGACTTATAAAATAAAAAAAAAGAGTCTTTTTTTCTTATGTGGTTCGAGTCATGTGCCCAACTGTGTGTTCTCAACCTCTTCATGGACTGAAAGTGTGAACCGAGACTGAAAAGGGCTACTTCTCCAATTATAGGTCCGATTGGTACTCTCCGCATCTACAGGGATTCATCCAACAGGCTTGTCCGTGAACCGATCACTCCAACAGCTTCTACATCATCAATGGCCGGCGACTCCAGCACCAACAACGCCATGACTCTCGAATAGCTTTCTGCCATGGTTCAAGCACTCCAACAACAAGTTTCTACCCTTAACTAAGAGGCTCAAACCAAATAATCCTTGTGGCAAGCTCATGTCGACAGTCAAAGGGAGGCCCACGAGGCCGAGGTTGACCAACTGAAAGCCAAACTCCTCAAGCTCTCTAAGAACAAGGGGGTTAATGACAATGAGGAATCCGAGTGGACAGAGGGTTTGTTTGAAAGCCCATATGTCAGTGCCCGTACCAAAAAAGTGGGGGGACCAAGCACCGACAACAACGACCCCAAAATGGTCGATTCCCTCATGGCCTACATTGATCAGAAATTCGACGGCCTCAACATGGGAAAAGGCTCCAATACAAGCCTTTATCAGTCATCCATCCTCATGAGCACGATGGCCGCTCTCCCCGACAAATTCAAAATGCCCGACATTAGCAAGTTTAAGGGCAACTCATGCCCAATGGCTCACATCGAGACTTACATTTGGGTTATGGTTCCGAAGAAGGTCTCCCCAAAAGTTATGGCTCAATGCTTTCCTCTCGCTCTCGAGGGGTGGCAAAGGATTGGTATGCAACTCTCCCGCTCACTGTCCGTCTTGATTGGGATTCCGCTATGCTTGCCTTCAAAAATCAATATCAAGGAAACACCACTCACCGGCCCACAAGGAAAGAGCTCGAGAACACCACTCAAAGAGACAACGAGTCCTTCATTGACTTCACAAGGAGATGGAATGACAAGCTCTCTGAAATTGTTGAGAGGCCAAACACAAAAGAGCAAATGGACATCTTTCTCAAGTGTCTCAAGATTGATCTCCGCACCCACCTAAGTGGGGCTTGCTACTCCGACTTCTCCCAAATGTATGAGGCGGGGGTACACATGGATGACTTGCTCAAGGAGATTAAAAAGGCCACTCCTACTTACCGATACAAGGCCGCCTCTAGTTCAAACAAAGAGGCTTCTGTCAATGCCGTTACTACCGACAAGGGGAATTACAAGAAGGTCCCTCCACCACAAGGCAAGCGGTTCTAAAACGACCGCGTCTACACTCCTCTCAATGGCATGACCATCACCGAGGCCTATAAAGCTCTAAAGGCCAAGGGGCAAATGACTCCTCTCCAAGGGTACAAGAACCACAACCGCTCCGTCCCAGTCACACCCACCACAAATGGTGTGACTACCATCAATGCACCGGCCACCTCACCGAGGATTGTTTCTGCATCCGCAACACCATCCAAGACCTCATAGACAAGAAGGAATTCATAATCCCTAATGAGGGTGGTGTCAATGTAATAGAGGTAGGAGAGTTTGAAGGAACCACTCATTCGATCCCAATTGTGAATGAGGGCTCCGATGATATGAATAAACTTGATAATTCTTGTTATGTTGTGACTTATGATGAGATTATGAGGGAAGTCTTAGAGAATAGGAAGAAGAAGCTACACGGGACCGTGAACGTGCTCACTCCCAGTGGCCGAGTAACAACGAGCACAATCCCTCCCAATACCGCAGCAACCAACACCTCTTCTCAAAGATCGCAAGCACACGACATACCCGAAGATCCTTTGTTAACACAGCTCAAGAAGACGCAAGCTAACATATCCATCTGGGACCTTATTGCATCATCAAAGAAACACCGAGACCTCGTCATCAAGAACTTGGATGACACATCAGTCTCTCCCGACACGACTCCTGAGGACCTCACAGCAATGATAGGTCACATTCACTTCGGCAATGTCATCACTTTTGCCGACATGGACCTCCCGCCATTTGGCTCCGATTTACAACCCTCCGCACAAGTCATTAGAGGGTACGACAGCACTGCCCGTACAGTCATAGGAATGTTAGAAGTTGATATCGAATTTGGAAGAATGATCATGTCTATCCCATTCCAAGTACTTGATGTCCCTGCGTCATTCAACTTACTTCTGGGCCGACCTTGGATCCACAGTTCCAATGCGGTACCTTCCACTCTCCATCAGTGTGTCAAGATCAGAAATGGGGACGAGATAGTCACCATCATGGTCGAGAATGTCACCATCCACAGAAATGGGGGACAACCCGTTCACCAAGTCCAACACGGGATAGAAGATGCCACTCTCTCCGGCGTCAACACCATCGACAAAGAAGGGGGAAACAGACAATGGACCCTCGGCAATCCTAAAATCCTCCGCATGATGAGGAACATGAATCACTTTCCCGGTCTAGGCCTAGGGAAGCATCAACAAGGGATATTGCACCCCGTAGAAGTTCCTTTTGTCAAGAACAAGTTTGGTCTGGGATACGAGCCTACCAAAGATGACTTGAAGTACGAGCAAGCAGTCAAGAATCAAAAGACCCGAGCTCGCAAAGAAGGTCGACAATATGAAATCCCTAACTTGAGGCCTTACCGCAACACACTAAACGGTTATTTTGTTCGCCAAGGGGAAGATGTTCCGTACATGATCTTTCCCGAACCATGGGTTAACGACAAGGGTGTCAGAAAGCCCGGTCTTGAGATCTTCACTGATTGTGAAATACCGACACAAGAAAGG
Source organism: Campanula takesimana (assembly GCA_026119855.1). Taxonomy (NCBI): domain Eukaryota; kingdom Viridiplantae; phylum Streptophyta; class Magnoliopsida; order Asterales; family Campanulaceae; genus Campanula; species Campanula takesimana. Next base: position 343,545 of record JAOWBW010000650.1, on the reverse strand, counting down.
GAGCCTACTCCAATGTCACCCCGAGAGTGGTGGGGAAAGAAAATGACTATAGAGTCCGAGGTAGAAATTACCGTGGGGGAAGAACTATCCGATCTAGCCTCCATGTTCGAAGAATTTGCCATCATGGAAGATTGTCAAGTCAACGCCATCTACGACACCGTTGTCAGAATGGAAACCATCAGTGAGATCCCACCAAGTTCCGAGCCAATCAACAACTGGTATTCAACGAAGGGGCCTATAGTATCCGAGGATTTCTTGATCCGAGAAATGGGTTGCATACCCCGTACAGCAACAAAGGAAGAGCGGCTCACACTTACTTTCGAGTCCGAGAGTGTTTCTAATGCCCTCACCCAAGAGGATATGGAGGCAATAGCCGAGTGTGTGTTTCCTTTCTTTGCTAATGAAAAATTTGATATTTCTGAGTACCCCGAGATTGCAAACATCATAAATGATGAATTAACTAATAACGAACTTAATGAACAAGTTAATAACGATTCAAATTATGATGAAATAGACCACGAAAACATAACATACCTAAATGAACTAGCTCAACAGGTTCGTTGTCGTGGTGAAAATGGTCCAGGGGCTGATGAGAAATTGCATGTTGTTAATCTGGGTACCGACGAAGAGCCGAAAGAAACGAAGATTGGCAGCTTCTTCAAGGGGGAAGACAAAGACAGATTGACTGCACTGCTCAGAGAATTCGTGGATGTATTCGCATGGTCGTACAAAGACATGCCGGGTTTGGACAGAAAGTCGCGGAGCACAGAATTCCGATCAGAGAGGACGCCAAGCCAGTAAAGCAGAAGCTCAGAAAGATCAAGCCAGAGTGGTCTCTACAAGTCAAAGAAGAGATTGAAAAGCTCCTCAGTGTGGGTTTCATCAAAGTCATTGAGTATCCGACTTGGCTAGCCAACATTGTGAAGTCAGAAAGGCAAACGGCAAGGTTCGGATTTGTGTGGACTTCCGCGATTTGAACAAAGCTTCCCTGAAAGATGATTTTCCACTACCAAACATCGACATGCTCGTCGATTCAAATGCCAACTATGAAGTCCGCTCATTTGTGGACGGTTTTGCCGGTTACAATCAGATTCTCATGTCCAAAGAGGACCAACACAAGACAGCTTTCACAACACCGTGGGGCACTTTCTGCTACACAGTCATGCCGTTCGGACTAAGGAATGCTGGGGCTACCTACCAGAGGGCTGTTACGGATCTATTCCATGACATGATTCATAAAGAGATCGAGGTCTATGTGGACGACATGATCATCCATTCGAAGGGAACCAACGGTCAACATTTGATCGATCTTCGCAAATTCTTTGAAAGGCTTCGACAACACAAAATGAGACTCAATCCCGTAAAGTGCACTTTTGGGGTCGTCAGAGGAAAGGTTCTCGGTTACATGGTCACTGAGAGGGGAATTGAAGCCGATCCCTCCAAGATCAAGGCAATCATTGACATGCCTCCTCCAAAGACGCAGAAGGAAATCAAAGGTTTCATGGGCAGACTTCAATACATCAGTCGATTTGTGCACCAACTCACTTCCATGTGTGAACCGATCTTCAAGCTACTCAAAAAGAATGTGTCTCTAGAATGGACCGATGTGTGCCAAGAAGCCTTTGACCAAGTGAAGCATTACTTGACATGCCCTCCTTTTGGTTCCACCGCACAAGGAGAAGCCTCTCTTGCTCTATCTCACTGTCAATGATGAAGCCCTAGGGGCTATGTTAGCACAAGAACAGCGAGACTCCACAAAAGAAAATGCTATCTACTTTGTCAGCCGCCGGTTTCAAGGAGCTGAAAAGAACTACTCTGTCTTAGAGAAGTCTTGTGCTGTATTGGTCTGGGTTACTCAAAAGCTCAAACGTTACATGGAGGCCTTCCCAATCAAGTTGGTAGCAAAAGTGGACCCGCTCCGCTACATCTTCGAGAAGCCTTTCATGTCAACAAGAATAGCTAAATGGTATTTCATGCTCGCCAGATACGATATCACTTACGTCACACTCAAATCCATCAGGGGGAAAGTGTTTAGTGATCAGCTTGCTGAATTTTCGTGTGACAAAGCGAAGGGGGAATACATACAATTCCCCAACGAGCATTTAATTTGCGCTACAACAGAAGAAAATAAGTGGCAACTTTTTTTCGATGGCGCAGCCAATAAGCATGGATATGGCATAGGGATGTTACTTGTTGATCCAAAGGACATATATACTCCAATCGCTATCCGCCTCGAATTTAAAGCCACCAACAACACCGCTGAGTATGAAGCATGCATAGCGGGGCTCAAAGAAGCCCTCAAGAGAAATGTCACAAGTTTAGAAGTATTCGGTGATTCCTTGCTCATCATCAATCAGACATCTGGAAAGTGGAAGATTCAAGACTCGACTCTGCAACGGTATGGCCAACATCTCGAGGAGTTGGTTGAACAGTTTCAAGAAATCACCTTCAACTACCTGCCAAGGGACAAAACCGTTTTGCTGATGCACTAGCCACCATCGCTTCACTGGTCGAAATGCCTGAGGGTAAAATGGTGAAGCCCTTCAAAATTTCCCGAAGGAACAGTCCGGCATACTGCATGAGTATCAAGATCAACGAAGTCCAAGCAAACTCCCCATGGTATACGGATATCATGAACTTCCACAGGGATGGTACTTATCCCGAGAATAGCAATAAGAAGTCCCAAATGGCATTGCAAAGACTAGCCTCCCGATATGTACTGATTGGGGACAGAGTCTACAAAAGGCACCACGAAGGGATCAATCTCCTATGCGCGAATGAGACCGAAGCTCAAGAAATAATGCATGAGATCCACGAAGGTGAATGTGGGCCCCACATGAACGGGTTTATGTTGACCAAGAAGATACTCCGCATGGGTTATTATTGGAGTACCATGGAAAGGGACTGCATCGAGAAAGTCAAGAGGTGCGCCAAATGCCAATTCCATGCCAATCTACAGCACGCTCCACCCTCACAACTTTACAATATGACCACGCCTTGGCCTTTCTCTTGTTGGGGCATAGACATCATTGGAAAATTCCACCCTACTGGCAACAACGGACAATCTTTCGTCCTAGTAGCCGTGGACTATTTTACAAAATGGGTCGAAGCACAGGCTTACTGAGTTCTCAACGCCAAGAAAGTGGCCGAATTCGTGAAAACCACATCATGTGCCGATACGGCGTTCCTCATGAGATCATCTCAGACAACGGTTCTCACTTTGAGAAAGAGATGGACGCGCTCCTGGTAGAATACAAGATTACTAAGCACAAGTCATCTCCACACCGCCATCAAGCAAACGGCGCGGTCGAGGCAGCTAATAAGACAATCGAGACCATTGTGAAGAAAATGGCCTCCACTGGAAGGGATTGGCTCGAAAAGATACCTCTAGCATTATGGGGCTACCGCACGTCAATACGGACAGCGACTGGAGAAACTCCTTATGCACTGGTATATGGTTCCGAAGCTGTACTACCAATAGAGCTCGAAGTTCCATCCCTACGGGTCCTCCTCGAGAACCAAGTCAATGAAGTCGATTGGATGCAAAGTCGATATGAACAGCTAGCCCTACTCGACGAGAAAAGGCTAAGGGCAATCGAACGTACGAGGGCCTATCAACAAAGAATGACTAGGGCTTTCAACAAAAGGTGAAGCCCCGAAACATCAGTGTGGGAGATTTGGTCCTAAGACAACACCCTCCTAATGCCATGAACCCCCTTGGAAAATGGGGACCCCGATGGATTGGTCCGTACGTAGTCAAGAAGATACTAAGCGGCGGTGCAGTCCGACTCGTGGATTTAGACGGAGATCAGTTGCCAAAGGAAGTCAACCTCGACAAATTGAAGAGATTTTACGTCTAATAAACGAAGACCATAAAAAAAAAAACCTCGCTAGGTTGAAAACCCGCAAGGGCGGCCTAGGCAAAAATTAGAGCACGTGGAAAAAAGAAGCCCGCTAGATTGAAAACCCGAAAGGGCGGTCTAGGCAAAAAACAGGGTGCACACAAAAAAAAAAAAAAAAAATAAAAAATAAAAAAAAAAAAATATATATATAATATATATATAAATGGTCTTCGTTTGTTTGAACTACGGAGACCTGAGCCTCTACACTGGAGGAACGTAGGCAACCTTCGGGTGCGGTCTAAAACATAAACAAATACCCAAATCATTTCAAATTAACGAGATGCAATTTTTATTCATTTCTTTATTTTTATCATTACAATGGAAATGTTGAGCTATTAAAAGACATTAAAACATTAAATCCTAAACAAGTGGTCTATTCCAATTGCAATCTCGGTGGTACAAAAGAAATATCTAATCTTTCTTCGGTTTGGGGACCCATCGCTTTTGGGGACGGCCTTTAGTCCTCTTGGATGGAGGCGGAGCATTCTCGAGACCACCAAGACGAGAAAAGACACTCGGACGAGACGGAGCTTCATCAACAACCTTCTCCTTGCCCTTGCTAGAAGGAGCTTTGACCGGAACAACCACGGGACGCTTCCACACATGGGAAGAATTTCCCTTGCCTTTCTTCTTCTTAGGAAAATAACGAGGCCTATAATCCCTCACATGGACCACCGGCTTCACGGAATCCACGGCAACACCCTCATTTGGCCTTCCCAAACGATCAAAGACGCTAGGACGCGCCTTCACAATTGGAGCAATGGGGACGGACTTCTCGCCTTCGGGGACGGAAACTTTGACCTCAAAAGTAAAGGTCATCGGGGCCATCGCTACAAGAATTTTGAGGTATAGAGTAAGGGAAAGGATGCAGAATTGCTGTATGATCATTTTGATCGAAAATGGTTTAAATTTATAGCTGTTGGAGTGCCCTGCTCAGAAAAGAAAGGGGCTGGAATTCAGCAAGCCAGAAGCGCGCGCCTCCGACAGTTGGGTTTCCAAGTAACATGCGCAGCGGAATTTAGCATTTAAAATTTTAAGAAACCCAAAGCCATAGATCCGTTCGTATGATTAAATCAAATACAACATAAGAATAAAGGAATAAACTAACCCTTGATGGCTATCAAATTCTCTTGGTCTTTGGTGGAGGTTTGAAGACTTGATCACGATCACAAAGCTTGAACACGAACTTTGAAGATGATGATTTTCACCCTCTAGCGGTATCCACACTTCGAACGAATATCAAAGGAGCTTCTTTGATCTTGGTTGCTAGACCAAATTGTGAAACACTTTTTCACAATCAAAAGAATTTTATGGAATTTATTTTGTGTATTATTTTGTTCCTCAACCAAGAATGTCTTGGAACAAAATAAACCCTCTCTCAAACTCTTTGAGACTCACAAAATCATAAGCTTAGAGTGCTGGCCGAATTTGGTCTTTTATACACAAGCATGACCTATTCCAAATAGGAAACTTGTGTCAAAATCGGTCCAAAATTCGTTTCCTAATCAAATTAGGAATCTGCCACCCGACAGTACTGTGCGGCCGCCCAAAAACCTCTGTGCGGTCGCACAACTATCTGAAACAAAACTGGTACATTTTTGAGCTAAGTGTGCGGCCGCCCAGTCCATTATGTGCGGTCGCCCACTTCCCAGAAAGTCCAGAATTTCCAAAATTCCAATATAGTCCTTTTTAAAGATTCGTTCTATTGTGTGTGACCCTCTAGGATTATACTAAGTTGGCAATGAGCTCAAACATGATCCCATAAGATATGATTAGGTTCTAGTAAACCGTCATACCTACCCAAATAGTATAACTAGATACAAGTTCGCATTCCTTTAGAATATGTCACAATCCCTTTGTCCACGATGTCATTGAACACAAGTCATGGTCAACAAGTCAACTTGTTTTGTTCAATACTTTCTCGATTCCGAATATGTTGATAATTCAAATGCTATTGATCCAATCAATCCATTTGAGTCCGGCCGAACATTTCATCAACATCATTCCTACGAGTGGCCCAAGCTTGACATCTCTCCGAGGAGGGACAAATCATTTAGATTATTATTCTTCCCTACGTGAATCCGATTATGCCAATCATACCCTTTATAACTACCGTATTAAGGTAGCGTTTGAATATGTCAAACATAATGTTCATCAAGTGGAAGACTATAATAATTTCATGTCTAAGGATTCAAATGACATAACTAATATGAGATATATGTACGACATAGACCATGACATAGATCTCATACAGCGGGTCATGTCCAGTACCTTGTTCCAAACAAGTACCCATAAATCTAACATGATCATCCCATGATCATTTAGCCTTTATACTAGTGCTCAACAAGTACTAGGGACGGAGATTATTATAAGTAAACATGAACAACAATAATAATCAAAACATCTCTTTATTGATATGAAATAAATGATAACAATTACAAAGTTTATTAAACGTGCCTAGGGCACCACTACCAACAATCTCCCACTTGCCCTAGGCCCAATTTCCCATGTATCTAATACCCATGGACCTAACATGACCATCATGTTTAGCTTGTGGAAGTCCCTTTGTTAGTGGGTCCGCAACATTGTCATCAGTAGGTACTCTGCATATATTTACGTCTCCCCTATCAACGATCTCTCGAATGATATGAAAACGCCTAAGTATGTGTTTGGATTTCTGATGTGCTCTTGGTTCCTTTGCTTGAGCAATAGCACCATTATTATCACAATAAAGGTCTATTGGATTAGCAATACTAGGAACCACTTCAAGTTCAGTTATGAACTTCTTAATCCAAACAGCTTCCTTTGCAGCATCCGATGCAGCAATATACTCAGCTTCTGTTGTAGAATCAGCGGTTGTACTTTGCTTGGAACTCTTCCAGCTTACAGCTCCACCATTTAACATAAACACAAAACCCGATTGCGATCGGCTATCATCTTTGTCGGTTTAGAAGCTTGCATCCGTGTAAGCATTTACAACGAGATCATCTTCCATTCCTCCATAGACCAAAAACGAGTCTTTAGTCCTTCTCAAGTACTTAAGAATCGCTTTTACAGCTATCCAGTGATTTTCGCCAGGGTCGGATTGGTATCTACTTGTCATGCTCAAAGCATAAGATACATCCGGCCTAGTACAAATCATGGCATACATGATGGACCCAATTGCCGAAGCATATGGAACATCATTCATTTTCTCACGCTCATCTTTTGTCTTAGGATATTGAGTCTTGCTTAGAGAAACTCCATGTAACACGGGCAAGGTGCCTCTCTTAGAATTTTCCATACGGAATCTTCTAATGACCTTGTCAATGTATGTACTTTGGCTTAAACCAAGTAGCCTCCTTGATCTATCTCTATAGATCTTAATGCCAAGAATATATGCGGCTTCACCCATATCTTTCATTGCGAAGCACTTTCCTAACCAAGTCTTCACAGACTGAAGTGTAGGAATGTCGTTTCCAATGAGCAATATGTCATCCACGTATAAAACAAGGAAAGCAACTATGCTCCCACTAATCTTCTTGTATACACAAGGCTCATCTTCGTTCTTGATGAAACCAAACTCTTTGACCGATTCATCAAAACGGAGATTCCAACTCCTAGAAGCTTGCTTCAATCCATAGATGGATCTCTGCAATTTGCATACCTTAGAATTTTGTTCAAAACCTTCTGGTTGTGTCATATACACATCCTCTTGGAGTTTTCCATTCAGGAAAGCGGTTTTGACGTCCATCTGCCATATTTCATAGTCATGATATGCGGCAATGGCAAGCAAAATTCTTATAGACTTGATCATTGCTACGGGTGAAAAGGTCTCATCATAGTCAATACCATGAACTTGCCTATAACCCTTCGCTACAAGCCTAGCTTTGTAAGTATGCACCTTCCCATCCATGTCAGTCTTCTTCTTGAAGACCCATTTGCATCCTATGGTTTTTACACCTTCGGGCGCATCAATCAAATTCCAAACTTGATTGTCTTGCATGGATTGCAATTCGGATTCCATGGCTCCAAGCCACTTGTCAGAATCAGGAGAAGACATCGCCTCTTGGTAGGTTGACGGTTCATCATTCTCAATTATTTCTACCTAATTACTATCCGTTATGAGAAATCCATATCTCTCGGGCTCGGATCGTAACCTACTAGATCTGCGAGTTGCTTGTGTACTTTGAACAGGTTCCACAACTCCTTGTGGTTCTTGTTCTTGTTCCACTATTGGTTCAATGTTATTTTCTGGGTCTCGAATTTCTTCAAGATTTATTTTACTCCCACTGATTTCTTTGGAGAGAAACTCTTTCTCTAGAAAGACACCAGTTCGGGCAACAAACACTTTGTTGTCCTCTCGGTTGTAAAAGTAATATCCTTTAGTTTCATTAGGATATCCCACGAAAATACATTTATCAGATTTGTGTGCTAGTTTGTCAGAGATAAGTCTCTTGACATAAACTTCGCAACCCCAAATCCTCATGAAAGATAAGCTAGGTTTCTTTCCACTCCACATCTCATATGGAGTCTTTGGAACCGATTTAGTTGGAACTTGATTTAGTGTGAAAGCAGCGGTTTCTAGGGCGTAACCCCAAAAGGATATTGGAAGATCAACTTGACTCATCATTGATCGAACCATGTCTAACAAAGTCCGATTCCTCCTCTCGGACACACCATTCCATTGTGGTGTTCCAGGTGGAGTCAATTGTGAAACTATTCCACAATTCTTTAGATGATCATCAAATTCTTGACTCAAGTATTCACCACCTCGATCTGATCGAAGTGCCTTTATACTTTTTCCAAGTTGTTTTTCTACTTCATTTTGAAATATTCTAAATATCTCAAATGCTTCACTTTTATGTTTCATTAGGTAAACATACCCAAATCTACTATAATCATCAGTGAAGGTTATGAAGTATTGAAATCCTCCCCTAGCATTGCTACTTAATGGTCCGCATACATCGGAATGTATCAACCCCAATAAGTCGCTTGCCCTTTCACCCAACTTGGTAAAAGGTGTCTTAGTCATTTTTCCAAGAAGACACGACTCACAAGTATCATATGACTCTAAGTCACATGAACCCAAAAGTCCGTCCCCATGGAGTTTTGAGATACGCTTCTCATTAATATGACCAAGACGGCAATGCCACAAATAAGTATGATTTATATCATTAGGTTTAGATTTCTTATTTACATGATAGACATTATTTTCATTCTTGACATCCAAGACATAAAGGCCATTAAATGAATTAGCAATACCATAAAGCACATCATTTAAATAAATAGAAAATTTCTTATTCTCAATAAGAAACTTAAAACCTTCATTATCCAAACAAGAAATTGAAATAATATTTCTGCTTAAATCCGGAACATAATAACAATTGTTCAAAACAAGAATTAATCCGGAAGGTAAAGTGACTTCATAAGTCCCTACGGCTAATGCAGCAACTCTTGCTCCATTCCCCACGCGTAGATCTACTTCACCTTCTTTAAGCAGTCTCCTATTCTTTAGACCCTGCACATTTAGACAAATGTGAGAACCACATCCGGTATCCAATACCCAAGAATCAGTGGTAGAAAGGAGAATATCTATCATATAGATACCTGAAGTCGACGCAGCCTTGCTGCTCTTCTTCTTCTTTTGCTCTTCCAAGAAAGCCTTGCAATTACGTTTCCAATGACCAATTTCTTGACAATGGAAACAAATTGCATCCTTTTGTGTATCGGGTTTTTGCCTCAGAAGCCTTGGCAACCTTTGCCTTGCTTATCTTGGGTTTGACAACTTTTGCCTTACCCTTGCCTTTGGCACCAGGCTTCTTCCCATCATGAACCAAGAGCACGGGAGAACCTTTCTCCACAATTTTCATCTCTGCAGTTTTGAGCATCCCATGCAACTCAGAGAGATTCTTATCCATTCCATGCATGTTATAATTCATTACAAACTGATTATAACTTTTAGGCAATGAATTAAGAATGAGATCCGTGGCTAGCTCCAATGGGATTGGATAGCCAAGTTTCTCTAGGTGCTCTACATAACCTTTCATTTTAAGAAAGTGAGGACTCACTTGTTGCCCTTCATTCATTTTACTAGTAGTGAATGCAACAATGGTCTTGTACCTCTCTTGCCTAGCTTGCTCTTGAAACATGGTTCTCAACTCCACGCCTATCTCATAGGCTTCCAAATGTTCCAAACTTTGTTGGAGTTTTGAGCACATAGAAGCAAGCATGAGACAACTTACATCTCTAGAATCATTACGATGCTTCTTGTAATTGTCTCTTTCTACCCTAGGGGCAGTAGACGGTGGTTCAGCGGGGAGAGGCCCATCGAGAATGTTCAACTTATCTTCTTGCCTAAGAACGATTCTTATGCTACGGATCCAATCCATAAAGTTGGTACCATTCTCTTCGAGCTTATCCTTCTCAAGGATCGATCGCAACGACATTGATTGAGTGTTATTAGTCATTATCTACAAATATGCAAAGTTTCCAAAACTTAATAAGTACCGATTTTCATTAAAGAGATAAATAATGTATTTTCAAACAAAATACTCCCACTAAATTATATAACCTTCATATACATCCAATGTATAATATAATTTAAATGGGTTAAGATCCATCTTTAATTTAATTTCAAGTCCGCTAAGGCGGATTACACAAAATCAAATCAATTAGGTAGACAACTCTTGTCAGTCATATCTCATATGACTCTTAGTTCCTTTTATGAGATTCTTTAAGAAATCCAATTTCAAAAAGCATGTTAAACCTCATCTTTGCCTAGGCCCAAAACTGTTTTGACGCCCAATTAAGTCTAACCATTTTAAACGCATAGTTAATGTGTCCCGCTAGGGCGTGCCCACATTATCTATCTTGCTCATACATAAATAAATTTAATGCACCTCGCTAGGGCGAATCTACATTAAAATCACTCATGTACTAACAAGTGTTTTAATCATGGCATGGCAATAAAAGACTTAAAACTTTCTTTGAAGGTTCATCACATATAGTATATAACACATTTATGAGCACATAATATAAACATGTTACACATCAAGTTTAGCCACTAAATTAATCCCATTAATTTAAGCATGATATTTATGTGTCATTAGTTTCTCTATAATTATGAGGATGAGACTATTTCAACTTCGGTCATTATCTCCAAATCAAGACAACAAGAAGTGCGGTCGAACTAAGCCATTAGGCAACCACAATCCCGCACTAATTCAAGAAACCAAGAAAGTAGTCCATGTGGCCGAAACTAAGCAATAGATGGTCTCGATGAACGTAGGCCAATTGCATTCACAATTCCACATGGATCTCCAATCATTGAATCAAGAACTTTGTTTCTCAATTTTAGCAATTATGAACTCTTCATAATTCTAACTTCGTTTTATCTTTGAAATTTTGATTGCGATCAAGTTTGGGAAACACAATCTCGATGAACGCAGATTAGCCATCCAAACCTTGAACCAATCTTAGAATCACAAGACTAAAACAAATAGGAAAATCAAACCCCAAAATCCACACACAAACCAACTACCCAAAACCCATTCCAGATCAGCAGGTCTGGATTGGTTCTGTTACTGGTTTTGTTGAACCTCTCAAAAATTCCAAATTCTGATTTCAACCAAAAATCAGACAATCTGATCCTTATGTGCGGCCGCCCAAAACTCACTGTGCGGTCGCTCAAACATGTGCGGCCGCCCAGGTGATTTTGTGCGGTCGCCCAAACTGATCAGAATGTACAGAATTTTGAAGTTCGAAAATTTTGTCTCAAAATCGTTTTTCCCCGATTATTAAAACTTTGATCCAATCAAAAATTAATAATCAACAATTCTGAATCCACCATAATTTATTTATTGCGATTGAATCGTGCGATTAAAGTTGCAAAACAATAAACCACATAAAATCACATAACACATAAACAACATATATTCCAATATTCAAATCATGCAAGGCACATAAACAATTTATATACACATAACATGATCCAAGTATTGAATTAATCAACATGAACGGGGCTCTGATACCACTGTTGGGTTTCCAAGTAACATGCGCAGCGGAATTTAGCATTTAAAATTTTAAGAAACCCAAAGCCATAGATCCGTTCGTATGATTAAATCAAATACAACATAAGAATAAAGGAATAAACTAACCCTTGATGGCTATCAAATTCTCTTGGTCTTTGGTGGAGGTTTGAAGACTTGATCACGATCACAAAGCTTGAACACGAACTTTGAAGATGATGATTTTCACCCTCTAGCGGTATCCACACTTCGAACGAATATCAAAGGAGCTTCTTTGATCTTGGTTGCTAGACCAAATTGTGAAACACTTTTTCACAATCAAAAGAACTTTATGGAATTTATTTTGTTTATTATTTTGTTCCTCAACCAAGAATGTCTTGGAACAAAATAAACCCTCTCTCAAACTCTTTGAGACTCACAAAATCATAAGCTTAGAGTGCTGGCCGAATTTGGTCTTTTATACACAAGCATGACCTATTCCAAATAGGAAACTTGTGTCAAAATCGGTCCAAAATTCGTTTCCTAATCAAATTAGGAATCTGCCACCCGACAGTACTGTGCGGCCTCCCAAAAACCTCTGTGCGGTCGCACAACTATCTGAAACAAAATTGGTACATTTCTGAGCTAAGTGTGCGGCCGCCCAGTCCATTATGTGCGGTCGCCCACTTCCCAGAAAGTCCAGAATTTCCAAAATTCCAATATAGTCCTTTTTAAAGATTCGTTCTATTGTGTGTGACCCTCTAGGATTATACTAAGTTGGCAATGAGCTCAAACATGATCCCATAAGATATGATTAGGTTCTAGCAAACCGTCATACCTACCCAAATAGTATAACTAGATACAAGTTCGCATTCCTTTAGAATATGTCACAATCCCTTTGTCCACGATGTCATTGAACACAAGTCATGGTCAACAAGTCAACTTGTTTTGTTCAATACTTTCTCGATTCCGAATATGTTGATAATTCAAATGCTATTGATCCAATCAATCCATTTGAGTCCGGCCGAACATTTCATCAATATAATTCCTACGAGTGGCCCAAGCTTGACATCTCTCAGAGGAGGGACAAATTCATTTAGATTATTATTCTTCCCTACGTGAATCCGATTATGCCAATCATACCCTTTATAACTACCTTGTTAAGGTAGCGTTTGAATATGTCAAACATAATGTTCATCAAGTGGAAGACTATAATAACTTCATGTCTAAGGATTCAAATGACATAACTAATATGAGATATATGTACGACATAGACCATGACATAGATCTCATACAGCGGGTCATGTCCAGTACCTTGTTCCAAACAAGTACCCATAAATCTAACATGATCATCCCATGATCATTTAGCCTTTATACTAGTGCTCAACAAGTACTAGGGACGGAGATTATTATAAGTAAACATGAACAACAATAATAATCAAAACATCTCTTTATTGATATGAAATAAATGATAACAATTACAACGTTTATTAAACGTGCCTAGGGCACCACTACCAACACCGACAAGCGATTCCAGATGCGCGTGCCTCCCGCGACCAAAGCCAGATGCGCGCGCGTTTGACAGCAGACAGAAACAGAACATGCCCTTGTCAGTTCAAGAAAGAAGCCCAGGCACGTTCAAACGCCTTCAACCTGCAAGAAATCAGATCCCAACACAGAAAAGGAGTTCAAGCAACAATAATGAACACATTTGGGCACACATTTGTTTGTAAAGAGTCAGCACTTAGGAACGAGTCTAGACAGATAACTAAAAAAGCGTAGTAAATAGCTAGGATTATAAATACATGCTAAATGTTTATTATAGGTAAATAAAAGTATTTTCAATCTCTCGTCCTCCCCAAAAGGCTACTCAGAGTCATCATCATCGGCAGCACCGTGCCCACCCCCACTGCCGCTCTCAGTCTCCTCGTCATCATCATCATCATCATCATCATCAGCAGATTCTTCCTCCTCAGATGTCTCCACTACAACATCATGACGGGTCCTCTTGGCAGCTCTTCCTGATGAACTAGCACCACCCCTGCTCTGGCTACCTCCTCGGCTCAGACTCCTGCTCAGTGACTGCCTCGCCGAAGAGACAGCCTCATCAATATCCAGTGCAGCATCCCTGCAGCCTCGTCCCATGCCCCGAGCACCTCGGGCAGCTCCTCTCGCAGCACCAGAGACAGCACCAGCAGCATCTCTAGTCATAGCAGCAATGTCCCTGCACAGCCCTAGCACCCTCTCCTCCAGCTGATGGAGTCTCCTCCTCATCCCTTTGTTCTGCCTGCCCAAGTTCCTATAAGCAGCTACAGGTACCTATCGCAACAGAGGACAGAAAAAGGAAATTGCATCAATACAAAGAACAGAAAAGCAAGACTGGAACTGAGAAATGCGAAGACAATCAAGAAAATATACCACAGCAGCCTGAACAGGAGGCTCTCTCTCCGGTGACATGTCCTCAGGAACAATCTCCCTCTGCTCCTCATACACCCCAAAGTTTGAATAAGTATAATATGAAGGAGGCAAAGGTGGATCAAAGCAATATCCAGCACCGGTGGGATAGAATCGAGCCGAAGTCTATGGAGCTGCATGAGTCTCCCTCGGATCAGTAAACATGAAACCCTGCTGGAGGTTATGCTCCTGGAATAAACCATAATCCTGCTCCAGATGGATGAAAGGGGCAGCATCAACCCCCGCAACGTAGACTGCCCGGTCTGCCTCTGAAAGAGCCCTCCAATTACGAGGACAGAAAGGAGGAACATCAGGAATCGCTGGCCTAGGAGGGTGGTGGAAGTCCATCACCTGACCACCATGCTGCCAGAACACTCTCTCTCCAAGATACATCGCCATACACTCCACTGAGCTCATCAGAAGCCTCGAGCGGGTGGGAATCAGAGTATGCTCAATAAAAGCATAAATAGCTCTCCACGGGAACAAAGAAGAGGCAACAGCCTCTGGCCTCAAAGCATCCAAGTGGCGTCGAGCTGAAAGCAGGCTGATGGGAACAGTGCCAGTCCTCACACTCCTCTCCCTATATGACCACCTCACACAGTCTGGATACTGGGGCTGACCCTCTCTGTTAATCTTGAAGTCCCTCAGCTCCAAGACAGCAAAGGCCCATAGCTGCAAAACAAAGACAAGAGCAGAATTAAATGACAGTTCAAAGATACAGTAGAGCAATGACAAGAAAGCTGAAAAGAAAAGGGAAAGCAGTATACCTCCCACAACAGGCTGAAGCCCGTGACCGATCTAGTGGTTGAACGGCTTGTCAGATCCATGCCGTGATAACAAGCGGCCAAGCCCGCTGCGCCCCAGTTATATTGACCGGCCAGGTCCAAGTCTACCAACAAATCAAGCAAAGCCAAGGAAGCCGATGATCCACAACTGGCGAACAGAGTATGGGACAACAGGTACCATATAAAACAACGGGCCACAGCATCAACCCGCTCAGCAGTGACACCCAAAGGCTCGGCTGCAAGAATACTAAAATACCGACGGATGCTTCCCCAAGTGACTCGGTAATTCTTCACCGGGAAACCACAGTCAACCAGGGCCAACAGCTCGTCAGCAGTCCGAAGGGTCCCTCTCAAAACACAAGAGACAGGCTCCCCCGTAAATGGCAGACCAGTCAATGCCGTGAAATCAGTGGGCGTCATCGTGACCTCTCCCATAGGCAGATGGAAAGTATGGGTAGTGTCCCACTATCTCTCTCTCAGAACCTGAATAACATCCGGATCATTCTTCAACGCCGGCAGACTGGTAATAAAGAGGCCAAAATGGGTGGCCTGAACTCGAGCTCTGACATTCTCGGGCAACTTACTCCAAATAGTGACCGGGCCATGAGCTCCGCCTTGAATCTCCGACAGGCGGCTCCACTCCTGAAAAGAAATAAGAAACAACGAAAATTTCGTCAGCATAACGGCTAGAAAACGGACAAACCCGAAACAGAAATTTCAACATGCATGCGAGTGTGTGGGTATGAAAATGGGTATCCGAACATGTTTCTTGCAATAAGTCAACAATAACAACAACAAACAGCGACAATCAACGAAAGAAGTTGCAGCGAAAAATACGGGTGAAATAGAGCAGCCCCAAAGCGCGAAAATCACAAAGAGAATGAAAGATTCTTACCAATCCCGCTGTGACAAAGTGGGAGATATGGGTATGCGGCTGATACGTGAGCAAACTCGGGTCCATCGCCTCAATTTCAACCTCGGGCTCCTCGCCCTGTGGCATCTCGAATGGAGGAGATTGTTGACGATCTGACATTGTTTCTATGATAGAATCGCACCTAGAACAACAATAAAGTGTTTTGGGGTGATTTCTCCGTGAAAATTTGGTTCAAAATTTGGAGGGCTCTTCGAAATTTTGAAAACTCGCCGAAAAGTGACCTGTCTGTATATATATGCTGAACTGGAACGGAATGCGCGCGCCCCCCGCTATGTCACTAAGATGCGTGCGCTTCCCATAGCGAGAAGATCAGACGCACGCGTCTTTACTCCCTGAGGAATTCAAACATAACTCCCCACGCGGGAATCAAGGTGTCACATCCATGTTCATCCGAGTTTCAGCTCCACCACTACAAGATGAGTGAGATTCGTAACAGACGCCGTTAATTCTCAAAAATCAGTTTTTACAATTCATCCCCAGCACAAAGCACTCCACAGTCAACTGTGCTCGCACCCCATCAAAAGTCAAAGTCAAACAGTTAACATCAAAGTACGACTCACGACAACAATTTGGTCCGGGATGAGCCACAGAATCACCATTTCCTCATCAAGAAAGATATACATCCATTCAAAGCAGATGGCCCTCCAGGTCCCGCATTTCAGCAGAAGATCCTCCGGGTCCCGCACTTCAGTAAACGGTCCTCCGGGTCCCGCACTTCAGCAAACGGTCCTCCGGGTCCCGCACTTCAGCAAACGGATCTCGCTATCAGCAAACAGGTCCCGCCTCCAGCAAACGAATCTCGCTATCAGCAAACAGATCCCGCTTCCAGCAAATGGATCTCGCTATCAGCAAACAGGACCTACCTCCAGCAAACGGATCTCGCTATCAGCAAACAGGTCCCGCTTCCAACAAACGGATCTCGCTATCAGCAAACGGATCCCGCTTCCAACAAATAGATCCCGCTGTTAGCAAACGGATCCCTCTATTGGCAAAGCCGCTCACACAGGAAGCGCACCCTTATCTCTTAAATCCGCTCACACAGGGAGCGCACCTCTATCCCCCGCAATTTCAAATTCCTGCTTTTTTCGAGTCTTTTCCTTTTCTTGGTGATGTCCTAGGCGGATGTCTATCTTTTGTCGGCGCATTTGCTTCGCAATCCACGCCGCCGAGGGGCTCTGTAGACACCCCGCCTTGGACCGCTCACCCCGATTGCACACTTGATTTTGTGTTTCTCCCTTTTTTAAGTGTTTTCTATTAGTTTTGGTTACTTTGGTTAAGTTCCAGACGGACTCCGTTAAGTTCCAGACTAAACTGAATAACAGTTCTAACTTTCTAGTCCATTCTGTCAAAAATTGCTTCTCAGAGTCGCGCGCCTCCGCCCCTTGAGGCCAGACGCGCGCGCCTTCCGCCGCCTAGGTGGGATGCGGGTGCTTCTGGGGTGTGTCAGTTACAGATTCTGCCCAAGAATCTCTCCCTTGCTCATTATACATGATTTTGCCTGGGAAAGATTTCTTGGAGACTCCGTTTGGCTCCAAAAAAAAGTCCTTTTTCAACTATAAAAACCCCTCCAATCCATCATTGGAGGGGACCTTGAACATCATTACTTTTGGACCTTTTACTCACTTCTTTCCTAGACTTTCTCTTGTGATTTCTTCAACTAAGTATTCAACCTCTTCTTCAAGGCTTTACAAGAGGTTCTCTTTGAAGGATAATATAGGTAAATGTCTTAAGCATTTCTCTTCTTCTTCTTCTTCTTCTTCTTCTTCTTCTTCTTCTTCTTCTTCTTCTTCTTATTCAATCAAATGTGCAATCACCCAAAACCATTTGGGACATGACACCAATGGTACTTTCATTACATTGAATTGGCCTAGGAGTCATCTCCCTACATTTTAACTTTAAAACCCCTTTTTATCATCATTTCAATAGGAAGAACGCATTTATCTTTAAAAGTGAATTATGAACAAACAAGATCGACTTTGCTCAGGCGAAATGGGTGCTTAAGTATTTCCCATTTCGTAACCTAACCCCCGAACCCCTCATCCCAAAGAATCTCTATTTTCATAAATCAAACTTAGGCTTATAAACATTAGGTTTTCTTACGTTCCTCAAAAACGTGGGTGGCGACTCTAAAACACAATTAGACATCCTAGGGTAATTCACGTGCTCTAGCCAAGCCGTGGTCCCCCGGGGTATCTACAGGTATCCTTGATAGGTCTGTTGTCTTCTAGAGTAACTTTGATAGGTCTGCTGTCTTCTAGAGTAACTTTGATAGGTCTGTTGTCTGTAGTTGTACTGACCAGATTGATTGTTCTTCCAAGTTTGAGATTGCTTTGGAGGGCTTGGAGTAACACTTTTGTTGTTGGGGTTGGTCATTTGAATATTGCTACTTGATGCTTGATCATGATAGCTAACCTCCTTCATTTTTCCTTGAGCCTTGTATACATCCTGTTTTGTTTGGACAGGATAGATGGGCTTTCTAATAGTTTTGTCTCCCATTTTGACAAGTAACATTTTCTCCAGTTTCCTTTCACCCTCAGGTAGTTTGTATTCAATCAAGGTTGGGTTATTTTCACCTAGTCCAGTTTTATCAAATGGGTGCCTTTGACTGTAAAGGAAATGTGACATTGCTGAACTTGACTTATTCCAAGACTCAATTTTTTTTTTGAATGCTTGGTTTTCATCATTTAGTGCCTCTATTCTGAGGTTGAGCTCTTTTAGTTGACTGCTGATATGAAGGTGATTGTTTTTTTCATTAAAAACATCAGCATGAAGGTCTACTATCTTATCAGCTTGCTGTTTGTTCTGGTCTTGGAGAGTGAGGTTTTGGGTTTCAGGAAGGGTATTTTTGGTTTTAAGACTGACTAGGTTCTTAGAAAATTGTAAATTTTCAGTTATCAAGACCCTAAGGCTTGATTCTTCATTCTTTCTCTGAATAAACAAAGTACAAGCTAAAATTTTAAGACCTTCAAGGTCAAGAGAATTGAAGTCACTTACCTCTCTTAATTCTTATGCAGTTGCAAGGGCTTCAAGTTCCTCTTTACTTTCTGAGTCATCTCCTTCATTTTCCATGAGACATATCATGGCTTCCATGTCATTGTCTGAGTCTGAGGAGTCATTTTCATCATCACTGAATCTTGACAGGTCTTCTATCGTGACCTGTTCCTTCTTTTCAACTTGTTTAGATTTGGCACAGTTGAAGCAATTACACCTAGAACTGTGTATAATATCTTTAGAATATTATAGCTTTTTCTGGGTTGAAAAGTTTCTTGATTTTTTTGGTTCAGGGCACTCTTGAGAGTACTGACCTAACTTTTCACAGTTGTAGCATGTGACATCTTTCTTCTCAGTTTGGACTTGGTTAGAAGTGGATGCTGTGTTTCTTTTGTCAAACATCCTTTTTTGATGTATCATAGCATTTTTAACAGCTATGGTAATCAGGCTAGGAATATCTTCTTGAGTCAAAGGTTTGACTTCTGGTTTTTGGGACAGGTTGACTTTCTGAATGGCTTTGCAGATTAGGGAGTCAATGTCCTGTTGTGAATAAGTCTTAGGGGCTTCTTGTGCAGCAAGAGCCATGGTGTGAGCATTGGCTAAGGATGATGCAATGGTGGGTAATTTTACAGTCCCTTCAAGTTCATATGCTTCCAATTTACCAAAGTATTGTTCAACAGTCATAGTTGGCCATTCAATACCTTCTCTTATGGGTAAGGCTACTTTCTCATATTCTTGAGGGAGGCTTGAAAATATTTTTAGACATAGGTCATGTTGATCTAGTTTCTTTCCATGATCTGACACTAGTCTAAGTAGATCTTTAAATTTGTCATTGGCAGCACTTACTCTTTCACCAGTAGAAAACTTAAAATTGTCAAGTTGCCTTAAAAGGTTATATAGGTTTTGTGCTCTGACACTTGTGTGCTTAGTAAACTTGGTTTTGATTAAATCCTAGGCTTTTTTAGCAGTTTCAACTTTCCCAATTTCTTGGGTCAAAGAATCATTAACATTCTTTTGTAAAATGTTTTTGACTTTTTGATTAGCTGTTACTAAGTGTCTTTCAGTTTCAGTCCAAAGGTCTGGGGTTTTGTATTTGTCCTGTCCTCCATTTGAGTCAGGTTGTGTGGGAATTCTGACTTTTTCATGCAGTACAAACCAGTTCCAAACACTGTTTGAATCAAGGTAAGTCTTGATCTTGGAGGAGAATATTTCAAATGATCCACATTCATCAACATATGGAATGTATTTCTCATTGTTTCTTCTTGGTTGAGGCATGATGTTGGTGCTTCTGGATCCTTCACAAGATGTTAAGCTTGAAGACACTTAAGTCTTTTAGAAACCAGCTCTGATACCAATTGAAAGAACCTGTTGTACTTACACACTTAAATAGGTAAAGGTTAGTTCACAAGAGGTCGACTATCTTGGCAGAGTAGGTCAACTATCTTGAGGTGCAGTGTGTGTATGTTGAGTTATGCAGCAGAATAAAAGTGAAATAAATAGAAGAAATAAATGAGTAAATGAAAGGTGATAAGTGTGTGAATAAGTGTGAGTAAATGAGACACAAACACAATGATATAACATGGTTCAGAGTATTGCAACTCTCCTACATCCACGCTTCACTGTCCTCAACAGTGAAGAAGCAATCCACTATAATACTTCGTCAAGAAATTACAATCAATTGCAAGAAAATTCCCTCAGAATTTTCTAGCCTAATTAGCCTCACTAATTAAGCTTTGTACTTATTGCAAAGTACAGAAAAAGAAAAGAGAAAGGTTTCACAAATGTGAGGGTTTGGTAATCTCTAAGATGGCTCTAAAGTAGCTAAGTGAGATCTATGTTTGCTTATCTATTTTAGCACAGATTTATAAATATCAAGTGTGCTTTTACAATTGAGTTTGCTTAAAAGATTTAGTCAAGTTGTATGAAAAATCGCCAAGACAGAGGTGTTGAGTTTAGTCATGTAGAGCTCCTTTTATAGGTCTTCAGTATGTATCCGTTTGAGTTCCAATGGTCTTGAACATCTTGGAAATGCATATGTCAGTCATTAATCTTTGACTGGAATAAAGTTTGTGAACAGTGTTATGTCAGGTTTGACTTTGACTGGAGATGAGTTGGCAAGGAGTAAGGTCTGCTATCTTTGAAGGTCTGTTATCTCGACAAGAGAAGATAGTGGACCTGGGATGGCTTGATGATTTCCAGTATACTTCTTTGATAATCCATATTAAGTTCTTAATTATTTGTCAAAACTCTTAGTTAAGAAACTAGGGTTCTAACAGTAACATCTTTTATATTTATGTTCTGGTCAGTTCTTTATCCTTCATTTTCACACTTTAACGTACATGAATCCGTGCATTCTTTCGCTCCTTCCCTGTACTCATAAACACTCTAAAAACAATCAAAACACCCAAGGTTGAGCATCTAATAAGTCATAAAAGTATAAGATTTGGATGGGTAAAAACACATCCATAATGCAACTCGTTAAATTTTAGTAACAAATCCAATAAAAATGTAACACCGGTTACTCATTTAACAAAGCCCCAATTATACACACACACCCACCATTCTTGACACTTACCAAAATGGGTAAAAATTAATAAACCCAAAATCCAAGCACTTAAAATAAAAAACCCTAACAAAAATCTAAATATTCTCCTTCTTTCTTCACGGCTACAAGCTGCAAACCCGCTCCCCCCTCTCCCCTGCGCCGTCCCCCATCTCCATCCCACCCTACGCCACAACCTTGGCCATCCACACCATACCTCAGGGCCACGGACCTTCTCAACTTAGTACACTGCCAAACTCGCTGTCTCCATCCTCTTCGGCATCTCAATATGCCGCCCTAACAACCGTACCCAAATCTCCCCTGACTTCTCAAAATTCTCATCGTCGTTTTCCTTCAAGCTTCCCCATGCTCGGATTTGTGAAATCCAACATAACATGAAAATCAGATTCGACCATTTTGTTTGTGAATGTGGGTTTTGATTTGTTGGATTTTAAATCTAGGTGTGTTGAAATCTATTAGTTAATGGTGTTGATGATTTCAAATATGGATTTTAATTTATTGGATTTTTGAATGTGGGTTTTGATTTGTTTTATTTTGAATCTTTATTTTATTTTGATTTCATGTGTTGGTAGTGGTGTTGATGATTATGGATGGTGATTGGTGGTGGAATTGTAGTGGTGTAGCCATCAAAGTGGTGGCGATGGTAGTGGCAGTGGTGGTGCTTGCTTCAGACAGTGGTGGTGGTTGCCGGCGGTGTGGTGGGTGGCAGAGACTCTGACCGGTGATAGGGAAAACGAAGAGAGAGGGAGATAGTCTACAAAACGAATGTTGGTGCATTTAACTTGGGTTAGTTTTTTAACAAATGTCAATATTTTTGTTAAGTTTTTTGACGTCGTTAGGTTGATTTAACGCATATTGCATTATATGAAAAAGTATAAGATAGTACATTGCGTTAAACCGTCACTAAATATACATTGCATTAATTGTAAAAAATGGGAAAGTACGTCGCATATTTTGGTCTTTCGGCCGATATTTGAGGAATTCGGACTATTATCTATTCTAAATTAGAGACCCCATATCTTGCAATTCACCTTTTTCCAACAGCTTTAAAGTTCCATCTTTATTCTTTTGTGATTTTAGTTTCTAACAATAAACATTACATATTGACTTCTTATTGACCTATAAAATTTTAAATTATCTTTCGGCATCACTAGATACATGGCTGCTAAGAATCATAATAATGTGTGAGTTTGTAGATACATTTTCAATAAATTAATTGTTATCAACTTTTTATTACCTTAACCAATATTCTATCAGTAATAATTTATCCGTTGATGATAATAGGTTATTATATGTTTATTTGAGATTTTAATCTTCTCCTTTTTTTAATAGATTCCGTTGACCAAAGATAATCCGCTACTTACCCATTGTTCTAGCTGAAAGCGTACATTGCCTGACCAAAGATCCGGACCCCGATCCCACCTAATCTTAGCATTGGTTGTGTATATCTTGTATATATTCTAAGTTATCTATTTACCCTATTTACATGTAATTATGTCCTTAATGATAGGAATAGATTATTTTGTACATATCTCCTCCTAGTATAGGGGTGTAAAGGGTTGATAAATAGAAAATCCTCGTATATCACAAATCACGTGAACAACCAATTTTGCCTAACCCTATTTTCTTCTTCTCTTTTCCGCACTCTGACTCTTATTTTCTATGTTTTTTTCTTCTGTTTTCTTCTAGTTATGCAGGTGGTTTAGTTCGTTCATGGTATCAAGAGCCTACAATAGCCATGGGTGATAATTCAGGAAAAGTCGTCATCACCACTGATCCAGGGCAAGGTAACGCTAATTACAACAAACATGGTCTTCCAATCTTGATCAACGTGCAATCATATATGGGACACTGTAGGTTGTCCAATGATAATTATCAAAACTGGAGCTCTCTGTTCATGTCCATGTTTGAAATACATTACCTAACCCATGTTGTGACTGATACAATACCTCCCGCCCGAACCCTTGTCGCTCAAGATAAAACCGAAACACCCAACCCTGCTCATGAAGCCTTTGTGCACAATTCTCGCTTTGTTCTTGGGTGGATTAAAGCCACCGTTACTTCCAATGTCTAACCCCATGTCAATCCCTGCACTACCGCGCCCGAGGTGTGGGATCTTCTAGCCAAAGAATTTGGGGTAGCCTCCATAATTCATATCCAAAACTCTAAGAAGAGCTTCACGATCTTACCCTTTCTCCCGGTATGACAATTCAAGATTACATTCTTAGAGCAAAAACCCTCTCGCATTCCCTTTTTTTGAGCAGGTGAGGCAGTTTCGACACAAACCCTTCGTCGTCAAATTTTGGGGGGTCTAGGTCACACTTATAAGGAGTTCATCACTACACAAAATTCTAAAGGTGATACTAGTATCGAGGATCTTAAGGACCTTCTTCTTCAGGAAGAGGCCTTGCAAAAGAAATTTTCTAATCTCTCTCGTCAATCTTAGTGCCCTTTCTGCATCTAAAGAACCCGACAAACCCAAGTCATCCCATACTCCTACTGCTGGTACCCCTCCCTTTCCTTCGGGGGGTATTCGGCGTCCCTCTCCCAACTCTGGGGGCTATTTCTTTTTCACCAATCCAAGTAAGGGAAATAAAAACCGAGCCAAAAATAATAGGCGGGGAATTCTGCCCCTTCCGTTCCCTTTTCAGCCCCACACTACTCCTACTCCCCCTCGACAACCAAACCCTATGAGTCATATCCCTAATACACCTCCTAACCCATTCTTGAACCAAGACCCAAACATTGTTAATTGTTAGATATGCAAGGAAAATGGACACGATGCCACAACATGTTTTTAGAGGGGAAACTTTGCCTACAATGCTCATTTTCACCCACACAACACCATGTCTCCTACTAGTGGTGGTTATCACTCTAACGGTCCATCACCCATGGCTCCTGTCTCATTTGTTCTTGATTTCGGAGCAGCTGACCACATGACATCCAATACGGGTGTCCTGCAACAGTATTATCCCTATCTAGGAATTGACTCAATTGCGGTTGCTAATGGTTCTTCTCTACCCATTGCTAATATAGGATCTACTCGTTTTTCTTCTCAAAATCATCACTTTGTTATGAAAACAGTTTTAAATGTTCCTAAGATTAGTCGATCATTACTTTCAATTTGCAAATTTTGCCTCGATAATGATTGTTTCTTTGAACCAACTGCTTTTTGATTTTGTGTGAAGGACGACCGTACCAAGCGGATCATTCTTTCTGCCAGTAATGTGGGTCTCTACAAGTAATGCGGGTCTCTACACTCTGTCCTTCGTTCCAAGTTCTCGTCTTAATTCTTTGGCTTTGATTGGGAATGTGCCTCATCTCGTACGTGTCATGCCCGTCTAGGCCATCCTTATTTTCATATTTTTGAGCAGTTAGTTTATAAAATTCGGATTCCGGTTAGCAGTCCAGTTAAGTCTAGGGAGATGTGCCATTTTTACCCTTTAGGCAAATATTGTAATCTTCCTTTTCAACTTCATTCTTTTAATTCTCCTAAACCTTTAGATTTGTTACACTTAGACGTTTGGGGACCTTCCCACGTACCTTCTGTTTCTGGTTATAAATTTTATCTTTCCATAGTTGATGATTTTTCACGCTATGTTTGGTTGTTTCCTTTATATCAAAAATCTAAGGTGGTTTCAGTTTTTTCTGATTTTAAAAATCTTATTGAAAATCAGTTATCTCGTAAGATCTCTGCCATACATACCATTAAAACAATTCAGGCAGATGGGGGGGGGAGAATTTGTCAATCGATAATTTACTAACTTTTTAAGGAAACACGGTATTAGTCATCGTCTTTCTTGTCCATACACTCCTCAACAAAACGGAGTGGTTGAAAGGAAACATAGGCACATTGTGGACATGGGTCTTTGCCATCTAGGTCAGTCTCAAGTTCCTCACAAATATTGGCTCGAAGCTTTCACCACCGCAGTTTTTTTTCATAAATAGTTTGCCAATAAGACAACTTAAATACATTTCTCCTTATGAAAAATTGAAGCTTCGTAAACCGGATTATCGTTTTTTAAAAACTTTTGGGTGTACATGCATCCCCAGTTTAGTCCTTTATAATCATCACAAGTTGATGCTTAAAATACTGGTGTCTAAATCCGCCCACAGGCAGAGTTTATAAATCAGGACATGTTCTTTTTGATGAAAACCACTTTTTCTATGTTTCCAAGTCATTCTCTGCAGATACAAATGGTTCTCTCAAAGCAGCAGCACAATGACTTCACTTATCCGACCAAACTGTTCACAAAATTCTGTCTGAGCCCAAGTCTGTAGGGTTCATGCTCCTCTACAATGGATTCAAAAAACTGGTCCTGGTCCAGCATCAGTTGTCCCACTCACATGCTGCCACTTTTTTCCCAAGAGGCCCATCCCTCTCTAGTATCCCAACATTCTGCTCCAGCTAGTTCGGTCGCTTTCTTCAGAAGCACATTGGCCCAATTCGTCCTTTGACCCGGCCTTACCATCTTCGCCTGTCCAACCCCATCACCGCTTCCGCTCCAACATTCTCCTAGGCCCACCACCGGAATGAGTCCAGTCCCCTTCTCACTGGCCCAGACCACTTCACCATGCTTTGGGCCCCTTGAATTTGACCCACTCACCTTGAAGACCAGCAACTTTATGGGCTCCCCTAGCTCAGACCTAACAGATGCTTCCACTCCAATTTCTTCTGACTCTCACAGACCTTGCTCCTCAGCACCCGACTAGGACCCATCACATGGTTACTAGAGCAAAAGCAGGTATTTTCCATCCCAAACACCATTTTTCTCTCTGCTACAACTTCTGATTCACCTCTATTTGAGCAACGTATTCCGCCAAGTCGCCCATTGGTTCATTGGCAACATGCTATGAATGAGGAGTTAATGGCTCTCTATAAAAATTGGACTTGGAGTCTCGTTCCTCCTCTTTGTAATCATAACATTGTGGGTAGTAAGTGGATTTATAAAGTGAAATGTTAGGCTGACGGGTCAATTGAAAGGTATAAGGCCAGACTTATTGCTCAGGGTTACACTCAACAAGAAGGGGTTGATTTTGAAGAAACATTCAGTCCGATTGTTAAACCAGCCACCATCCGTACAATGTTATCTCTTTCTTACTCCAGGAATTGGATTATAGAGCAACTTGATGTTCAGAATGCCTTTCTGTACTTAATTCTCACGGAAGAGGTCTATATGTCTCAACCACCTGGGTTTGTTGATCTCTCCCATCCAGATTATGTGTATGTCATCATGACTACCCAATTAATATAACTTGTCAAAGCTCGTAAATCCTATTATAGATTATATTACAATCCCTTTGTCCACGATGTCATTGAGCGTAAGCCATGGTCAATGGTCAACTTACAATGCAAAATATTTTTCTCGATTCCAAATAGTTGATAATACAAATGACATTGATCATATCAATCCATTTGAGCACGGCCATGCATTTCATCAATGCTATTCATCGAGGGGCCCAAGCTTGACATCTCTCACGAAGAGGGACAAATTCTATCTTGACTTATTACACTTCTCTACATAGCTTTGATCATGCCAATCATATCCTTTATAATTACTTGGTTAAGAGTAACGTTTGAATATGTCAAACATGATCTCCACTATGTGGAAGATCGTAATAATCTCAGGCCTAAGGATTCAATGGTATAACTATTTTAGAGGTTTAATTATGACATCATGACCATGACATAACCTCATAGTTGGGTCATGCCCAGTATGTGTTCACCAACACACACCCATAAGTTTTACTTCTATCCCATACACATGATCATCACATTAAACTTATACTAGTTATTCATAAGTACAAGGGACGGAGATTATAACTAAACATGTAACAACAAATAATAATCTAAAACATCTCTTTATATAAATGAAAAAATTGATAACAAACATTGTCAAACAACGTGCCAATAACATGCCTAGGGCATATACACCAACAATAAGCATACCCAACAATCTCTCACATGGATTTCCGCAACTTACATACTTTATTAGAATTTTTCTAGATTAACAAAACCTTTAGGTTGTATCCAATACATCCTTAAGTGAGTTCCCATTAAGGAATGCTGTTTGACATCCATTTGTCAAATTTTATATTCCAAATATGAAGATATGACAATGATAATTCTAATATCTTAAAGCATGACTACGAGTGAGAAAGTTTTATCATAGTCTAAATATGAGTCAACCTTTCACATTTAGTCTTGCTTAATTAGTATGTTCCTTGCTACCCATGTTAGTTTTCTCTAAGAAAACTTAATTCCATCATTTGGTTTTTACACCTTAGGTTAGAATGATCAAGTTCTAAACTTGATTATTATACATAGATTGCCTTTTAGATTTTATGACTCCAAGCCATTAATCTAATATGGAGCGGACATTGCATTTTGATAGGTGGTAAATATGTCATTCTCAATGAACTTTACCTCAATACTTTTGATTTCGAGAAATCCAATATTTCTTGTTATAGATTATATCATATCATATATGCAAGTAACTTGTGTAACTTGAACGAATTTTCACAACTCCTTGTGAAAGTTTGTTCAATCTTCCATCTAAGGTTCTATGTTATTTTCTTGGTCTCGAACCATTCGAAATATATTTTACTCCCACTGGTTCTTTTAGAGATAAACAATTTATCTAAAAAAAATACAGTCATAAGCAACAAACAATTTGTTTCTAATAGTAAATTGATATCCTCAAGTTTCCTTAGGATATCAAATGAAAATACATTTATTAGATTTAAGTGTGAGCTTGTCTTAGACAAGTCATTTCCAAAAGGTTTCACTTTCTTAAATCTTTATGAAAGACAAACTAAGTTTTCTTTCTTCCCATATCCCATATGGTATCTTTGAATCTATTTTGATAGAACTCAAATTAGTGTAATCATAGCAGTTTCTAATGTATAACCCCAAAATGGTGGAAGATCAATTTGACTTTATCATCTAATGAACCATATCCAATAAAGTTTTATACTTCCATGTAGACAAATCATTCCAAAATAATGTTCTTGGAGGAGTTAATTGTGAAACAATTTCACAACCTTAAAGATGATTGTCAAATTCTTGGTTTAATTATTCATCATCTCGATTAAATCAGAATCTTTGAATATTTTTTTCCAAGTAGTACAAACATCCTTCTTTTAGCATTGCTACTTAATGCACCAAATACATCAACATATATTAGGTTTAATAAGTTACTAGCCCTTTTACTACTCCTAGTAAAAGATGTCTTGGTCAATTAAATAAGATTTGCATATATCATATGATTCAAAATCGTAGGACTTTAAAACTCCGTACCATGGAATTTTAGATATGTGTTTCTCATTTATTTGATCAAAACAATAATGACTTAAAAATTTAATTATTTATGTTATAGCCTTATTTATTATTTTGTTCTTCAATATTTAGGATATAAGATTTATTTATATGATTTAACAGTACAATAAGGCAAATCATAATAAATAAAGTACTTTCTTATTATCAATAAAAAATAAATATCCTTCATTATCTTATAATAAAATAACATTGTCTACTCAATGAGTAAAGTTACTTCATAAGTACTCTACGAACAATGTTGCAACTCTTGCATCATTACCATTCGTAGATTAACTTTACCTTTCATAAGTAGTCTTTCTATTTATTTATTGTTGCACATTTATACAAATGTTGGATCTATATCCGGTATCCAATACCCAATAATTAGAAGTAGAAAGATTAACTTTATAACATAAAATATCCGACGTGGTAGACTTCCTACCATTCCTTTTGTTAATCATCCAGAATTTTAATTACAGTTTTAAATGGTCAATCTTATTGCCATATTACAAAATTGAATTATTTAGAGTTATCATTTTAGCCACAATTATTTCTTTTAGGCTTTGACAACATTTGTCTTGCATTTATCTTTTAATCCTTTTCGTTTTAGAAATTTATCAAGTCAAAAATCAAATTTTCGACTTAGATCATCATATTTCCGTACTAATGTTCAGAAATCGAGAGCACAAAATGTACGGCCGAAACTAAGCTAAAAGGCATCCACATTTTCGTACAAAATTCAGAAACTAGAGAACAGTCCATACGGCCGAAACTAAGCCAAAAGGCATCCACATTTCCCTATGAATCTGTAGTCTGTTTCTAAATTCGTTGTCTCATCAATTTAACTGATTTCAGCAATCAAGAACAATTCAGGATTCTGAATTCAGTTTATCTGAATTCTGAATTGACATCACTTTTCAGAAAACACGGTTTCAAAAACCAGCCATCTGAAACTAGATTCAATTCCAGATTCAATTCTGAACATCACTTGCTCGGCCGAGTCTTATGACCCGCTCAGCTGTGCACCACGAAAAGTAGATTTTAAATTTCCAAATTTTACCTTAGAATTGCTTTACTTGATTCAATTATGATTTGGTGTTCATGGTGATCCAATCATCATGATCATCAAAACCAAGAATAAACAATTTATTCATGAATCTAAGATCATCAACAAGTTAATCAAATTAAATTTTTGATGATCCTACAGAACATATTAATCAAATTAATATTGCAATTTAGGTTACTTAGGATTATTAAGAATGTATAATTTCTGTTCTTGTTTTAGAATAATTCTTATGCTCATGATCCAATCAAAGAAATTAATTTCATTCTCTTTTAACTTTGTCTTTTTAAGAACAGATCGCAGTAATAAACATAATTAAAGTATAATATAACATTCTACAGAAATATGCAAATAAATATACACCTATATTTTATACCAATCATTTAAGAGATAATTACTATATTTCATAAATACTCCCACTAAATTATATAACCTTCATATACAACAATTGTATAATATAATTTATGTGGGCTAAGATCCATATTTTTTTTTTAATTTTGCCACCGCGATTGCAAGCTGCACAAAATTCAAACATTTTAGGTAGATAACTCCTTATGAATCATATCATATGTAACTCTTAGATCCTTTTATGAGATTGTTAGACATCTTATGTCAAACATGTTTTAATCTCATCTTGTGCCTTAGGCCCATAACCCTTACGATAGCCTAATTAAGTCACACCACGTTAAACATATAGGAAACTCTCATTCACTCATCTTGCTCATACACTGATAGAATCGATGCGTCTCGCGATGGTTAGAACCCGCACAAAACTACCCGGTGTACTCACAAGTAATCATGGGTTGGCACATGACTTAAATTTTCAAGAAGGTTCTTTTATATAGCAACGCGCATAACAAATGTATAATTAATTCAATTAATTAATGAACGGATACTATGTAAATATAACTATGAATTTTAGATTTTCATAGAGTCTCACTATAGGTATAATCCATATTGAATAATGAATTCTTTCATAGAGTCCAACTCTATTAAGAATACATTACTTCATAGAATCCAATTCCATGAACAATACGTATTCTACAATGCATCTCTAAGTCTGAAAAACATGAATTCAGAAATCTGCACTGCACGCGAACTGCACGAAAAATCTGCACGAATTCGTGCATTGCACGCGAAATGCACAAAAAATTATGTACAAAATTCTGGACTGCACGTGCGATGCACATATTCTACACGAAAACGTGCATTGCACGCAAACCGCAAGAACGCAATTTATCAAATCTTGATCCTTTAAGGATTCAACTATTTATGATAATCAAATTATCATAAACATCAAGTCCTAAGAACAAACAATTTGTTCCTCAAGATGAAGAATCATCAATTTAATAATCCAATTAAAGAGATTGATGATCCGATAAATAGATTAATCATATTAATCATGCAACTTGAAAACCTTGTTCATAATCATACTACATCATATATAATTGTTTCCCCAAACAACTCACATAAATCCCTTATTCCAAATTCACATCATGCTAGATCATATAATCAAATCATATATATATAACATGATAATATTAAAATAATCATACATGAACGGGGCTCTGACACCACTGTTGGGTTTTAAGGGTCCTTGCGCAGCGGAAACGGCAACAGAAAATCAACAAAACCCTAGAGCCCATGGATATCCATTCATGATGATTAAATTAATAGTAAGATGAATTTAGAATACTAACCATTGTTGTGCGTTTAAAATTTTCGGATCTTCGAATCTTCAAGTCTTCAAGCTTTGTGATTTGATCTTCTCCACGTTCTTCGAATCACGATCTAAGGAATACGAACTTGAGATGATAAAGCAAGCACCCTCTATATTTATCCACACCTGAACGGATATCTAGAATAGTTCTAGATCTGGACTGCTAGATCCCATCATTAGAAAACACGTTTTTTCTAATCTTCAAAGGCTATATGAATTTATTGGTGTTCTTGAGCTTTTGATTTTCAATCTAAACTCAAGAATGTGTTTCTCAAACACATGGAGGCTACCAATAATAAATCAATATCAATTTTTCAATACCTTGTAAAGAGAGGGGTATTTATACTTATTAAACCTAAACCCTTTAAGAGAAATAGGCAAAAAAAAAAAAAACCGTCAAAATCGAATCAGGAAACCAGGCCCGAAATCACTATGACCGACCGGGTATAGCATAGTGCCCGACCGGGTATAGTACAGTGCCCGACCAGGTATGTACATAATGCCCGACCGGGTCTTATGCACTGCCCGATCCGGTCTTATACACTGCCCGATCATATCCTGCTTGCTGGAACCAGTTTCCTGTTTTTCTTAAATTCGATTTTTACGCTCTTTTACGTAATTCCAATATTAGCCATTTTGTAAATTCGTTCTTTTGTGTGTGACCCTATAGGATTATATTAAGTTGATAATGAGTCTAACCAAGGTCAAACCTATAAGTCATGAGCGAACTCTAGCAAGCCATCATGACTACCCAATTAATATAACTTAACGAAGTTCGTTTATCCTCATAGAACATAACACAATCCTTTTGTCACGCGATATCATATTGAACATAAGCCACGGTCTAAGTCAACTTAAGTGTCCAATGCTTCTCTTGATTCCGAGTAGATTGATAAGAGCAAATGACATTGAACACATTAATTCATTTGGGCATCGCCATGCACTATCATCAATCTCACTCTCGAGTGGCCAAGCTTGATGTCTCTCTTTGAGGTAAAGAGGGACAACATCTCATCTTGACTTATCATTCTTCCCTACAAGAATCCGACTGTGCCAATCGTAACCTTTATAACAACCTGGTAAAGGGTAGCGTTTAAATACGTCAAACACAACGTTCATCATGTGGAAGACAATGATAATCTCAGGTCTAAAGATTCCAATGATATAACTAAATGAGATTTAATTATGACATTTGACCATGACATAAATCTTATAGTGGGCCAAGTACAGTACTTGTTCACCAACAAGTACCCATAAGTTTAATTTGCATCACATAGACATTATCATTATATGATCATCGATTAAACTTATACTAGTTCTTCATAAGTAATAGAGACGGAGATTATTATAATAAACATGTAAAACATATAATAATCCAAGGTTGTTATCTCAATAAAAAATGAGAACATGACATAACGTAAGGCCTTTCTCAAGGGCCTAGGGCATAATCTCCAACAACAGAGCATGAAGACAAAATTCAAATCTTCTTCTAGAAGGTTGACAGTTGTCTTCATTTAAAATATTTCATCTAAGTGCATCTCCATCATTGGATTTGCTATGTGCTTGTTTTGTCGTTTCTGCACACCTCAGCACTTCAGCTTTTTATAAGCGTACATCATCTTCACGCTTTCCAAGTTAGTATCTGAAAAACTGAAAGTTAAGCACGACAGAGTGCTACGCATGGATGTCCTGCACAGAGATGACCTGCGCAGAGATGTCCTGCGCAGTGAGCACTGTCCTGCTTAGGAATTCTTCAGTCCTTTTTCCGGTCTAAGCCCTATATTCTAAGCCTATACAACAAAATGGACTAAGCTAAAAATTGAAGTTATTAAACTTCTTACATAGGGTCCTAAAGTTCATA
The DNA here is from genome assembly GCA_026119855.1 of Campanula takesimana. Lineage (NCBI taxonomy): Eukaryota > Viridiplantae > Streptophyta > Magnoliopsida > Asterales > Campanulaceae > Campanula > Campanula takesimana. The sequence continues at coordinate 309,966 of JAOWBW010000650.1, read as the reverse complement.
AAATACTAATAGGTGATGGTATCAATCAATTCTAACACATTTAGGAGGGTTAAGAAATATGCATACCCAACAGATTCAACAGGTAATACGTTTCCGCCTCTATCCATTCTCAAACTTCTTCTAGACTAGAGTGTTTGGCATTAATGGAATAGAAATATTCCAACACCAAAAAATCAAGGCACACCGAGATGGTGCTTGTGCATAGATCATAGGCATTCAATCATGTCAACAACAGGGACGGAATGGCGTGTGTGGAAGGAAAATAGACCATCAATTTGCCATCTTCAAATCATACTGGTAAATAAACAAAGGGTGTCAAGCTAATTAACATAAACAAGCATCATCGCGATGGTAAACCGATGGATTATTTTTCCAAATTTTAGAATTTATTTATTAGAAAATTTAACTTCTGCTTTTATTTGCATTTTCATTAGTAGCGTGTTAATTTAGCCTTCATGTTTCTATTATGTATGGATGGCACTCTAACTTAGTTTCAAGTTTCCTCTTTTATAATATTGTTTGCCTTAGTCAATCTTACCCTATCTATTTCTTCATATCTTTTATCTCTTGAAAGATTTGATAAAAAGAACCTAGGAATATATTGGGAAGTAAATTGTATTTTTCAAATTAAGTATAGGATTTATAAAATTCATTGAGTAAAATCATTGTTTTTATTAATGAATTTTTGGGTCATTTAAGCACTTGGATACATTTACTTGTGAAAATTTTGAAATCATCTTTGAGTATACACCACGGGACATTCATTTCTATTCCTTCCAAGAATTTTATGCTTGTTGTGCACTTTTTGAATCACGACCTTCACTTAAAATCCATCTTGTCATTTCCATTATCAAGGCTAATTAATAATAAAATTAATTGTTACTTCTTGTCGATTGTCATCTCAAAAATTTAAATGAACAAATCATTAATAGAGTGTGACAATTAAAACCAAGGAATTGATTTGCCATGTTTAAAAATAATATCATAATCATTAGCCTTGCAAATTTTCCACTACCATCCGCTCCCGTTTCTGTTATTCAAGGTGCATAACAATTACGAGTATCTTTGTCTATGAGTAAAAGTCATTGTCTTTAGTGATGCATATCAAGCATGAACCACTTCTTCACAAAGCACTCAAAGAGTGAATTCATTTTTAATCCATTCTTGTGATCCAAAAGTCCATCTGTTCAAACACATTATGCTTTTACTTGGTAAAATTTATTTATGTTACATTAACTTGCATTTTTTCAATCTATTCTCCAATATCATCCTAGGTTATATTTCTCAAATCTCTTGGGTTGTAAAAGGGACAGAAAAATGGATAGGTATTAGTGCTACTAACGCAAAACTTATATAACACTTTTCTGAGGGGGGGGGGGTATTATAATTCTTTCTTGTTTTGTTTCTTCTTTTTCGGTCATTCATTCTTCTCCTTCATTCTATGATTAATTCTCAACTTGCTTAGGGACAAGCAAGAGTTTAGTGTGGGGGAGTTGATAAATGACAATTTTCTAGGTATTTATAGTTAAACATTAGCATTATTTAACTTAGTTTTAGTTCATTTTAGTTAATTTTAATTCATTTTATCACAATATTCGCTGATATTATGCTTCGGTGGTGTTTTATGGTTGGAACAGGTTTCTATGGACTCTTTGCACGGAATCAGGTTGAAATATAGCTCATAAGGTGAACCGGATGATTGGGGATGAAGACGAAGCACTTTGGTGAAGTAAATACAAAGAAATTAGTCATTTTTGATGGGCACAACCGCGCTCTTACTACAACAAATATGACTTTTTGCGGCACTTTAAAAAGTGTCGTGAACGGGAAAAAAGTTCCAAAAAATTACCGTCATTTTTAAAAGTGCAGCAAATTTCCGAAACTTTTAAACTTACCAAGATTCAAACACTAGACCTCCCGCATATGAACCAAGCTTTCTACCGCTAAGCTAAACCATTTTTTGATATAAATTTACACATACAATTATTTATCATGACCCATAAGCTTATATTAATGCATTTTTATGGTTGTAGTATATATAAATCTATTATAATTAACAAATTAAAACAAAATGAAATTAAAAATATGATTAAATTTCAAAATTAAATAAAGATATTCAAAAGAAACATATTGTTATTAGCGGCACTTTATAAAAAAGTGCTGGAAGTTAGCGGCTCTAAGAAAAAGTGCCGGAAATTTGCGGCACTTCATAAAAAGAGCCGGAAATTTGCGGCATTCTTTTAAAAAGTGCCACAATTTTACGGAACTTTTATAAGTGCCGGTAAATAAGTGCCGGCAAAAGTCATGCACTTTGGTGCGAGAAGTACATCATATTTTAATTTTGGCACGACCGTGCCAATTATAAAGCGCGACCGTACCAGTAAAACCACATGACCATGCCACTTTTAAAGTGCGACCGTGCTAGCAAACGGCACGACCGTGCCACTTTTAAAGCGCGACCATGCCAAAGTGTCTGTTCAGAGATACCTTTTCATTTGAAGACTTTTTTGTGAAATGTCTTGACTCTTAGTTTTTAGGCCTATAAATAGACATTGTAGAGGCCAGATTAAGATATCCAGATTTTATTTTATACCTACTCTAGTAAAGTTGTAATCCATAACATCATTTATTCCAAAATTTTGTGAGGATTATCAAGTGTTCTTGAGGCAAAAATTTCTGAGTTTGAAGCAATAATATATTGAAGATTATTTCCAGTCCTCTTTCTTCCTACAAGTGTTTGTGAATAAGCATCTCTCTTCTCCATTTTATTTCATGTCTTATTTGCATACAACCTTTGTAGTTTTTACCATGGCTTGTGAGTAATCCTCCATATTCTTGGGGTTGGAAACTCAACTTTATGTGTGCATCATTTTAATCATGTCTCTCTTTTCCATCTTCATCTTAAAATAATTTTCTTCATATTATTCTTAAATGCTTACATCATGGACACGTCCATACTTGTATGATTTTAGTTAATCGAGAAAATAACTTAGCCGTGAATCTCGATTAACGAACCATATGAAGTAAACTAGATTTTATTAATCACGAGAGTAGATTAATGGCCTAGGGATGTTTCTTAATTGGAAAGTACGTGGATTTTAATAAACCTAATGGATTCTTACTAATTTGTGGATCATCGAGAGAAAGACCATGATTAGTATAGCATACAAGTATTACTTGCTTGATCATGAGAGGTAGTACAGACTTAATGTACCATCCTTGATTTTTTATGAAACTTTTATATAAAGCATGATTATTTGATGAATACATGTTGTTCGAGTCTCAATCCCAAGAATTCCTTCAACATAAGTGTTTTAGCCCAAAAGTTAGATTAGTTCGCAATTCATTTCTAGATATTCAACACAAAGATTATTTCCCCCAAACAATTTTTATTCATCATTTCTTACATAAAAAGCAAATATTTCATAAAGTAACAATTGTCTCCGTGGGATTGACCAACATTTTCCTTCATCTTTACTACATCACACTGTGCACTTGCGGTTTATAAACTAAGCCCTCGTTTTGGCTTAACAATGAAAAATGAAATAAGTTATAAAATTGTAATCTACATTATGAGTAGATTAAGAAAATGCTTTTATTTCTCTAAAAGAATTCGGGTGAATGAGAAATTAATAGTTTAAGTTGTAACTTAATAAGGTTAGTTGAAGAGTTTTGAGGAATATGAAATGTCATCCCACATTTCTTTAAGAAGGAAAGTAATGAAGGTATTTTAATGAATCCATCCAAGGAGTCATCAAGTTTTTCTTCTTTAGGCAACCAAGTGGCCCATTGGGCTAGCCTTTGGCTAGCTTAACCATCCTAATAATAAGATGGTGCGCAGCACCATTCGCACCCGCACCCTCACGCGCACCGCGCAAGACGCTCATTGGGTGATTTAAAAGCGCACTTTGCACTTTGCACGTACGCATTGTTCGATGGGAGGTGAGGAACCTTAAACGTTTGACAAATTTAGTCAAGAGTTCGTGTTCAGTCTACTTGGCTTGAGTGGGGCGGTTCAGACGAATCTGGGCGGATTGGGTTGGAGCGGATCACGGATCGAAAGGAAGGGGCCCGACCTGTTCATGGTCGATAGGTTGCGTCTGGTCAGTCGCTGTGAGCTGAGGAGCCTGAAACTTTTGAAAAATTCAGTCAAGTGTCGTGGTTCAGTCAACTTGGCTCGACTGGGGCGGTTCGGACGAACCTAGGCAGATTGGGTTGGAGCGGATCGCGGATCAAAATGAATGGGCACGATCCGTTAGTGGTCGATGGGTGGCGCGTGGTGGGGTGGATTAGGTGATCCGCAGGTGCAAGTGGAGACTCGCATGGGATCTAAGAGCCACGATCGGACGGTCTAGATTCGTCTGGGTGCAACCATGCATGTTCGCCAAAAGGCACCACTATCTCTTTAAAAACTATAAATAGACCCCCTCATGGTCAGAGTCATTTACTTGCATCTAAACTAACAAACAAGCATTCAGAGCATCCTTCTTCCTTGCCTTCAGAGTTAACAGAAAATCCAAAATATTAAGTAGTTCGTCGAGGCTTCCATTGTAGTGTTGCAATCTGAAGTCAGTTAGTTATTGTATTTTGGAGATGTTTGCCGAAGATCGTTAAGTACAGTTGTATGGGGTAATTTCGTCTTATGGAGAAAGAGTCCAACTCTTACCTCAACTATCAAAAGTTTGTCCCTAATTTATTTTTTCAAAGCCATTTTCAGGTACACCTACTACTATACTCCATCCATCTCACCCGAATTAGGATTTTTGGGTAGGACACGGGGATTAAGGAAAAAGTGTTAGTGGAGTAGGTGTTGTGAGTATGAAAAGTAAAGTAGGAGAGAGAAAGTATGGTAGAGAATAATGAGTGAAAAGTTATTGTGAGTGTTAGTGGAGTAGGTGTTGTGTCAGGATTTTGTTCAGGTCCATTTTAGAGCATTTCTTCAAAAAGTTGTGTTTTGAATGATACTAAGGCTCCGTTTGTTTCGCGAAAAATAACTTCCGGAAAACGATTTCTTGGAAAATGTTTTCCGGAAAACGATTTCTTGGAAAATGTTTTTCGGAAAATGTAATTTCCACTGTTTGGTGAATTTTAAGAAAATGCTTTCCGGAAAACTTTTTTAGATACATTAATTTTGATCACCTAGAGTATATATTAAAATAAATAATCAATAAATTAGTCATTATCTCCAATTTCAATTATAAAGTAAAATGAAAATGTAGTTTTGTAATTATAATGGACTAAAGTTAATAATTTAACATATTGCAAAATATTCATAAAAATTAAATATTTTTAGACATTTTTTAATTAACTGGGTATATTTAAAAAATAATTTTCATAAAACAAAAATTGGAGTTAAAACAACAATTGAAGTGTTAGCAATTTCCGGAAAACGTTTTCCGCCAAACAAACGGAGCCTAAATAAATAATAATAATAAAAAAAAATCCCAGTTTGGATTAATTACCAGGCACGTTCACTAAAAAAAATAAAAAAAAATAATGATAATAATAATAATATCTTAGACAAAACATTTACTCCCTCCGTCCCAGAGTAAGCGTCCTACTTTCCATTTTTGTACGTCCCAGAGTAAGAGTCTTATTCCTAAAATGACAAAGAATCTTTACTATTCACCCCACTCATTCTCTCTCTTATTTTACTTTTATACTCACAACACCAATCAATTCACTATTCTCTCCCACTCATTCTCTCTCCTACTTTACTTTTACACTCACAATATTTACATCACTTCAATATTTATTAATAAGCGTGCAAATGAGGGGTAGGACTCTTACACCGGGACGGAGAGAGTAATATTTATAATATTAAATTACATTTTAAGTTTTAAGTTGCTGCACGAGAAGGAGAGCAGATCTTCTGTGCCCATTCGGTGTGCCACTCCATGTGCCCAAAGTGATTCAACGGCTCACAGTTTTTAAGATTAACATTTTATTAATATTATTCAAACATATTAACGGCCAGATCACTTTGAGCACATGGATGACACACCGGATGGGTACAGGAGATCTGATCTCCACGAGAAGGAACTTCAAGTTGGGAGTCTATCGGTCTATGACCTGTTTAGCTAAGGCCTTTTTCATTCATGTCACTTCATATTTGTCTGATAGTGTTTGCCAAGTCACATGACCCACTTTCCATCTTTAACAGGCTCTATAACTCAACGGCTAGGATCATAGCAACTTAGCAAGGCCCGTTAAGGGGGACTACCGTCATCCAAACGGATGAGGCTCCAGCAAACGAAGGGCCAGGATCTCCAATACGGTCCTCAATTGTTTGCTTGAAAATGAAAAATCTGGGCCCAGCCCATCCAGTAAGACCCAAGAAAATGACCGAGTTTTGGCGAACTTTTACGGGATGGGCTAGCGAGCCTCGAGCCTGGTGATGTTCAAATGGGTTATCCGGCCTGGCCCGCCCTAGCTCATGTCCGCGGGCTTGACCGGTCCGGTCCTTCTCACGGATGAATAAAAGCCCGGCCCGGCCCGTCGTGTTCAGTTGGGTCCGGCCCATCCGTTTGGTCCGGACCAAAAGGTTCACGGGCCAAACGGATTTTGTCACTTTTTTTTTAAACATATTTGATACCTTACACAGTTACACTTCATAAATTGTAGAATCCAATTTAACTGGATGATTATTGATTTAGTAGTTAGTACTGACGGTGAAATACATACTCCCTCCACCCCGCTCGAATTAGGATTTTTGATCAAATAATTTATACGTTAATCAACAATTTAAAGAAAAATAATTAGCTTAATGAAAATCTAAAAATAGTTATTTAGTTTAGTATTAAACGTGATACAATAACAATTTTAAAATTTTTTTTAGCATCATTATTTTTTTTCAAATTATTGGTCAAAGTATAAATTACTTAACCAAAAATCCTAATTCGAGCGGGACGGAGGGAGTATGTTCTTTCGTCCCATAATAATTGGCCAACCCAACCAAGGCAAGGCCTAAGAGTCCAAAACTGTGTATAGAGATTGAGACAGTGCAGTGTGAGTCAATTAAAAAAAAGGGCCAAACGGACATGGGCCAAACGGACCCAGAGATCCGCGGGCTTTGGCCCGGCCCGTGCATCATTTCCACCATCCGGCCCAGACCGAGAATAGGGCGGGCTTGGACACGGGCTTGCCCACGGGCTCACGGACCCAAGCCATACGGACTCGGGCTTACGGGCTCAAACGGGTTCCGTGGGCTTAAGCCCAAAGTGAACATCACCACTCGAGCCTCTTTCGACATCTCCACCCAACACATTAGGTCAATGTCGTCTTGACCCAATAACAATTGTAAATTTTCTTAACATTTTGGCACTGACCAATCGTACTATAATCTCATGAGTCCAGATCTCCTGTACTACTTTGTGTGCTACTCCCTGTGCCACAAGTAATCCAGCCGTTAATATGTTTGAACAATATTAATAAAATGTTAATCTTAAAAACTGTGAGCCGTTGGATCATTTGTGGCACAGAGAGTGGCACACATAGTGGTACAGGAGATCTGGACACCAATCTCATACATTTTATTCCAAAATAATTAGTAACTTATGCAACATACTATTGACAAAGATACAGACAATGTAATGTACTTGTTAGCGACCGACATAGAGAACGTAGTTTTGCATCGGTTAAGGCCAGAGAAAAGGGTCGAGTTCGGTCGAGTTATTCATGTTCGAGCTCGAGCTCATTTAAGATTTATCGAGTTTGAGTTCGAGCTTAAACAATCAGTGTTTAACTCGAGTCGAGTTTGGAGCTGATTGCAAGCTGCTCGAATTGTTCACGAACTCGAGTTTTAACAATACGAGCTCGAGCTTTCATCAGTTTTCTTAAAAAATAATGTTCTTAACGAGCTTATCGAGTCAAGATCAAGTTGATGAGAAAACATTAAAAAATAAAATGAGTTTTAACCAGGTTATCGAGCCGAGCTCTAAAAAGTTTGATCATAAAGAACAGAGATTTTTTTTTAGTTTTTAGCAAACTTTACGAGCTACCCTTAAAACGATTCTAGCTCGGTCGACACTAAAAATTAACAAGTTTAAAATCATGATCAAGCTCGAGCTCGAACCACAACTCTCGAGCTCGAGACGACTTTCTCCGAGTCAAGCTCCAGCTCGCTTAAGAGGAAATATAAGTATAGGAAAATCCCTAAACCTTGTCCATTAAGAAAGAATCTATTTCGAATAAAGAAACCAAATCTAGGTTGGAAATCGCGTAACACGACCGTGCTTTATACTGGACATGACCGTGTCAGTAAAGTCTTCCTAGTGACACAACCGTGCTCATGCACTTACATAACCATGTCCGTCCCCTTTTCCTCCTTGAACACTCCTACTCCATCTTGAACTCCTTCGTTTGTTTAGACTCATTCTCCACCTTGTTCCCATATTGGTTTAGACTCTACAACCTAATAATCTCCCACATGGAGACTAGAACCAATAAACCATAGTAACTGACCCATTAAACATCCACTTAGAAAATGATCCTCCAAATTGTATGTTGACAACGCCGAGCGCTCAAGTCCTAAGGCTAGTTGAAACCTGTTGGATATTATTCCCTAGGCCCTTGAGAAAGGCCTATGCGTTACATTATAGATTCATTGTTATAGAGATAACAAACCAGATTATTATATCTTTTACATGTTTATTATAATAATCATTGTCTCTAGCACTTATGAAGGGCTACCATAAGTTTAATAGATAATCATATACTCCCTCCGTTCCCTAATAATTGACGTTTTAGACCGGGAGAAATTTTTCAAATTATTTGACGTTTTGCACTTTTTTGCCTTCCTTGGACCAACTTACCCCTCTGCCCATTAATGCATCACCGTCTCTCTCATCTCCCTACCCTTTTCTCTCATCCTTCCTCTTTTCATTCACAACCCTTTCTCTCTCATCTAAACTTCATAAAAAACCATAACCAAAGTAAAAATCAAATTCCCATCAAAATGATTAACCAGATCAAAAATCAAAGATCTAAATACAGTAACAATTTATATATCCTTGGTTCAAAATAAAAGCAATTTTCCATATCAAACATATGCTGCCACAACCAAATTAAACCCAATAAATTCTTTCTTTATGCCGCCGCCCTCAGCCCCATCCTTCCCCGCATCACAGTAGCCTATCGAAGCTGCAGATTCAATCGTCAACCATGAAGGATACAAACGATTATCATGTTTTTTAGCGCCGTTTTTGATGAAGTTGTATTTCGTAGAGAAGCCAAGCCTATTGCCATCGCCAACTCTTCTCCTGTCTAATAGATCGTCGGAGGCCGGTTAAACAGAGTTGTTCAACTAGATGTTTCCTTTAACATAGATACTGTTTTTATGTATTTGAGGTTTTAATTTAGCTAGTGTTTTTGTGTGGATATGAGTTTATATATGTACTGAGTTTTGTGAAGAGAAAGGCGGGTCATGGACGGAGGCGGAAAGGGGAGGAGGAGTTGGCCATTTTGGTGAAGCTTAGAAAGAATATCATCCAGTGGGGTTTCTCTCTCTTCCTCTGTACAGTTAAAAATGAAGTGGGTCTTTAATAGGGAAGAGAAAAGGCTAAATATGGAAAGTAAGTGGTCATTAATTGACTCCTTGATTGGAGAGATTTATGCTAAAACGTAAAATAAAAAAGAACGGAGGGAGTAATGATTATGGTGCATAGGATGCGGATTAAACTTGTGGGTACTTGTTGGAGAACAAGGTACTGGATAGACCCGTTATGAGATTTATGTCATGGTCAAATGTCATAATTAAATCTCATAATAGTTATATCATTTGATATCCTTAGACCTGAGATTATCATGGTCTTCCACATGATAAAAATTATGTTTGACATGCTCAAACGCTACCTTTAACCGGGTATTTATAAAGGCTACTCGATGAGTGAGATTGATGATAGTGTATGGCCATACCCAAATGAATTGATGCGTTCAATGTCATTTTCTCATATCAATCTTCTCAGGATCGAGAAAGCATTGGAAAACATAAGTTGACGTGGACTATGACTTATGTCCAATATGATATCGCGCGACAAAGGGATTGTGATATGTTCTATAAGGTAACTTTGGACTTTCAAAGTTATATTAATTGGGTAGTCATAATGGCTTGCTAGAGTCCGCTTATGACTTACGGGTTCTGAATGGTTCGGACTCGTTGCCAACTTAGTATAATCCTATACGGTCACACACAATAGAACTGATTGAAAAGGCTGGAAAAATCTGGGATTTTTCATTGTGACCGTACGGCCACTTGGAAGGCGCACGGCTCCCCCCCCCCCCCGTATTTGGTCAGTTTGTTTAGATTTCTTATGTGACAAGGAATCCCGATCCCAAACGGAATTATGTCAAACCCTCATATAAATATATGCAGCCGGGATTGACAGCTTCAATGGTTGATTTTTAGAAATCAATAACAATTGTTTGAGAAACAATAAAACATTGAGAGAGAGGATTATTAATTTTGAAATCTATGATCATCAAAATACAATAATCAAAGAAGCAAAATAATTCCTATGAAGAAATCGTTACTTAACCATGCCTTGGATCTAGCAATCAATCAAGAAGGTGTTCTTGAGTCCGTTCGACGTGTGGATATTGATAGAGGGTGTTTGATTCAGCACCTTAAAGTTCGTGTTCATGGATGCGATCTTCAAGGGTTAGTTTCTTTCATCTTGTATTTAATTTAATCAACATGGACAGATCCATGGCTCATGGGTGTTTGATTTCATATGTTTATTCCGCTGCACATGATGCATCAAAACCCAACAGTGGTATCAGAGCCCCGTTCATCGTTGATTATTTTAATATATCATGTTTAAAATTGTTTAATTTGATTATATGATTTGCATGATAATAAGATGAATATGTGATTAAGGTTTATAAGCATGATTAGATGGGGATTATGTGATTATTATATTGATGTGATCTATATGAATAATTGCATGTTAGGGTTATCAATAAATAATTGGATTATGTATATTGATAATTTAGATCTAATTTTATATGTAATTGTTGGTCCCAAAGACACAACAAGGGTATTAAAAGAGGCTAGAGGGGGGGGGGGGTAAATAGCCTATTTAAAATTATCAACCCTTTTTCAAAATTCAACCTTATGCTTACTTTAGAATTTTATGGTCAAGTAAAAACCACTAGTTCAAAGTAAAATGCACAGCGGAAGTTTTCGATAAAAACGAGGTTGAGTTGGTTTTGAAGTTAAAACTATTAGGTAAGCAAATAGTGCGGTCAGCAATATTGAGGTCTGCAATATTGCAGTCGGCAAAGATAGAGTAAATTGAGAGGTTCTATTTGCGGTAGGCAATTGCTGCGGTCAGCGATATTGTGGTAGGTAACCTTGCGGTCAGCAATTTGCGGTAAGCAAGGTTACTGACAAGGTAGGTTGAAAATGAAGGTTTGTGTCTGAGAGTTTTGGCAAAAGATAAGTAGTCAGAAGTAGTAACTAAAGCAATAGGCAAGCAACAAACACAATTCACAGAAGTTTGAATATCTGTAAAGATCAACACACTAAACGACAAACAAAATTAATATGAACAATAAACAATTGCAAAAGGTAAATTTGCAGAAGAAAATGACACGATGATTTGGAAAGGTTCGATCTGTTAAAAGATCTACGTCCTTTACTAAGATGGTCAGTCTTGGATTTTGAATAGAGGTTATATTGACTCTTCTTGAGTACAAATTACAAAGATGAAGTATTGAATCAACACCTACTTTCTATGAAGAACGAATCGTAGACTTAGACCAGTGTATCCCTAATGATGCAATCTATGTGATTGATCAATTGGGGTGTGTGTGTGTAAGAATCAATAGCTCTATATAATCTATATATTGAGAGCCTAATAAATATTTAAGTGTTGTTGGGCTTGAGATGTAATGTCTTGAAGGTTTGATGGGGATCTTTAAAGATTTGAAGGCGAAGGCTTGAAGATTCAAATGATTCTGGAAATCTTGAGTATGATCTTCAATCACCAAGAATTTCGACAGCAATTTATCTCTTTGAATCTCAGCACACTTTCAATGAAGAAAGTAAGGGCTATTTATAGCCTTGGGCGAGAGAGATAGCTGTTAGAAGATGATGAGCTGGAGCATTCTGATTGGAACTCACATCTTTGTCTTGTAGTTGCAGAAGTTAGTGGTCCAGATGTACTATCTTGTACGACCAAATTCAAATTCGAATTTACAACGTTTAAATCAAACTTGACTTCACTTGGATTTGCGGTAGCTTAGTCTGTGGTCGGCAAATTATTTGCGATCACCATGACCGTGCGGTCGACTAGTGCGGTAGCCTATAGTGCGGTTGCCTAGGTTGAGGTAAGCAGACTTAGCCAATTTTACCACTGTCTTCAGCAGCAGCATTTCTTCAAAAATTGAGGGTCTGATCTTCTAAGCCTAGCTAAACTAAAAATGGACTTAACTAATGAAGTTATAAAACTTCTTACAATAATAATACCTAAAATTCATAAAAGGTAAAATAAGGTTATGGGATCAATCAAATCTAGGTAATAGGAGTGGTTTATAATATGCATACCCAACAATCTCCCCCTATTTGATTGAGACCATTACCTACTATAACAAAGACTAAATCATTGTACTTGGTAATAACATGTTTCAAGAAATTAATTTTATTAAGTCCATGTCCCAAGTCAATGCACACACAGTAAGTCGATGTCATAGATTTCTATCATCCTAAAAATAAAATAAAAGACTAATCCTAGCAGATAGAAATATTTTGATGCAATTTCAAAGAGATAATATATGAGAGATATGAACGACATTAAACAACTCAAACTAGTGCTGGTACTCTGAATCATTAAAGCGATGACGAATAAGAGTACAAAACAAAAGAGATAATAGTTGAGTTACAGACCAAATAAGTTTAAACATAATTCAAAATTGTCTTAGGCATCCAGCCTATAAAAACAAACAAACGGTAAACAAAAGGTGATTCTGTCAACAGAACGGTAAGACTAGCGGTCAGAAGATGCGGTCGGGTAAACGGTCGAGCACTGCGGTCACTTTACATATCCAGACCAGGAATCTTGACTTCATCTTCAAACTCAGGAATACTGGGGCAAGTGAATGCGTTGGCCAGCATATAGTCGAAACTATTCACGGTCGGGAAATCAATGCTGTTGCCTTCATCATTTTCAGCTTGTGAGTGAACATTACCGTGACCTGCATCAGCAATTTGAATGGAACCTTCTGTGACTGCACTCCCAACAGACTTCTGAACTGATTCTTCTAAGGTCTCCAATTTCTTTTCAACAACTTGAAATGAACCAACGACTGTGTTGGTTAGTTCCTCAATTCTGGTACCCTGATAATCAAGAGGGGTTTTGAGAGTAGCGAAAGCAGCCTTGATTGCTTCAAGCTTCTTCGCTTGATTTTCAATAAGTGCTTCAAGGGAGGCCTTGATGGCTATATCAACTTCCTTTTCCATGCTGAACTTGATCTTTTTCAGCTCATGGACCAAATCAACTTTCACCATATCCAACTGTTTATGAATTTCAATGGAGGCCTCAACAACCTCTCGTGAAAGCCCACGGTTAAGAGCGTTGGTTTGAATGGTCAGAGCCTCCTTCAAGAATCAAGGGGTAACCAAGAAATCAGTGGACAATGTGGTTGATGTAGATGCGGTCAGATTGGCTTGAGCGGCAGGTTGAATGGCAGCAGAACTTGAACTTGTATTTCCACGAACAATATCTTTCATAGTCTTTGTTATGGCTACTGTCTCCCCCTTAATGGTATCAATCATTTTGGAGGGTAGAGCAGAGCTCAAGTTTCAAATCAGCCTGAGAAGATTTTAGGTCTACGACCTCTGCGGTCAGCTGAGTAATAGCTGACTGATTGTCAGATTGGAGTTTGGTCAGTGCCTGGACAGCGGTAAGGAGTGCGGCAACTTGCCCTGCGGTTGCTGGAACATCGGCATTTTTGACCGGAGAGGGAGGAGTTGGAACTGGAGAATGAGTTGGAGAAGCAATGGGGGTGCGGTCGATAGTGCGGTCAGGATCATCGACCGTGGTTGCTTGGGGAGCGGCAGTCTTTGGACGGTCGAAGTTAGGACTATCAACATTGACTTCCTTGTCTTTCTTATCACTATATCCTTGTTCACTACCAACATCATCCACTAGCTTGTCTTCACCATTATTATCATCAGCTTCATCACTTCCATCAGCTTCAACATCGGAACCACTTGACTTCTCATCATCAGTCTTCTCACTATCTGATTCATCCATGAGGGAGTAAACTTGTTTTGCTACCTTTTTCAAAGTAGGAGCAACGGCAGCCACATCTTCAGAATTAAGAGGAGGAGACCCAGTAGGAGTAAACACTGGTGAGACGGCAATCTTTGTTTTCTTAACAACTTTGACGAGGCTAAGAGAATGAGTTCTCTTTTTCTCCCCCTGAGAAGTTGCGGTCGTAGGAGTTTTGGATGGTTTGACTGATGGTGCGGCATGCTTGAGAGACTTTGATTTTTCTGTTTTTGATGGAGCGGCAAGTGACCTTAGTGGTGCGGTCGACTTGCGAGGAGGGGAAATGGAGTAAGTAGGCTTGGCGGTCGGTTCCTTGATCTTGATCCCAATGGCAGCAGATGATTTTTTGCTTGGAGGGTCAACGGCAATCCCTTTGCCTTTACCTTTGACCAGAGCGGCAGGGAGATACTCTACTTCATCGTCGTCTTCATCACTATCGGCAGGCAATGATTGCCTATGCTTGGAAGGGGACTCATATGGCTCACGAGGATCCTTAGCATGATAGATCTTATAGAGACGATTTCGAAATCAAAAACGGAAATTGGTTTTCATTGTGGAGACGGTAAAGAGCTTATTCTTGGAGATGGGGAGGAGTAGGTCGCGATTCTTTGCCATGATTTTGCGAATATCCTTAATGTGAGTCATAAATAATCTGACACCAATCAATGTCTTTGCAAAGATAGATCACGGCAGAAAGAATCCATTGGGTAGTTGATAAATGGCTATTTTATAGTCATTTAAGGTCTAAATATATGTCTTTTTAGAGTCAATTTAGTATTAATGAGTCTCATATTGCATTATTTCACTTTACTTTTACGGATATAATGTGCGTGGTGTAGTATGGGTTTTGTGGACAGAAAACAGGTACTATTTGGAGCTATTTTGAGCTAAAGGGAGTAAAGGAAGGAAAGACGGGAGCAAAACATTTAAAAAGGAGAAATCAGATGCAGAAGTCAAAGATCCGACCGGACCCATCTATAAGACCCGGCCGGACCTCACCAATACAAGAACAAATTTCCAGAAGACAAAGATCCGACCGGGGCAAGGAGAAAATCCGGTCGGACCAACTGGATCCGGCCGGACCATTATGAAGACCCGCCCGGATCTTGACGCCTGTTCTGAAAGAGTGTTTCCCAACAGACACTCCTCTTGGTGGATGTATCCGGGAACAGACACTCAAATCAGTCCTAGGGCCTATATAAGAAGGCTACAACAGCCTTAGAAAAGATCGAGATATTTTTAGAGATTGATTGTAAAGTTATTATAGTGAAATTCTAAGTATACATTATCATTTCCAGAATTTTGAGTGAATTTGAGAGAGGGTTCCTAAGCAATAAAGAAGTATTCTTCCATCATTAAGTTCTCCAATCTGAATAAGTATTCTCTTCTCTATCTTAATCCTTTATTCTTATTCTTGATGTTTTATTTAATGGCTAGTGAGTAATCCCCCTCTTTCTTGGGGTTGGATACTCATTGTGTTCATATGTTCATCATAATTTTATGTTCTCTAAATTCATTTCTCTTCATCTTTAACAATTTTACTATATCAATCTAAAACGCCTATAACCACGATGACGTCCTTGGTTATATGAACTCCAGTTAATCGAGAGAAGGACCTAGCGGTGAATCTCGATTAGCGGACCCATATAGTCAAAACTAAGTTCATTACTCACGAGAGTAGTGTAATGGCTTAGGGATGCTCCTTGAGTGGAAAGTGTGCCGATTTTCATAAGAAAACCTAATGGATTCTTACTAATTATGGTCAGCTAGAGATAAGCCGGAATGCCCGTTTGTGACAGGGCGGGGGAAAAACATAAACGGATTTCTCAAAGAGTTAGGACATAATTAGTATGAGAATACAAACACTACTTGCTTGATCGTGAGAAGTAGTGTAGGCTAAGCATACCATCCTTGTATAAAAATGAACCCTTAATCTAAAAGAGAGCATAAATGAATGATGAATATATGAATACTTGAGTCCCAATCCCGGGAATTCCTTTAAAATAAGAGTTTTTCCTACATAAATAGCTTTTACTATCATTTCTATTTTAAGTGACAAACAAATTTTCCTACCCCCAATCATTTTATTTTCTTTACTTTTATCCAAAGCAAAAAATATTTTTAGAATTAAGTTGTCTCCGTGGGATCGACCCGTATTTGCACATACTATACTATTAATAACCCGTGCACTTGCGGTTTAAACGTAACAAGTTTTTGGCGCCGTTGCCGGGGACAACGGTTAAATTTTAAAAAAAAAAAGAGTTTTTGCTTTTCAATTTTCTGTTTTTATTCTTTTTATTTTTATTTATTTCATCATCCTTTTTTTCAAAGTATTTTTCTTTGAATTCTTCTTTAAAGTATTTTTTCCAAAGTTTATGAAAAGAGTCCGGAGAGGTGACAATTACGTTGAATACAATCCGGAACCTGAGAGATACCTTAGAGAAAGACTTAGAAATTTGAGAGAAACTTTAGAGAAAGAAATGGTGAGAGAAAACAACGAAGACGGGCAAAATTCGGGCGATGCCCCACCACCTAAGACCTTACGGGAGTTTGTTAACCCAAGCACCCCGGGTTCTAGGACGCCCATAGTAGTACCAAATGCCGACGCAATCACATTTGAGATAAAGCCACAACTTCTCCATATGGTTATGAACAACCAATTTGGTGGCTCGGCACTTGAAGATCCGCACCTCCATGTCCAAACTTTCTTGGAGTATTGTGATACTACAAGGATTGTTGGAGTCACACCCGAGGCAATACGGATGCGCCTATTCCCATTCTCATTAAGGGATAAGGCGAAACAATGGTTGAACTCGGTCCCACACAACTCTTTAACAACATGGGACCAAGTTCAAGAGGCTTTCCTTGGACGTTTCTTCCCTCCTTCAAAAACCGCTCAAATCCGGACCAAGATCACTAATTTTAGTCAAAATGGAGATGAGTCGCTTTATGATGCTTGGGAGCGTTTCAAAGAACTCCTAAGGATGTGCCCACACCACGGGCTTGAAAAGTGGTTGATAGTGCACACCTTCTACAACGGTCTCACATTCAAGACAAGAGAGACCATAGATGCTGCTGCGGGAGGAGCACTCATGAATAAAGGAGTGGACGAGGCATATGACTTGATCGAGAGCATTGCCCTGAACCACTACCAATGGTCCAATGAAAGGGACCAACCGCAAGTATCAGCAGGTAAGTATAATGTTGATGTCGTCACTCTTCTATCTTCAAAATTTGATACTCTTTTCAAAAAGATAGATAGCTTGAATACAAATTCCGTGGCTAACATTAATGTTTTATGTGAACTATGTGGGTCAAACTCACATAGTAGCGAAAGTTGTGATTTACTTGACACTACTTCTAGTGAGCAAGTTAATTTTGTTTCTAATGGACAACGAGGGGGTATGTATTCAAACACATACAATCCCGAATGGAAAAATCACCCCAACTTGTCCTATAGAAATAACAATGTTTTAAACCCACAACCTTCCTCACAACCACCGGGATTTGTACCCAAGAACTTCAACAATAATGCTTTCCCTCCCCCTAAATCTAAATTAGATCTTCTTATGGATTATATGATTGAAAATAATAAGAACCAAGAGAAAATCAATAATGAATTTAGGGAAAATTTTAAAATTTTGAATGCTAGGTTTGATAACTTAGCTGCTCATAACAAAATGTTAGAGAGCCAGCAAGCTCAACAGGCCAACCTGCCGCAAAGACCACAAGGGAGTCTTCCCGGTCAACCTCAAAGGCCTAGCGAGCATGCAAATGTAATAGTTTCAATAAATAAAGAAGAGGAAAATGAAAGTCCAACCCCACCAAAAGTTGAGACTGAAAATGAGACTAGTTACAATAGATATTTTGAACCACCGATACCGTACCCAAAAAGATTAATAAAGAAAGGGGTTGATGAACAACATGCCGAATTTTTGGAAACATTAAAATCAATGAATATTAGAGTTCCTTATTCTGATGACCAGAAAGAAATACCTTCTTATGCAAAGCCTTTGAAGGAAATGATTTTTAAAAAGAAGTCTTTAGAGGAATTTGAAAATTTCACTTTGGCGGAAGATGTTAGTGCCATTTTACAAAAGAAACTTCCGCCTAAACTCAAAGATCCCGGCACTTTTTCTATCCCCTGTAGTATCGGTAGGATCAATATGGATAATGCTATGCTTGATTTAGGGGCTAGCGTTAGTATAATGCCTTTTTCGGTTAGTCAGGGATTAGGTGTGGGGGAACTCCAACCCACCACCATATCTCTGCAGTTGGCAGACCGATCCATTCAATACCCGATAGGTATTATGGAAAACTTGCCGTGTCGAATAGGGAGCCTAATCATCCCTGTCGACTTTGTGATCCTCGAGATTGAGGAGGATCAAGATATCCCAGTCATCTTGGGAAGGCCTTTCCTTGCAACTGCGGGAGCCATAATTGATGTGAAAAAGGGTACTCTTACTTTAAATGTTGGAGATCAAAAAGAGGAATTTTGGAGGAGTACCCCAACCATTGAAGACTCTTGTCAAAAAATTGATATTTTAAAAGAAAATCATAAGGAAATTAATGTCATAAAATCTATGGATTCCAAAAGGGATCATATAGATGAATTCAAAGCTTATGAAAATTATTTGAAAGAAATAAAGGAAGCAAGGGAAAGTACCAAGAATTTAGACTGGAAGAGGGTGCTACATGATGAAAATGATGGAGATGACATCATAGAAAAACCAAAGAAAGTAGCACCACAGAAAATAACGGGATTACGAGCTTGCAAAGATTTTCATAAATTAATCCCGTCAAAGAATGGATGGCGCATATGTACTGATCATAGGGCCCTAAACAATCCACCGGAGAAGAAGTGGCGTATTGTCAAAGACAATAGGCCATCTCGATACCGTACAATGGCCATTCCAATTAACAAAAAGGCGTCGAGCTAAAGACGTTAAACAAGCATCATCGGGTGGTAACCGATGGATTATTTTGTTTTTTTTTATTATTATTATTGTTGTTATTATGTTCTGTTTTTCTAACATTTTGTAGGTAAAAAAAAAAAAAAAAAAAAAAAAAAAAAAAAAGAGAGGAAGAATTTTCGAAGATCCGACCGGGCCAAGCTGAAGCACCCGACCGGATCAAGCAACTCTGGAGATTCCAGAGAAAATTATCCGTCCGGGTCTGAAAAATAATCCGACCGGACCATAATAAATCCGACCGGATCCCCAGAGCGACCCGCCCGGATCAGTCGCATAAAAGGACATACCGATTCGCCAAAAGGTCAGATCTGTTCAATTGTATTCTCATTCTTCCCTTCTTCTTCATCTCAAACCTGTCTCACCACCACCTCCACCACCATTTCAGTGATAAGTTATTTGTTCCCCCGTCCCCATTTTTACTTTCTTGTCCAATTTTTACTTTCATGAAAACATTGGGGACAATGTTTAGTTCAAGTGTGGGGGGAGGATTTTAATAAAATTATTATATCCGTTTTTCTTTTTCTTTGCATTTAGTTAGCTTGTTGCTTGCATTTAGTTAAGTATTCTAAAAAAAAAAAAAAAAAAAAAAAAAAAAAAAAAAAAAAAAAAATTTTGCCAATGCTCCCATTGATGAGAATGTTATCTATACTTACAATTTGCCTAAGTAAAATTATTTCCTCTTAAACTTTACTTTTTGAGAGATTTGTCACAAAGAACTTAGGATCATATTGGATTGTAAATGAAAAATTTTCAAAATTTATATAGACTTTTAAATATTCTTGAATAGAAGCATTACATTATTAATGAAATTGTGGATATTAAGTTTGAATACATTACACTTGTGAAAAGTTATAAAACATCCTTGTATATACATTTCAAAAACTTTTACTTCTACTCTTTTCCAAAGATTTACTACATTGTTATGATCTTTAAGAATCACGAAGCTTTCCATTTCCACTTTTAAGACTTAATAACATAAATCAATCTTCTTGTATATCATCCACTCGAATATCCAAATGAATTTATCATTATAGAGTGTGATGATTTACAAAGAACTCAATTGCCACTTCTAAAACTTAATGAAATTAAATTTTCCACTACCTTCATCCGCCTTATTTTTTGTGATTCAAGGAGCATAACAAAATCTGAATATCTTTGAAAAAGAATAAAATCATGAGTTTAAGAAATGTATTCCCAAGCATAAAAAACCCTATTCACAAAGCACTCAAAGAGTGAACTTAAATTCTATTTCATACTTGAAATCCACAAGTTCATTTAGTTATTCCTATATGCTCTTGATCAATAGTATTTATTCATGTTATATTAACATCCAAAATTCTTTATTTACTTTCCAATATCCTCTTATGTTCTTTCTCACAAGTTTCTTGGGACGGAAAATTTAAAAGGAAATGATTTTGTAAAGGCAATACAATATAACAAATATTCTGAGGGAGCATTGAAACCTTCTTTGATTTTTCAAAAATTTTATGTCATTTGTCACTCTCTCTTCTTCAAAATTGTAAGCTTGCTCGAGGACAAGCAAGGTTTTAGTGTGGGGGAGTTGATAAATGGCTATTTTATAGTCATTTAAGGTCTAAATATATGTCTTTTTAGAGTCAATTTAGTATTAATGAGTCTCATATTGCATTATTTCACTTTACTTTTACGGATATAATGTGCGTGGTGTAGTATGGGTTTTGTGGACAGAAAACAGGTACTATTTGGAGCTATTTTGAGCTAAAGGGAGTAAAGGAAGGAAAGACGGGAGCAAAACATTTAAAAAGGAGAAATCAGATGCAGAAGTCAAAGATCCGACCGGACCCATCTATAAGACCCGGCCGGACCTCACCAATACAAGAACAAATTTCCAGAAGACAAAGATCCGACCGGGGCAAGGAGAAAATCCGGTCGGACCAACTGGATCCGGCCGGACCATTATGAAGACCCGCCCGGATCTTGACGCCTGTTCTGAAAGAGTGTTTCCCAACAGACACTCCTCTTGGTGGATGTATCCGGGAACAGACACTCAAATCAGTCCTAGGGCCTATATAAGAAGGCTACAACAGCCTTAGAAAAGATCGAGATATTTTTAGAGATTGATTGTAAAGTTATTATAGTGAAATTCTAAGTATACATTATCATTTCCAGAATTTTGAGTGAATTTGAGAGAGGGTT
The DNA here is from genome assembly GCA_026119855.1 of Campanula takesimana. Taxonomy (NCBI): domain Eukaryota; kingdom Viridiplantae; phylum Streptophyta; class Magnoliopsida; order Asterales; family Campanulaceae; genus Campanula; species Campanula takesimana. The sequence goes on along the minus strand of JAOWBW010000650.1, from coordinate 288,545 downwards.
CCTAAGCAATAAAGAAGTATTCTTCCATCATTAAGTTCTCCAATCTGAATAAGTATTCTCTTCTCTATCTTAATCCTTTATTCTTATTCTTGATGTTTTATTTAATGGCTAGTGAGTAATCCCCCTCTTTCTTGGGGTTGGATACTCATTGTGTTCATATGTTCATCATAATTTTATGTTCTCTAAATTCATTTCTCTTCATCTTTAACAATTTTACTATATCAATCTAAAACGCCTATAACCACGATGACGTCCTTGGTTATATGAACTCCAGTTAATCGAGAGAAGGACCTAGCGGTGAATCTCGATTAGCGGACCCATATAGTCAAAACTAAGTTCATTACTCACGAGAGTAGTGTAATGGCTTAGGGATGCTCCTTGAGTGGAAAGTGTGCCGATTTTCATAAGAAAACCTAATGGATTCTTACTAATTATGGTCAGCTAGAGATAAGCCGGAATGCCCGTTTGTGACAGGGCGGGGGAAAAACATAAACGGATTTCTCAAAGAGTTAGGACATAATTAGTATGAGAATACAAACACTACTTGCTTGATCGTGAGAAGTAGTGTAGGCTAAGCATACCATCCTTGTATAAAAATGAACCCTTAATCTAAAAGAGAGCATAAATGAATGATGAATATATGAATACTTGAGTCCCAATCCCGGGAATTCCTTTAAAATAAGAGTTTTTCCTACATAAATAGCTTTTACTATCATTTCTATTTTAAGTGACAAACAAATTTTCCTACCCCCAATCATTTTATTTTCTTTACTTTTATCCAAAGCAAAAAATATTTTTAGAATTAAGTTGTCTCCGTGGGATCGACCCGTATTTGCACATACTATACTATTAATAACCCGTGCACTTGCGGTTTAAACGTAACAGTAGTGTTGAAATTGGCTTGGTTGCCAGTCTTGCAATTTATGGAGTGACCAACCAGATGGCTGATGTGATACATGACTTCATCGAATTCCTTTCTAGGAATCTTGGTTACAAGATTGTGACCAATCAATCATTTAGCCAGCGCTTTGAGTTCATCATCTGCTACGGTTGTTGCATAGACAACACCAGCCTTCTTTTTAATACCAAGGACTTCACCGATATTAACAACATCTACGGTCATTTCAAAACCTTCTATATCAGTATGGATGAACTTGACTATTTTACCCGATTTGCTTTGACTAGATTCCTCTGACGCGGTCGCAAAGAATTGATCAACTAGAAACGGGACATGAAAGTCCTGATCAAATGTGAAGAATGGAAGTATCCCAGATCCCTCAAAGTAGTTGATGAGATTCCTCCCAATGGCATCCTCTTTGAGATCTTCAATGTCCGTTAGAAGTCCAGGTAAAAAATGTTTAGTATCCTGAAAAAAAAGAAGTTAAAAGAAGAATACCAATTGTGCGGTCACTTGTTATAGGGTGAGGCAAGTGAGACGCGGTAAGGAAAACAATGCGGTAAGGGTCATGGTAAGACTGAAAGAATCAAAACAAACACAAACACTTTTCTAGTGTCAGTACCCAAGTAAAATGGATCAGAAGGGACAAACTCCAGAACACCAAGAACATCCATAAGAACACGAAGAACACGCACTGTAGCACGTTCCCAGAAATGCGCAAAACAGTGACAAGTTTTGAAAAAATTACATATTTAGCTTCAAAAAATCCGATCAAACCCGAAAATAGCATCAATTTCAAGAGATAAACATTCAAAAAGCCAGAAATCGAAGAAAAACGAAAAGGGGGGGGGGAATATTTTGAAACCCAGTTGAATAAAAGTTACAAATTGAGCCATAAAATCTTGATAGAACACAAATAAGATGAGTAAAGATGAGTTTAAAAACATGAATCGAGTAATATCTTAAGCATAGGAATCATTAAAATCAAGAATGGGAAGAAGAATATGAAAAGTTTCTATGAAACCCACCAAAAGCAAAAATAATTCGAAAATATCAACAAATAGAAAGATTTAAGGTCGGAAGTCATACCATTCGTGATTGTTGAGGTGAGGGATTGAGAGAGGATGATTTCTTGAGGGATTTCTCAGTTGGACCCATGAATTTATAGAGTAAATGGAGAGAATTTGTTAGAGAGAGAGAAAGAGTCAAAGAGAGAGTGGAGCAGAGAGAGTGGGAAGGATTTTAGTGGGAGGTGAGTATATAGGCGGTTATGGGGGTTAGAAGGTGGAAAAGTGGGGGGTTAACCTCTGCAGATCAGATTTTGACAGAGGAAAGAGTCCTTTTGTATTCAAATGAGAACCAATGACGGCGGAACAATAATATAATAATGATTTGAAATAAATAAAAGAGAGGGAATAATGAAAATTACCTTAATACCCTTGAAGTTGAATCATCACAATTCCTAACTATCTAATAGTTAGAATACTTACTTGGAATCCAGCTGTGCGGTAAGTAGATAGTAATTGCTACCGTTCGTGCGGTCAACCGTAGTAATGCGGTCAGCAAGGAGCGGTAGGGCCTTTCAAGGTAGTAAACTTATGTAATAATTGACCCATGCGGTAGACACTATGCGGTAGGCATAAGTGATGACCAAACTTCATGCGGTTGACACCTAGCGGTCGACAAGTTGCTAGGTACCTACTAATTATTGAAAACTTGGAGAAACCATTAGCACAAAAATTATAAGGACAAAATATTAAATTTCTAGCATACCCATTTCTCCTCTGAGAAATCTAAATCTCTTGGAATCTAGAGCCTTGATAAGAATGTCTGCAATTTGATTGTCAGTACTCATATACTCTAGATGAATGTTACCTTTTTCAACTTGATCCTTGAGGAAATGGTATTTGATATCAATGTGTTTGGTCTTCGAATGCATGACAGGGTTGTTGGACACAGCAATGGTATATGTATTGTCACAATAGATTGGACAATTTTCTTCGTTGATTCCGTAGTCGACCAATTGTTGTTTCATACAAAGCACTTGGCAGCAGCAGCTTCCAGCAGCTTCCAACAGCTTCCAGCAGCTATATATTCAGCTTCAGTGGTAGATACGGAAACTGATGCTTGTTTCTTGCTAGCCCATGAAACGAGTCGATTTCCAAGGAAATGACAAGTTCCGCTTGTGCTTTTCCTGTCGATGGTACATGCTGCATAGTCTGCATCTGAGAAACCTATAAGATCAAAATTCGAGTCTTTGGAATACCAAAGTCCAAGGTTAATAGTCCCAGATAAATAACGAATAATACGTTTTACAGCAATAAGATGTGCTTCTCAAGGATCCGCTTGATAACGAGCACAAACACAAACACTAAACATGATATCTGGTCTACTAGCAGTTAAGTAAAGAATAGAGCCAATCATACCTCGGTATAAGATTTGATCAACCTTCTTACCTTTCAAGTTTTTATCCAACTTGTTACCAGCAGCCATAGGAGTGTCGTATGCTTTTGCATTTTCAAGTCCAAATTTCTTTATGAGATCTTTTGTGTACTTTGCTTGGTTGAGGAAGATGCCTTCAGCACATTGTTTAATTTGTAGCCCAAGGAAGAATGTCAATTCTCCCATCATGCTCATCTCAAATTTGTTTTTCATTAGCTTTTCAAATCGCTTACACAACAATTCGTTAGTGGAACCAAAAATAATATCATCGACGTAAATTTGAACAAGTAAAGTATGATCATGATATTTTGCAATAAATAAAGTTGTGTCGATCTTACCACGCTTAAAACCTTTATCTAAGAGAAATTTAGATAGTGTATCATACCATGCCTGTGGAGCTTGTTTGAGTCCATACAAAGCCTTTTGAAGTTTGTAGACATGATATGGAAATTTAGGATCTTCAAATCCGGGCGGTTGAGCGACATAGACGGTTTCTTGAAGTTCGCCATCGAGAAATGCACTCTTCACATCCATTTGATAAAGCTTGAATCTTTTGAAAGAGGCATATGCTAAAAATATCCTTATAGCTTCAAGTCGTGCAACGGGGGAAATAGTTTCGTCGTAATCAATGCCTTCTTCTTGTCTATATCCTTGTGCAACCAACCTAGCTTTTTTTCTTGTGATGCTTCCATTCTCATCCATCTTATTTCTAAACACCCACTTTGTACCAATCACTCCTTGATCCTTAGGTCGAGGAACTAAGTTCCAAACTTTACATCTTTCAAATCGGTTGAGCTCTTCTTGCATGGCAACAACCCAACTTGAGTCTTGGAGTGCTTCATCAACTTTCTTGGGTTCAACTTGAGATATGAATGCGGTAAGAGCATCATAATTTGATCGTCTTGTTCGAACACCAGAATGTAGGTCACCAATGATATTCTGAATTGGGTGATTTCTTACCTCGCGCACTTCATGAGGTAGGTCTGGTTGAGTTGATGGTTGTTGTAAATCTTCTAGTGTTACATCATTTGATCCATCCCAATCATAGGTAAGTTGAGGGGTTGGTTCTTCAACATTGATGGGTGTTTCAACTTCAACTCCATTTGAGGTAGCAGCAGATGTGGTAGCTTCTGGTGCTTCATGTGAGGTAGGTGGAGGAGCTATTGAGGTAGATGGATTTCCTTGAGTTGACTGATTTTGTGGTCAACTTGTACCTGTCTCATTAAGCTCAACAAAATCATCAGCAACATTTAGAGCCAAATGTGGCTCAAGGAGAGAATGTTCATCAAATGTAACATGGACAGATTCAACTATCTTAAGAGTGGTTTTATTAAAAACACGAATTTTTTTTGAGTGTTTAGCATACCCAACAAATATTCCTTCGTCGGCCTTAGGAGCAAATTTACCTCGATGTTCTTTACCGTTATAGAGAATGTAACATTTACAACCGAAAATCTTGAAGTAGGCAATGTTGGGGGTTCTTCCTATCCAAAGTTCATAAGGTGTTTTGTTGTAAGTCTTGTTAATGAGGGATCGATTTTGAGTGAAGCAAGCTGTGTTGACGGCTTCAGCCAAAAAATATTGAGGTAGCTTCGATTCAGCAAGCATCGTTTTTCCTGCCTCTATCAATGTTCTATTCTTTCTTTCCACAACACTATTTTGTTGTGGAACTCCAGCAGCTGAAAAGTTGTGGTCGATGCCGTGGTCATCACAGTATTGAGCGACGCCATTGTTTTTGAATTATGTTCCGTTGTCGGATCGAACACTGACTAGGTCATCTTCTTTTTGGGTTTGGAGCTGTCTAAAGAGCGCGGTCAAAATGTCATAACAATCATATTTGGAGATCATCATTTCGACCCACGTATATCTTGAATAATCATCTACCACCACTAGCGTATATCTATTTCCTCTAATACTTGTGGTAGTGACAGGTCCAAATAAATCCATACATAGTAGCTGCAAACATCTTGAAGTTGACGGAGTCGTCTTGCTGGAGAAAGATGATTTTGGTTGTTTGCCTAGTCGACATGCTGAGCACTTTTAATTGTGGTGATCAGCTACCTTGGGTAGACCACGAACTAGATTTTCTCTACCAATCTTGGAGAGATACTTGAAGTTCAAGTGACTTAGTCGTTTATGCCAAATCCAACTATTTTTACTAACATTCTTTACTACAAAACAGAGATTAGAAGAAATACAAGTAGAATTGAAATCAACAATGTAAACATTTTTCTTACGAATCCCTTTTAGCAAAGAACCGCCGGAGTTGCCATCCTTGATAAGACAATGAGTTGAAGTGAAGTGGCATTGCAATCCTTTGTCGCAAAATTGTGAGATTGAGAGAAGATTGTGTTTTAGACTGGTAACTAGAGAAACATCTTGGATTGTTATTTTTCCTTTTCTGATAACTCTATAACCAATGGTCTTTCCTTTGCTGTTGTCGCCAAAAGTAACTGCTGGACCTTTTTCATTACGGACACTTTCCAATAGGTTGATATCTCCAGTCATATGCCTTGAGCATCCACTATCGAGATACCATAAACTTGTAGCTTCATTGGAGTGACCAGCCATTAGGCAGAGGACCTAAATATTTAAGATCGAGGTCCCCTTTATTATTTTGGGTCCTAAAGATTAGCAGCTTTTGACAACCCACACTTGCCTCACAGAAGGTGGTTTAAACCTTCTAGGATTGGGTGTGAATCAGCAGCCTTGTGACCATAATCATCACACACAGAACAATGGTCGAAGCCACCCAACTGAGGGTTAACAAACTTCGTTGAAGTCTTCAGCATAACATCATTTACTGGTATGGATGAGGTCGCCTTTACAAAGTTCATCCACTTGAACTTTGCCACCTTGCCACTACATGCGGTCATATGTTTCTTTGCGGCCGCCCACTTCCTTGGTGCGGTCGCATGACCTTGCGGTAAGGTAGTGCGGTAAGGAGAATCAGCGACCTTGCTGGTGCTTGCCGCAGCAGCAGGTTCATCCATGGAAATACCTTTCAACTTTGCCTTGCCAGTTTGTTTCTTAGGGTAAACATAGTTGAACATTAGTTTCTTCTTTGGTTCTTGTCCTTCACCCTTTGAAACATGAGGTTTAGCCTTAGACTCTTCCAAAGTTTGCTTGGTAAATATCTCATCTCTTTCACAACAAGATGCACATTTAAAGTTGTCACTAGTTTGGAATCCAAATCCTTCTTTATCACCACTAGACTTTTGGGATTCTAGTATTTGTTCCATAGTGACACGAGAATTGGTCCACTCATTAGTGATCCATTTAAGGTCATTTGTCTTAGCAACCAATTCATCGTTTTTAACTTTAAATATGGCATTTTGTTCTTCTAAGAAATGGTTTCGATCAGTAAGAGGAGTCATGCTCTTGATCTGCTCCTTAAGGAGGGTGAGTTCAAGATCTTAGTAGAGTTTTCTCCGTCTTAAGTTGGGAAATCTCTTCACTTGAAAGTGCTAAAGCTTCCTTCATGCCAGCGAACTTACTAATTACCTGTTCAGCTTTGTAAACATCTTTTCTTGTTCATCGGGGGAAATGTCAAACTTGACTTGAGGAGTGGTAAGTAGAACTTCCTTCGCTTTGGGATTGTGTAGAGCCTTCTTTGCTGCACTTACATCACATCTAGAAAATAGAAGATCGCCATTCTTTTGAACTGGAGTTAGGAATCCTTTTTCAGCAAGTTCATCGGCCGTATAGCTTATCCGTTTAGGTTTTGCATTTGGTGAGCGACGATTTTCATTATCATCCTCATCATCGGAATGAACGACCAAACAAATGTGACCTTCTTCAGAATCCTCGTCGCTTTCATCAGAATCTGACTCTATCCAAGTAGCTAACTCTTTTGTGGCAGAGTCCTCTTCAGTAACCATCCCCTTTTGCTTTGAATACTTCAGAGTGAAGTTGCTTTTCTTCTTCATGTACTCGAATTTGGGAATTGGGCATTCTGATGCGAAATGACCGGGTTTCCTGCAATTAAAACAAACGAGATCCTCTTTCTTATTGGAGAAGTTGGAGTACTCTTTCTTATTTGTTGAGCTGCTCCTTGAGAACCTTGTTGGAGCCTTGCTTGATGATCCGAGCCTTGCTGATTTTCTGAACTTTTGAAATCTTTTCACCAACATAGCAAAGTCATCATCGTCCATATCTAGTAATTCAGACGTGGAAATTTTTGGATCTTCTTCTTCGACCATTTCTTCCTTTTTAGCGACCAACGACAAGTTCTTTGTTTTTCCTTCAATTTCTTCAATGTTGTGGAGCTTGATATCAAAAACCTTGAGGTTGGCATAGAGGCTTCTGAGTGACATATCATCTAGTAACTTGGTATCTTCAAGAGTGTTTCCTTTATGAAGATATTGAGAACCAAGAGCGGCTAAAAAATTAACATTGATTTCTTTCTTGGTAAGCTTCTTTCCAAGTGTGGTATAAGTACTTACGATCTCAGAATAACGATCATAAGTGGCTCTAAGTGATTCACCGGGGATTTTAGCAAAGTTGTTGAATCTTCTTTGAATTGCAAACTTTTTGCTTTCTTTGCAAGCTTGATCTCCTTCGATGTAATCTTCAATTGCATCCCAAAGTTCTTTTGCGGTATCACATTCCTTGATTTGTCGACGCTGAGATGTACTCAAAGTACTTAGGAGTATGCTCTTTGCTTTCACATCCATTCCAACCAGTCTTTTCTCTTCATCTGTCCATTCTGCTTTTGGTTTCTTGATCGACGGTATGTCTGCATTGGTTTCTGGATTCGGATTCGCTTTCATTGGGAAGTATGGTCCAATGGTAAGACAATCGCCGAGTTGCTCATCCATGGAGTAGAACTGAGTTAGAATGCTGTGCTTCTATACGTCAAAGTTATCTTCGTCGAACGCTGGAACGTGAGTGAAGTTAACCGTTGCCATAGATTTTTGACTTGCCATTTTGAATCGGCACCCAAGCTGTTAAGCTTGAAAAACAAAAGTTTTATGAAGGTGTTTGCTCTGATACCACTTGTTGGTCCCAAAGACACAACAAGGGTATGAAAAGAGGCTAGAGGGGGGAGGGGTGAATAGCCTATTTAAAAATTATCAACCCTTTTTCAAAATTCAACCTTATGCTTACTTTAGAATTTTATGGTCAAGTAAAAACCACTGATTCAAAGTAAAATGCACAGCGGAGGTTTTCAATAAAAACGAGGTAGAGTTGGTTTTGAAGTTAAAACTATTAGGTAAGCAAATAGTGCGGTCAGCAATATTGCGGTCGACAAAGATAGAGTAAATTCAGAGGTTCTATTTGCGGTAGGCAATTGCTGCGGTCAGCGATATTGCGGTAGGTAACCTTGCGGTCGGCGATTTGCGGTAAGCAAGGTTACTGACAAGGTAGGTTGAAAATGAAGGTTTGTGTCTGAGAGTTTTGGCAAAAGATAAGTAGTCAGAAGTAGTAACTAAAGCAATAGGCAAGCAACAAACACAATTCACAGAAGTTTGAATATCTGTAAAGATCAACACACTAAACGAAAAACAAAATTAATATGAACAATAAACAATTGCAGAAGGTAAATTTACAGAAGAAAATGACACGATGATTTGGAAAGGTTCGATCTGTTAAAAAATCTACGTCCTTTACCAAGATGGTCAGTCTTGGATTTTGAATGGAGGTTATATTGATTCTTCTTGAGTACAAATTACAAAGATGAAGTATTGAATCAACACCTACTTTCCATGAAGAACGAATCCTAGACTTAGACCAGTGTATCCCTAATGATGCAATCTATGTGATTGATCAATCGGGGTGTGTGTGTGAGAGAATCAATAGCTCTATGTAATCTATATGATTGAGAGCCTAATGAATCTTTAAGTGTTGTTGGGCTTGAGATTTGATGTCTTGAAGGTTTGCTGGGGATCTTTGAAGATTTGAAGGCGAAGGCTTGAAGATTCAAATGATTCTGGAAATCTTGAGTATGATCTTCAATCACCAAGAATTTCGACAGCAATTTCTCTCTTTGAATCTCAGCACACTTTCAATGAAGAAAGTAAGGGCTATTTATAGCCTTGGGTGAGAGAGATAGCTGTTAGAAGATGATGAGCTGGAGCATTCTGATTGGAGCTCACATCTTTGTCTTGTAGTTGCAGAAGTTATTTGTACGACCAAATTCAAATTCGAATTTACAATGTTTAAATCAAACTTGGCTTCACTTGGATTTGCGGTAGCTTAGTCTGCGGTCGGCAAATTATTTGCGATCACCATGACCGTGCAGTCGACTAGTGCGGTAGCCTATAGTGCGGTTGCCTAGGTTGAGGTAAGCAGACTTAGCCAATTTCACCACAGTCTTCAGCAGCAGCATTTTTTCAAAAATTGAGGGGCTGATCTTCTAAGCCTAGCTAAACTAAAAATGGACTTAACTAATGAAGTTATAAAACTTCTTACAATAATACCTAAAGTCCATAAAAGGTAAAATAAGGTTATGGGATTAATCAAATCTAGGTAATAGGAGTGGTTTATAATATATATACCCAACAGTAATAAATTGTTTATTCATGATATTTATTAAATCTATTTAAATTCGTAATCTATAAATTCATGTTGGTTTAATCTGATTAATGCATGAACACAATATTAGGATCGATCAAATTTTAAAATTCTGGAAATCTGGAAATCTGGGACGGAGCACCGTACGGCGCCCTAGGAGGCATACGGCTCCTAGACAGCCGTACGGCGCCCTAGGTTTCCTGGGGATATTTGTTTTGTTTTCTGGTTTTTTGATTGTTCTGTAAATCGTTTACATAATTCGAATCAGGAACTGAATCTGGTTTCAGATGGCAGGTTTTCGAAACCGTGTTTCCTGAAATTTGATTTAATCCAGAAAATTGCAGAAATCAGAATTCTGAAGAGTTCAGAATTGCTGTATTTTATGAAATTGTGAGACAATAAAGGATCTTGAAACAAGTTATCGTTCCATACGAAATTGTGGTTGCCTCATAGGCTTAGTTTCGGCCGTATGAAGATTCTCTTGGTTTCTTGATTTTAGTATAGAATTGTGGTTTGCAGAGAAGGAAACTAAATTTGAATTGATTCATCGTAAGGACAATGGCAGTCTCACGCCTTGTGTCTGGACACATGGATGAAATATCCAATATGTAAATTGTTTTCAGAGAATTTAGAATCTGTCCCCATAATTTTGTTACATAACTAAATCACAATATTTTGCTTATGTTAATTTGATTAGTTAACATCCTTTATGCAAAGACTATATTATATTATGTTTGACATAATTAAATATATGATGCATGTCTCTATGTAAATAAATATTCACAAAATTTTAAGTTTTATGCCATCCACAATTTAAACACTTGTGAAGTACCTTGATCGTTTGGTGTGGTTTATCTTCTAAAGCAGGGCACATCATTCTATCAGTGAGAAGCAAAATGAGGCAAAGTTTGTCTATACGTTTAAAGTGGTCAAACTTAATTAGGCTATCATAACGGTTATGGGCCTAAGGCATAAGATGAGATTAAAACATGTAAGACATAAGATTCCCATAAAGGATCTAAGAGTCACATGTGATGTGATTGATAAGGAGTTATCTATCTAAATAGCTTGGTTTTGAGGTTCATGCCAAAGCAGACTCACAAATCAAGTGACATATGGATCTTAGCCATTTTAAATTATATTATACAAGAGTTGTATTTGAAGGTGTATAATTTAGTGGGAGTATTTATGAAATACATTATATATCGCTAAATGATAATGGTATGAAATATATGTGTATATTTATTTGCATATTTTGTAGAATATCTTAAACTATAATCATGATTAATTACTACGATTGACCCCACTTAAGAGAGTGGGATTAACTTTATTAACCTAGTAATGAGATTAAGAATTATTCTAAAGCAAGAACAGAAGCTATGAATTTTTAATAAATCTTATTCCTAAGAAACCTAATGCATTAAGGACGGACAAAGACATAAATTAGAATCATGTGGATGAACCTATGGATGTCAATTGTCCTACGACTTGCTACCAAATGTTTGGAACTTTAGAAGTATCTAAAACACATGAATGCTTATGTGATAAGCAATCACGTAGGAAGCGTTCCTACAAGCAAGATAAAGGCAAGAAAAGTTTGAGATTGATTAGAGCCTAACATTCATGTGATGACTGAAAGGCATATTAATAAGTTCTCATGTTTTGAACATGGAGAGACATATTAATTACCTTAGATGGCTTGGTTATCAAGTTAGTTTGGAACTAACAAACGAATTTGATATTAATTCATAAGCGACATTTGATGTCTAAAATGATAAGTCTTAATATCAAATGGAAACCTTCTCAAACTCTAAAGGTTAATAAAGAAAATGATTCAAGATAAAGACAAGACAAGAGTTGTCAAGCTTAGAGGAAATATTTGTGGCTAAACCAAAAATCTAAAGGATGTAATTGCTACCATGGCAATGTGATTGACCATAGGAGAACTTACAATTTGAATTAAAAGATCAAAATGAAGGGTGGTAGGACTACCACTTCAAGTATTTATGTTAATATTCTACTTCTAAGTTCTTAGGTATTGGATACCGGATATGGATCCCACATTTGTATAAATGTCTAAGGCTTGAGAAATAGAAAGACTACTTAAAAGGGTAAGATAACCTATGTGTTGATAATGATGCAAAGGTTGCAACATTAATCATAGGAACTTGCGAAGTGTCTTTACCTAGTATGTTCGTATTTGTTTTGAACAAATGGTGTTATGTTTCTATTTTAAGTAGAAATATTATTTTGATTTTTCATTAGAAGATTACGGATATTTCTTTTTTTGAATAAGAAAGTGTTCAATTAAATATGATTTGCTTTGTTGTATTGCTAATCATATAATGAGACTTTATATCCTTATCTTTGAAGAACAAAATAATAAGTATAACATAAATAATGGAAATCAGAATCTAAGGATGTAAGCGTTACATTCTTAAAGCATTGATGTCTATATCAATGATAAGAAACACATATCCAAAATTCCATGGGACATACTTTTCAATTCACATTATTTCGAATCATGTGATATATGTGAATCTTATAAATTGATCAACATACCTTTTACTAATAAGTAGTGAAAGGAAATACTCTTTTGGATTAATACATATTGATGTATGTAGTTCATTATAGTAACAATGCTAGAAAGGATTTTGATAACACATGGCAAAAGTATTTATGTACTCTGATCTGATCAAGGTAATAAATATTTGAACCATGGACTTGATGAGAACTCTACAAAAAGTTTGCAGAATAAGAAAACCAGAATCTGAAAGAAACAACCGTACGGCTGTAAACTAGGTGTATGCCTAGGGATGAGCCGTATGGCTCCTGTTACAGAAATCTGCAGATTGTCTGCAAACTGCTGTTTTTCACCTCATAAAAAGTCAAATTGATTTTCAATTAACCTTCTGGATTATATGCTGGAAACAACTGCGCTTACACTAATTTGAGTTTCATCTAAGGAGGTTCGTCATACCATATAAGATATGGAATGAAATAAAACTTGGTTTGTCTTTCATAAAGATTTGTGATGTGATACTTTTGTGAAAAGTTTTATCTTTGACAAAATCACACCTAAATCTAGTTACTATATTTTATGGGATATCTTAAGGATATTAATTTTACATCCCTTTAAGAGTACAAATCGTTTGTTACTCGAAATAGTACTTTCTAGATAAATAGTTTATCTCTAAAGAACTAGTGGGAATAAAATGTATCTCAAAGAGTTCAAGGGCCGGAAAATGACATAGAACCTAAGATGGAATTTAACAAAGTTTCACAAGGAGTTGTGAAAATTCGTTCAAGGTATACACAGGATATTTGCATAGATGATAGGATACTATCTATAACAAGAAATATTGATTTCTCGTAATAGAAAGTAATAAGGAAAATATGATTAAGAATGATTGACCTATTACCTATCAAGATGCAAAGTCCGCTCCAGATTTAGATCAATGACTTGGAGTCATGAAATCTAAAAGGGCAATTCATTTAAGATAATCAAGTTTGGAACTTGATTGTTCTACCCGAAGGCTTAAAAACAATAACGTGGGAAAATAAGTTTTCTTGGAGAAAACGGACATGGATTGTAAAGTGGATATTATTAAAGCATGACTATTGAGTAAAGTTAATTCATAATATCGATTATGATAAAAATTTGTTGCATACAGTCATGCTTAAGGATATTAGAATTTTAATTGTCATAACCTCATATTTTGAATATGAAATGTGACAAATGGATGTCAAAACAGCATTCCTTAACAGGAACATACTTTAGGATGTGTTTGATACAACCTAAAGGTTTTGTTAATCCATAAGATTCTAATAAAATATGCAAGTTGCGGAAGTCCATGAGATGGATTGATGCAATCTACTTGGAGTAAAATTTTCATTTTGATGTAGTATTCAAAGAGTTTGAATTCATCAAAGATGAAACTTATGATTACAATAAAATTAGTGGGAGCGTAACATTATTCCTAGTCTAATATATGTGGTTGACATACAATTCATTTTGAAAGAGTTTCTAAATGAAAGACTTGGATAAAGCCACCTATATCCTTGGACTGATTTATGGAGATAAATCTAAAAGGTTGATTGGTTGAAGTCTAAGCACTAAACATAGACAAGATAGTGAAAAGTTCACTATGTAAGACTCTTGAAAAGGATACTTGTAAAAGTCTAATGGCATTACTCTTAAAGATTTAGTCTTATTGGAAGACTAATGAGCAAGAGTACATGATTAGGATTCCATATGCTCGGCAATTGGATTTATCATGTAAGCCATGTTAATGTACTAAGACCGGATGTCTCATATACTTTGAGTATGATGAGATAATACCAATCGGATCCTAGTGAAAGTCACTAGTTAAGAAATATCCTTATGTACTTGAAAAAGAACTAAAGGATGCATTCTTAATCTTTGATGGAATAAAAAATGATCTTGTAATGGTTACAAAATGCAGTCTTATAAACCAACAAAGAAAAATATTGCAGTATGAATACATGTTTACATTTGATAATGTTTAGAAGATTTCTAAAACACCATTACTATTCTACAAAAGGTTGAGTATCTAGTACCATGAGATGCAACTGGAAAATTGTTTGGATAAGAAGACTAATTAGTAAACTAGAAATTGTTTTTAGTGTCACTAATTTTATGGACCTTCATTGTGTCAATAGTTGTTATTACACAATCCAAGGGGCTAATGTCTTATTTAAACACATACTCAGACATTTTCATCCTATTCGAGAAATCGTCAAAGATGGGAGATGTTAAAATATGCAAAATACCATATGATGATAACAAAGATAATTATCTTACATAAAATCGCTTGCAAAATGATGGAGATCATCAAAAGCTCAATGGGAATTGGATGCACGTTGATTGGGCCTAGTGCAAGTGGGAGATTTTTGGATATTATGCCCTAGGCCCTTGAGAAAGGCATATACGTTACATCATAGCTTCATTGTTATAGAGAAAACGAACCCGATTATTATATCTTTTGCATGTTTATTATAATAATCATTATCCTTAGCACTTATGAAGGGCTAGCATGAGTTTAATGGATAATCATATGATGATTATGGTGCATAGGATGCGGATTAAACTTGTGGGTACTTATTAAAGAACAAGGTACTGGATAGACCCGTTATGAGATTTATGTCATGGTCAAATGTCATAATTAAATCTCATAATAGTTATATCATTTGATATCCTTAGACCTGAGATTATCATGGTCTTTTCACATGATAAACATTATATTTGACATAGTTAAGCGCTACCTTTAACCGGCTAGTTATAAAGGCTATGATTGGCATAATCGGATTTTTGTAGGGAAGAATGATAAGTCAAGATAGGATTTGTCCCTGTCTCAAGAGAGACATCTGCTTAGCCACTCGATGAGTGATATTAATGATAGTGTATGGCTATACCCAAATGAATTGATGTGTTCAATGTCATTTGCTCATATCAATCTTCTCAGGATTGAGAAAGCATTGTACAACATAAGTTGATGTGGACTATGACTTATGTCCAATATGATATCGTGTGACAAAGGGATTGTGATATGTTCTATAAGGTAACTTTGGACTTTTAAAGTTATACTAATTGGGTAGTCATAATGGCTTGCTAGAGTCCGTTTATGACTTACGGGTTCTGAATGGTTCGGACTTGTTGCCAACTTAGTATAATCCTATTGGGACACACACAATAGAACGAATTGAAAAGGCTGGAAAAATCTGGGATTTTTCATTGCGACCGTACGGCCACTTGGAAGGCGCACGGCTCCTATGGAGCCGTACGCCCCCCCTGTATTTGGTCAGTTTGTTTAGATTTCTTGTGTGACAAGGAATCCCGATCCCAAACAGAATTAGGTCAAACCCTCATATAAATATATGCAGCCGGGATTAACAGCTTCAATGGTTGATTTTAGAAATCAATAACAATTATTTGAGAAACAATAAAACATTGAGAGAGAGGATTATTAATTTTGAGATCTATGATCATCAAAATACAATAATCAAAGAAGAAAAATAATTCCTATGAAGAAATTTTTTTTTCACCAAGCCTTGGATCTAGCAATCAATCAAGAAGGTGTTCTTGAGTCCGTTCGATGTGTGGATACTGATAGAGGGTGTTTGCTTTAGCAACTTAAAGTTCGTGTTCATGGATGCGATCTTCAAGGGTTAGTTTCTTTTATATTGTATTTAATTTAATCAACATGGACGGATCCATGGCTTATGTGTGTTTGATTTTATATGTTTATTCCGATGCGCATGATGCATCAAAACCCAACAAAACCAAGTGACTCTTTAACCTCTTTGTGTCAGATTTTTCTTGCCTCTCCGAGTCTCCTATGATCCTTTGCAAGTATGCCTTCTTCCTCTAAACTCACTTTCCTGGCAATGTCTCTTCTTGAAAAAAGGTCTCCTCTCATTTCGTGTGTTGATTGCTCGTGGTTTTTCTTCGCACTATGTTAGGTACTTGGACTTATTCGCGTTGCTTGCGAACTATGAGTAGTCATCCTCCCTCTAAAATGTTGTTTGTTGATGGCTCTCCTTTTTACACCAAAGGGTCCTTCGACTTGACCTGTGGCTCAGTCCTTGAGACTTTTGATGTTGTTGAAGGTAGGTTACAACACCCTCCTCTTTCATCTTGAGCTACTAACAATCGCTCACCGCTGTTTTTCTGTGAGAATTCTTCCTCTTCTCACGCTATCAAATCATCTTATACCACTCTCCTACATGCCATTGCAAAACAATATTCTTTGTGTCCGGACTTATACGTCTCCCTTCTTTACAGCTATTCACTGGTTAAGTCCTCTGGAATTTCCTAGAGCACTAGAATCTAACACCAATGAACCTATGACAACTATCCACTAAGGATTAATGCATCTGCGACCTCCTTCGCTATGGGTGTCAATCTCTTGCGTTGTAGGTTACCTCCGCAAGTGCCTGTGCCTCTATCCTCGTCTTTAATATCTTTTGATGCGCCGCCCAAATTGATACTCCATGAATTTCTCTCCTAGAGATCTTTCTCCAACCCAAGTTAACTGTCCCTCAATCCCATGAACACCTAGAGTCTGTGCCACGATCTTGAATGAATTTTTGCCACCTCTTTACTCTGAACTCCTGCAATATGAACCATCTAAATCTGCTTTTTCATGCATCCATGCATCAAAATCTTCTGTATCTTGGCAATTGAATCTTGATTTTCTGCAGCCTCCTTTTCAATCAACTCTAGGCACCCCTTAGATTTCCCACCGGAGCTCTGATACCAATTGTTGAGGATTTGATGGGGGTCTCACACCCACCTTGTTGGGTTTCAATACACCATGCACAGCGGAATAATAACATGAAATCAAACACATATGATCCCGGATCCATCCATGTTGATTAAATTAAATACAAGATGAAAAAAACTAACCCTTGAAGATCGCATCTATGAACACAGACTTTAAGGTGCTAAAGCAAACACACTATATCGGTATCCATATGTCGAACGGACTCAAGAACACCTTCTTGATGTGACTTCTAGATCTAAATGCTTTATGAAGAAAAGCTTTCTTCCTAGGAATTATCTTGCTTCTTCGATTATTGAATTTGATGATCATAGATCTCAAATTAATAATCCTACCTCTCTATATTTTAATGTTTCATAAACAATTGATGTAGGTTTCCAAAACCTAGGTTATCAATGGGGTTAAGGGCTACAAAACCCGGCACTCCTTTATATATGAGAGGTTTGACCTAATTCCTTTTGGACCCGGGATTCCTTCTCTAAGAAGAAAACTACAGGATCTGACTAGGTATGGAAGGGTACCCGTATGGCTCCATTAGAACCGTACTCCTCCCAGAGAGCCGTACGGTCACAGTGCAAATTCCAAGATTTTTCCAACCTTTTCAATTCGTTCTATTGTTTGTGACCCAATAGGATTATACTAAGTTGGCAACGAGTCTTAACAAGTCAAAGCCCGTAAGTCATAAGCGGACTCTAGCAAGCCATTATGACTACCCAAATAGTATAACTTTGAATGTCCAAAGTTACCTTATAGATTATGTAGACACCCCATTTTGAACTCACATTTATGATTACACTAATCTTGTGTCTCGCCTTCTGTGTTTGGATGAAAACTCGTTAGTTTCGTCATGTTTTGTTAAGTTTCTAACTAACTCCATTAGTCAAGGGCTAAAATGAACAAATGAAACTGACAGAAGGACAAAACAGTATTTAAAACACTGGATACCTCGTATGAGAAATCAATGTCTCGTACGAGACATCTCCTTCTGTGTCGGGAATAGTCCACTTTTCTTCTCCGTTTCGATCTCTTTCTTGGCTAATACTCTCCTAATCCGGGGAATATCTAATAGGAGACTTCCTAGACGATTTCCTACTGATTTCCTTACCTAATTAAACCCTCCACCTCCATACTTGGTCCCTAAGTAATCAAAACCTATAAATAAAGAGTTTTTCAACCCTAGACTCTCCTAATACTAGCTAATGGTTCCTAATCATCTTAATTGAGGTTAACAACTCTCTAACCGGCCCCTCTCTCAAG
Source organism: Campanula takesimana (assembly GCA_026119855.1). Classification (NCBI taxonomy): domain Eukaryota; kingdom Viridiplantae; phylum Streptophyta; class Magnoliopsida; order Asterales; family Campanulaceae; genus Campanula; species Campanula takesimana. Next base: position 270,128 of record JAOWBW010000650.1, on the reverse strand, counting down.
AATCCCATTTTTCCCTCTCCCCTCACACCAAAACACCATCAAAAACTCATCTTTTCAAGCAAAATTTAATCACAAAACACTTGGATCTTCAAGGCCTTAGTCAAGGCCATCAATTGGAATTTCAAGAACGCTTTAGGTAAACTCCTATGCTTTTAATCTCTACTTCTCATCTCTTCTTTGTTTTAGAGTAGTGTAATACCATCAAAAGGATCAGCCTAGAGCCTCTCCAATCCATCGAGATGGTCTCGAAGCACATGATCCGACATTCCAATAATTAAGAAATTAATTATTGGTTTTATTTGTTTTAATTGTTTATTTGCTATTTGATTAAAAACACCTAAGCAAGACCAATCCTAGATTGGGTGGATTGGGTGCTCCTTGACCTTTCCAATCCATAACTTAATCCCCGAACTTAAAGAATCTCACGGTCCGTGTTCCGTTCAACAACATGGTGGCGACTCTCAAATCGAAAAGGCGAGTGGGGATCCTAACTCTCATTACAAAGTGCGTTATCCCCACCGAGTCAATGCTTGGAACAACTTCCCAAAAGCCAAGTCGATAGCTAAAATGCCTAATACATTCAAACCCAAAAATCTTGCATATCTCGCCACAATAAGAGACAAAACTACTCCCTTCTCCGAATCATCTTCGAGTACATACTCTTTCAAAAAAAAATATGAAAAGAGACGCAAAAAAGAGATGCCCGCTAGATTGAAAACTTGAAAGGGTGGTCTAGGCAAAAATCAGGGTGCGTCACAAAAAATAAAATATATATATATATATATATATATATATATATATATATATGGAGAACATTCTTCAAATCATTTGTTCTTCAACCTTCCTCAAATCCATCAAGTGGGAGAGCACTCTTCTTCAAATAAAACAGCCTCATAAGCCTGTTCACGAAGTCATCTACGACATACAAGATTCTTGGGGCTTGACTTAGACCACACATGAGATAAACTTGGGGGAATAGAACACATCTCTCATCACCTTCACCGGAGACTTTCGAACATGGAACTCTAGAGTTGTCAACAAAGTACGCTCGGCCTACTTAGTGCTTGCACATTGATCAATATCATTGGTTGTCGGACAAATAGTTGTCTCCCTTGACACGACATGACTAAAGGAATGATCTGGACGGATCATCTCGAGACAACCATCAAAGAAACTCCGTAGCATCATCTCTTGCAGAAAACCTGATTTGGTCCCAACTTGTCAAACACTTGTCCCCACACACACATACAAATCAACACATACAGTTCATTACCAATAAACATCCCATCATGAATCTATGCTATTCACACTACTTACACTAAAGGTTGACCAACCGGGCACGCACATAAATTTGTCACCGCCACATGAGTCCAATTACAAACTAAAATCAAGGCTAAATTGCTTGCTATAATAGGTTCTACTTGTTGTATTAACAGGTACACAAAAAGCCAATCCATGCTAAAAAATAAAAATAAAATCAACAACGATCAGATAATCCCCACAGAGTTCAGACTACTTATTCTGAATACTCAATATCAAACTTCAGCAAAGCCCGGAACCGGCATTAAAAGATTCTGCATCTAGTACTTTCAATCAGCTACGGCCATTGAGAGAGGATAATGTCCAGTACTTTCAATCAGCTACGGCTATTGATAGAGGATATTCAGAAATCTACAAATCTACATCAAATCAAGAGATTCTGCATCCAGTACTTTTAATCAGCTACGTCCATTGAGAGAGGATAATGTCCATTACTTTCAATCAGCTACGGCCATTGATAGAGGATATTCAGAAATCTACAAATCTACATCAACATCAAAAGCATCCAGTACTTTCAATCAGCTATGGCCATTGAGAGAGGATAATATCCAGTACTTTCAAATCAGCTTCGGCCATTTGATTGAGGATATTTACAAAGTCCAGAACCGGCATCAAAATCGTCCAGTACTTTCAATGATGAATTGATTGAGGACATGTTCAGTACTTTCAATCAGCTTCGGCCATTGATAGAGAACATCTAGGGATCCAGTACTTTCAACCATCTACGGCCATTAAGAGAGGATAATGTCCAGTACTTTCAAATCAGTTTCGGCCATTTGATTGAGGATATTCCCCAACAACTCTAATCAAGTCCTACATTGGCAAAGTAATTAAGTGCTACATTGGCAAAGCAATTAAGTCCTTCATTGGTGAAGCAAGTGACTCCTGAGTGGGCACTGTCGACTGCGACACTCCATCAACAACAAAGGGTATATTTAGAATTGAGTCAAGGACATTGATTCCTCAGTATGGGTTACTCTCTAAACTTTAAAACTTTACTTACTGCAGTATTGCTTTCAAAACGATTTTCAAAATACCTAAAATGACCGTTTTTGCAAGTTTTCAGAGTCGAACTACGTTTGGTCTGATTCCTTTCCAGAGGATACGTAGGCTGCTTTCTAGCATGACCATACCCAAAGTTCTAAATGGTGTATTTCTATTGATGACGTTACTTTTTCCATATGTATCGTCACCGAGGGGATCTATAGACACCCCATTTTGAACTCACATTTATGATTACACTACTCTTGTGTCTCGCCTTCCGTGTTTGGATGAAAACTCGTTAGTTTTGTCATGTTTCATTAAGTTTCTAACTGACTCCGTTAGTCAGGGGCTAAAATGAACAAATGAAACTGACAGAAGGACAAAACAGTATTTAAAACACTGGATACCTCGTACGAGACATCAATGTCTTGTACGAGACATCTCCTTCTGTTTTGGGAATAATCCACTTTCCTTCTCCGTTCCGATCTCTTTCTTGGCCAACACTCTCCTAATCTGGGGAATATCTAATAGGAGACTTCCTAGACAATTTCCTACTGATTTCCTTACTTAATTAAACCTCTCCACCTCCAGACTTAGTCCCTAAGTAATCAAAACCTATAAATAAAGAGTTTTGCAACCCTAGACTCTCTTAATGCTAGCTAATGGTTCCTAATCATCCTAATTGGGGTTAACAACTCTCTAATCGGTCCCTCTCTCAAGAATCCCGTTTTTCGTCTCCCCTCACACCAAAACAGCATCAAAAACTCATCTTTTCAAGCCAAAATCATCACAAAACACTTGGATCTTCAAGGCCTTAGTCAAGGCCATCAATTGGAATATCAAGAACGCTTTAGGTAAACTCCTACGCTTATAATCTCTACTTATCATCTCCTTCTTTGTTTTAGAGTAGTGTAATCTCATCAAAAGGATCAGCCTAGAGCCTCCCAATCCATGGAGATGGTCTCGAAGCACATGATCTGACATTCCAATAATTAAAAAAATTAATTATTGGCTTTATTTGTTTTAATTGTTTATTTGATATTTGATTAAAAACACCAAAGCAAGACCAATCCTAGATTGGGTGGATTGTGTGCTCCTTGACCTTCTCAATCCATAACTTAACCCCCGAACTCAAAGAATCTCACGGTCTGTGTTCCGTTTAACAACATGGTGGCGACTCTCAATGTGATATCCCCCATCCCACATCGGAAATATGTGGGAATTGAGTGTGCTATATAGAAGGCTCATACACTCCTGCTAAGCATCAAATCATCCATTGGACTTTTGGAGGCATGTGATGGGCTGTGTTTGACCCAATTAAGGAGATGCTTGGTGGGCTAGTGTGTGGTACCTATGTGGCGGGTCGGGTCTACGGGCTCGGGTCATTACAAATGGTATCAGAGCGGACCCCCAGCCGTAAGGCTTTCGAGCTTGCCCAGGGGGACGATCTGGGTATTATTTGGGCCTTGCCGAGGATGGAAAGGATTTAAGTGAGGGTGTTTGTAATACCCCATATGTGGGAATTGAGTGTTCTATATAGAAGGCCCATACACTTCTACTAAGCATCAAATCATCCATTGGACTTTTGGAGGCCTGTGATGGGTTGTGTTTGACCCAGTTGAGGAGATGCTTGGTGGTCTAGTGTGTGGTACCTATGTGGTGGGTCGGGTCTACGGGCTCGGGTCGTTACAAATGGTATCAGAGCGGAACCCCGGCCTTAAGGCTTGCGAGCTAGCCCGGGGGTATGATCTGGGTATTGATTGATTGACCTTGCCAGGGCCGGCAAGGGTTTGAGTGGGGGAGATTGTGATATCCCCCATCCCATATCGGAAATATGTGGGAATTGAGTGTGCTATATATAAGGCCCATACACTCCTACTAAGCATCAAATCATCCATTGGAATTTTAGAGGCCTGTGATGGGCTGTGTTTGACCCAATTGAGGAGATGCTTGGTGGGCTAGTGTGTGGTACCTATATGGCGGGTCGGGTCTACGGGCTCGGGTCGTTACACTCAAATCAAAAAGGCGAGCGGGGATCCTTCTAGGATGCAAACATATTATATCACAATGCCTTTATCACACGATATCATATTGGACATAAGTTATGGTCCAAGTCAACTTATTTTGTCCAATGCTTTCTCGATCTTGAGTAGACTGATATGAGCAAATGACATTGATCACATCAATTCATTTGGGCATGGCCATGCACTATTATCAATCTCACTCATCGAGTGGCATAAGCAGATATCTCTCCGAAGATGGACAAATTCCATCTTGACTTATCATCATTCCCTACAAGAATCCGATCATGCCAATCGTAGCCTTTATAACTACCTGGTTAAGGGTAGCGTTTGAGTACGTCAAACATAATGTTCATCATGTGGAAAACCATGATAATCTTAGGTCTAAGGATTCAAATGGTATGACTATTATGAGATTTAATTATGACATTTGACCATGACATAAATCTCATAATGGGTCTATCCAGTACCTTGTTTTCCAACAAGTACCCACAAGTTTAATTCGCATCCTATGTACCATAATCATTATATGATTATCCATTAAACTCATGCTAGCTCTTCATAACTGCTAGGGACAATGATTATTATAATAAACATGCAAAAGATATAATAATCGAGTTTGTTATCTCTATAAAAATGAAGCTATGATGTAACGCATAGGTCTTTGTCAAGGGCCTAGGGCATAATATCCAACAATCTCCCACTTGCACTAGGCCCAATCAACGTGTATCCAATACCCATTGAGCTAGTTATGATCTTCATCATTATTGCAAGCGAGCTTATGTAAGATGATTATCCTTGTTACCATCATTTGGTATTTTTCATATTTTGACATCTTCTATCTTGAAAGATTTCTCGAGTAGGATAGAAATGTCGGAGTATATATTTAGATAAGATATTAGTCCCATGGCTTGTGCAATAACGATTATTGTCACAATTTAGGTCCATTAAATTAGTGACACTAGAAACAATTTCTAGTTTACTAATTATTTTCTTGATCCAAACTTTTTCTAGTTGTATCCCATGCCACTAGATACTCAACCTTTTGTAGAATAGTAATGGTGTATTTATAACTCTTCTACCACCATTATTATACGTAAACATGTATTTATACCATGATATTTATCTTTGTTGCTTTGTAAGAGTGCATCTATATAATCAATACAAGGTCATCTTTCATTCCATCAAAGATCAAGAATGCATCATTCAGTTCTTCACAAGGACATAAGGATGTTTCTTATCTAGTGACTTTCACTGGGATTTGATTGGTATTATCTCATCATACTCCAAGTATATGAGACATCCGGTCTTAGTACATTAACATGGTTTACATGATAGATCCAATTGCCAAAGCATATGATATCCTAATCATATACTCTTGCTCATTAGTCTTCCAATAAGACTAAATCTTGTTAAGAGTAATGCCATTAGACATTTGCAAGTAACCTCTCTAAGAGTCTGCATAGTGAACTTTTCACTATCTTGTCTGTATTAGTACTTTGACTTCAACCAATCAACCTTTGAGATTTATCTCCATAAATCAATCTAAGGATATAAGTGGCTTTGTCCAAGTCTTTCATTGAAAAACTCTTTCAAAATTAATTATATGTCAACCACATATATAAGGCTAGGAATGATGTTATGCTCCCACTAAATTTATTGTAATCATAAGTCTCATCTATGATTAATTCAAACTCTTTGAATACTACATCAAAATTAAAATTCCACTCCAATTAGTTTCCTTCAATCCATCTCATGGATTTCTGCAACTTGCACATTTTATCAGAATTTTATGGATTAACATAACTTTTAGGTTGTATCAAACACATCCTAAAGTATGTTCCTATTAAGGAATGTTGTTTTGAAATCCATTTGTTATATTTCATATTCGAAATATGAGGTCGTGACAATTAAAATTCTAATATCCTTAAGCATGATTGTAGGTGACAAAGTTTCATCATAATCGATATTATAAATTATTTACTCAACTAGTCGTGCTTTATTAATATGCACCTTGAGATCCATGTCTGTTTTCTCCAAGAAAACTCATTTTCTACCTTATGGTTTTTAAGACTTTAGGTAGAACAATCAAGTTCCAAACATGATTATCTTACATGGATTACCCTTTAGATTTCATGACTCCAAGTCATTGATCTAAATCTGGAGTGGTCATTGAATCTTGATAGGTAATAGGTCAATCATTCTCAATGATATCTTCCTTATTACTTTATATTACGATAAATCAATATTTCTTGTTATAGATAGTATCCTATCATATATGCAAATATCTTGTGTATATTTTTAACGAATTTTCACAACTCCTTGCGAAATTTTGTTCAACTTCCATCTTAGGTTCTATGTCATTTTCTAGGTCTCGAACTCTTCGAGATACATTTTACTCCTACTAGCTCTTTAGAGATAAACGATTTATCTAGAAAGGGCTATTTAGAGTAACAAACGATTTGTACTCTAAAGGGATGTGAAATCAACATCCTTTCGATATACTATGAAAATTCATTTACTAGATTTAGGTATGATTCTGTCCAAGACAATACTTTTCATAAAAGTGTCATATCATAAATCTTTATGAAAGACAAACTAGGTTTTCTTTCACTTCATATCTAATATGGTATCAGTTGAACCACTTTAGATGAAACTTAAATTAGTGTAAGCGCAGCTGTTTCCATCATATAATCTAGAAGATTCATTTGTAGATCAATTTGACTTATCACGAGGTGAAAAACTACAGTTTGCGGACAATTTGTAAACTTCTGGAACAGTATCCGTACGGCTGATTAGCACGCGTACACCTCCAAGCAATCCGTACGGTGATCGTTTCCAGATCCAGTTTTTCTTATTCTGCAGAATTCTCATTAAGTTCATGGTTTAAATATCCATTACTTTGATCAGATCAGAGTATTTTAATACTTTTGCCATGAGTTATCGAAATCCTTTCTAGCATTGTTACTTTAATGAACTACGTACATCAATATGTATTAGTCCCAAAGAGTACTTCTTTTTACTACCAAAGGTGTCTTGATCAATTTTCAAGAATCACATATATCACATGATTTGAAATCATGTGAAATTAAAAGTCCGTCCCATGAAATTTTAGATATGTGTTTCTTATTATTTGATTTAAACTTCAATGCTATAAGAATGTAACGCTTACATCCTTAGATTTGGATTTCCATTATTTATGTTATATTTATTATTTTGTTCTTTCAAGATAAGGATATAAAGTTCCATTATATGATAAGCAATACAATAAAGTAAATAATATTTTATGGAGCACTTCCTTATTTAAAATAAGAAATATCTATTATCTTCTAATGAAGAAACTAAAATAATATTTGTACTTAAGATAGGAACATCACAACATATGTTTAAAACTAATATGAACCTACTAGTTAAAGACACTTCACAAGTCAATATGATTAATGTTGCAACCTTTGCATCATTACCAACATAGGTTAATCTTTACTTTTCTTAAGTAGTCTTTCTATTTTTCAAGTCTTACACATCTATACAAATGTGGGATCCATATCCGGTATCGAATGCCCAAGAACATAAATGTAGAAGATTAACATAAATACTTGAAGTGGTAGTCATACTACCCTTCCTTTTGATCTTTTAATTCAAATTGTAATTTCTTCATTGGTCAATCTTATTGCCATGTTAGCAATTACATCCTTTGGATTTTAGGTTTAGCCGCAAATATTTCCTTTAGGTTTGACAACTCTTGTCTTGCCTTTATCTTAAATCCTTGTCCTTATTAACCTTTACAGTTTGAGAAGGTTTACATTTGATATTAAGATTAGCATTTTAAACATCAAATGTCGCTTATGAATTAATATCATGTTCGTTGCCAGTTTCAAACTAACTTGATAACCAAGCCTTTTAAGGTGATCAATATGTGTCTCCATGTTCAAAATATGAGAACTTATTGATATACCTTTCAATCATCTTATGAATGTTAGGCTCTCTTATAATCTCAAACTTTTTCTTATCTTTCTTGCTTGTAGGAACGCTTCCTATGTGATCGCTTAACTCATAAGCATCCATGTGTTTCAGATACTTCTCAAGTTTTAAACATATGGTAGCAAGTCGTAAGACAATTGACATCCATAGAATCATCCACATGTTTCTAATTAATGTGTCCGTCCTTAAGGCATTAGGTTTCTTAGAAATAGGATTTATAAAGAATGCATAACTTCCGATCTTGCTTTAGAACAATTCTTAAATTCATGACTAGGTCAAAGAAGTTAATCTCATTCTCCTTAAGTGGGTAGATTGCTGTAATTATACATGCTTATAGTTTAAAATATTCTACACAAATATGAAAATAAATATACATCTATATTACATATCATTATCATTTAGAGATATTTAATGTATTTTATAAATACTCCCACTAAATTATACACCTTCAAATACATCAATTGTATAATATAATTTATGTGGGCTAAGATCCATATTTCACTTGATCTTACGTCCGCGATGGCAAAATGCATAAAACCAAGTTATTTAGGTAGATAACTCCTTATCAATCATATCACATATGACTATTAGATCTTTTATGGGATTTTTGAGACATCTTATGTCACAAACATGTTTTAATCTCATCTGTGCCTTAGGCCCAAAACTCTTTTGATAGCCTAATTAAGTCAAACCACTTTAAACGTATAGGAACCACACATTTTCACTCATCTTGCTCATACAAACATAGAATTAATGCGCCTCGCGATGGTTTGAGCCCGCATAAAACCACACGTGTACTTACAAGTGTTATAATCATGGGTTGGCACAAGACTTAAATTTTGTGAAGGTTATTTGCATAGAGACATGCATCATATATTTAATTATGTCATACATAATATAATATAGTCTTTGTATAAAGGATGTTAATTAATCTAATTAATTAACGGAAGCAAAATCTTATGATTTAATTATGTAGCAAAATTATGGGGACAGATTCTAAATTCTCTGTAAACAATTTACAGATTGAATGTTTCATCCGTATGTCCAGAAACAAGGCGTAAGCCTGCCATTGGCCCTTACGATGAATCACTCCAAATTTAGTTTTCTTCTCTGCAAACAATTTGCACTTTATTTATAGGGATAAATTTTGAAACATTTTGAATCCGCAAAACATCTATAAATTGAAAGCACAAAACGTATGGTCGAAACTAAGCCGTAAGGCAACCACAATTCCGTACTAAAATCAAGAAACTAAGATAATCTTCCATACGGCCGAAACTAAGTGATGGAGATTAATATAAGAAGATATTTAAGGCTTTATTTTAATTATTATTTTTATTGTTATTGTTATTTTCGGATTTATATTTAGATAGGAGATAATATCATATTTAGAAGTAGATTTATGATATATTTTGATGTTTTTGAGTTGTAATAGGTTACTATATAGGTTAGGGTTATTTTTAGGAGTGTTTGACTTGTTTTCCAAGTCGTAGGAGTCTTATAAAAATAGGGTTAATGTTAATTCCGAAAATCAGTTGTTGATTAATAAAATTTGAGTATTGAACGTTGTTCTTTATTCCCGAAATTGGATTTCTTCCCTTTTGATGTCAATTTCCTAGTATTCTTCGAATCAATGGGTTATTGAAGGCTATTCTTCCGGCATTGTTGAGAACAATCAACGGATCTATAGTGTTTATCTCTATTTATTTCTTTTATGCTTTCGCTTGCCTACATCATTTGGTATCAGAGCCTGGTATCGATTGAATTCTACCGTATTCGATTATTTATCTCTTTTATGCCAACTTTAGTATTGATTAAATTCTGCTAGGTTGAAGATCGTTTACTAGTATCGATTAAACTCTACTAGTTTCGATTATCTATCCCATCGTTTACGAGTATCGATTGAATTCTACCGTATTCGATTATTTATCTCTTTTATGCTTCCGCTTTTCACTACATCATTTGGTAATCAGAGCCTAAACCAGGAATTCGGTTGAGGTACTTGTTTCTATTTTTTTTCCTCTCTTCTTTCAAAAGAAAAAAAAAACGAAAAAAATGCCTCCTCTTTCATGGCCTTTCATCGAATCTAAGACTATTGATCTTTTCATCGATTGGTCGAAACCTCCAATTTATGATAAGTGTTCTTGCAAAAGTTGTCAATCTGACAATATTTTGTCTGTAGTCAACACAACCACTCCACAACCTCTAGTTTATTCTTTTCTGTTGATCTATGATGAAGAAACTGATGCTCATCAGTTTAACGATCCATTTGATATTTCTCAATTGAAGACAAAAATTTCAAGTTATATAAAAGATTTATTGCTCCAGCAATTTATCATGTTGTATTGGGCTGATTGGATGGATATAATCACTCAAGTTGGCAAGTTCAAAGTTCGTCAACTATTTGAAGGTTTTCAGATTCTAATGTTAAGACTCAATGGAAGGATACTCATGTTACATGTTCTTTTTCCGCTGCTACAAATTCAATTAAAAACCGTTCCAAATTCGAGGACGAATTTTTCAAAGCCGAGGAGAATGATGGAGATTAATATAAGAAGATATTTAAGGCTTTATTTTAATTATTATTGTTATTTTTATTGTTATTTTCGGATTTATATTTAGATAGGAGATAATATCATGTTTAGAAGTAGATTTATGATATATTTTGATGTTATTGAGTTGTAATAGGTTACTATATAGGTTAGGGTTATTTTTAGGAGTGTTTGACTTGTTTTCCAAGTCGTAGGAGTCTTATAAAAGTAGGCTTAATGTTAATTCCGAAAATCAGTTGTTGATTAATAAAATTTGAGTATTGAACGTTGTTCTTTATTCCCGAAAGTGGATTTCTTCCCTTTTGATGCCAATTTCCTAGTATTCTTCGAATCAATGGGTTATTGAAGGCTATTCTTCCGGCATTTTTGAGAACAATCAACGGATCTATAGTGTTTATCTCTATTTATTTCTTTTTTGCTTCCGCTTGCCTACATCACTAAGCCTATGAGGCAACCACAATTCCGTATGGAATGATAACTTGTTTTAAGATCCTTTATTATCTCATCAACTTCATAGATTAAAGCAATCATAAACACTTCAGAATTCTGATTTCTGCAATTTTCTGAATTAAATCATATTTTAGGAAACACGGTTTCGAAAACCTACCATCTGAAACCATATTCAATTCCTGATTCGAATTCTGTAATCGATTTACAGAACAATCAGAAAACCAGAAAACAAAACAAATCTGCCGAGGAAACCCTAGACAGTCGTATGGCTATCTAGGATGCGTATGCCTCCTAGGGCGCCGTATGGTGCTTCGTCCCAGATTTCCTGATTTTCAGAATTTTAAATTCGATCGATTCCATTATCGTGTTCATGCATTAATCAGATTAAACCAACACGAATTTACAGATTACGAATTTAAATAGATCTAAAATCAATATCACGAATAAACAATTTATTTTATATAAAAATTATATCTAAATTATCATAACACATAATCCAATTATTAATTGATAGCCCTAACATGTAATTATTTATATATATCACATCAATATAATAATCACATAATCCCATATCCATGCTAATAAATTTTTATATCCCATATAAAACCTTAATCACACAATCATCTTATTATCATGCACAATCATATAATCGAATTAAATAATTTAAACAAGATATATTAAAATAATCAATGATGAACGGGGCTCTGATACCACTGTTGGATTTTGATGCATCATGAACAACGGAATAACAACATGAAATCAAAAACATATGAGCCCAGATCCGTCCATGTGATTAAATTAAATACAAGATGAAAGAAACTAACTCTTGAAGATCGCATCCATGAACAGAGACTTTAAGGTGCTAAATCAAACACCCTCTATCGGTATCCACATGTCGAACGGACTCAAGAACACCTTCTTGATGCGATTGCTAGATCTAAAGGCTTGATGAAGAAATGCTTTTTTCGTAGGAATTATCTTGCTTCTTCGATTATTGAATTTGATGATCATAGATCTCAAATTAATAATCCTACCTCTCTATATTTTAATGTTTCATATACAATCGATGTAGGTTTTCAAAACCTAGGTTATCAATGGGGTTACGGGCTACAAAACCCGGCACTCCTTTATATATGAGAGGTTTGACCTAATTTATTTTGGACCCAGGCTTCCTTCTCCGAGAAGAAAACTGTAGGATCTGACCAGGTACGGAGGGGCAGTCGTACGGATCCATCAGAGTCGTACTCCTCCCAGAGATCCGTACGGTCACAGTGCAAATTCCCAGATTTTTCCAGCCTCTTCAATTCGTTCTATTGTGTGTGACCCAATAGGATTATACTAAGTTGGCAACGAGTCCGAACAAGTCAGAACCCGTAAGTCATAAGCGGACTCTAGCAAGCCATTATGACTACCCAAATAGTATAACTTTGAAAGTCCAAAGTTACCTTATAGAACATATCACAATCCCTTTGTCACGCGATATCATATTGGACTAAGTCATTGTCAACTTGTGTTGTCCAATGCTTTCTCGATCTTAAGTAGACTGATATGAGCAAATGGCATTGATCACATCTATTCATTTGGGCATGGCCATGCACTATCATCAATCTCACTCATCGAGTGGCCTAAGCAGATATCTCTCCGAAGAGGGACAAATTCCATATTGACTTATCATTCTTCCCTACAAGAATCTGATCATGCTAATCGTAGCCTTTATAACTACCTGGTTAAGGATAGCGTTTGAGTACGTCAATAATGTTCATCATGTGAAAGACCATGATAATTTCAGGTCTAAGGATTCAAATGGTATGACTATTATGAGATTTAATTATGACATTTGACCATGACATAAATCTCATAACGGGTCTATCCAGTACCTTGTTCTTCAACAAGTACCCACAAGTTTAATCCGCATCCTATGCACCATAATCATCATATGATTATCCATTAAACTCATGCTAGCTCTTCATAAATGCTAGGGACTAATTATTATAATAAACATGCAAAAGATATGATAATTGGGTTTGTTATCTCTATTACAATGAAGCTATGATGTAACTGTTAGGTCCTAACTTATTGTTTTGGTGAAGATTAATAATTTAACGGGACAAAGTTAAATGGTCAAATTTGCAAAGAAAAATAGTTGCAAAAGTTACCCAAGACCTCCTTCATGTTTCTCAAGTTTTTCTCTGAGGATTTTCACCTACTAAATGAGTCCTAAAATATTCTATATTAGACTCATTAGAAAGGTAATTCACTGAAGATCAAGAGTATGCAATAGGATTTAGCATACGAGCTCCAGATAGAAAGATATGTGCAAAGTATTTAAACCAGGCATAAATGGAGAAGGTGGTCAAGTGCAAATTCTCATGTGAATCAAATTTCTACCAGCAATGATTTATTTTTCTGTTGACTAGGTAAATATGATCGTTGAAGTTGAAGAAGAAAGAAGTTCTTCCCAATAAATGAAGTCATCTTTCCATAAAACAAGGCATTTATTTTTAGGAACAAAGACCATTGACTCAAATATGAAGGCTCTGCTTGGATAAAATTTCCAACGGTTACATATTTTCCTCCCCTATATATTGTACCCAAACCATCCCATTTCTTGTGTGTTTTTTCAGCACCATTTCCACTCTCCCTTTTACTATGCTTTCACCTAGGGTGTGCAATAAATACCAATTGCACACACTAAGGTTTACACCCCAAGAACCCAACCATTTACCCTTCACCATTTATCCACTAGTGTGCTTGCATCACTAAATCCCTTTTTCTCCCCTTACACCTAAACCTTACAAGCTGTCAACAACAACATGTTACCAACTGCACTCTTGAAGATCCCGCATCAACTCAAGTGCCTGCATTGTACTTTTAGCACCCAGTTACAATACACACCTAGCCAAGCTAACAGCCAAGCTTAAAAACTTTGTAAACTCGTTGTATTTTATTTTTCTTTTTGTAATCAGCTTTGTCAAAAAGCTTCCTTAATTGTAGTGACAATTAAGAAGAGGGGGTTCAAGGAACTTTCCTTATCAATTATTATAAGCTCAAAAGTGAGTGGATTATAGTGAATTGATCTCACTGCTGACAACAGTGGGGGTGGATGTAGGAGATGGGTTTTGCCTCCGAACCACTTGAAAAATTCTCGCCTCTTGTTTCTTTTTATTTTTTGTCTTGCACTTTAATTTTCAATTTCATTTATATTTCTTGCTTTAATATATTATTGCTTTATCACATAGACAAGATAAAATTGACAAAGAAATTAGGAATATATATGTTAGACAACAACTATAAGTCTTAAGAAAATATCTATTCCGCTGCGCATATTTCTCTATCATTTTGGCCTTAAGAGTGTTTTGATAAAAACATGGACCTTTCAATTGGTATCAGAGCATGGTTCTTAGAGACTTCACTGTCTCCGAGCTTAACATCTCGTGATGATCCATGCTTATATGTCTAACATATTTTGAGCTTGAACACCCTGTTTGATCATCTTGGATCATATCCCAAGTTTCCTTATTTTTGGTAAGACAAAGCGAGGTCACAAGTTAGAGACTCCTAGGGTAATTGCTAGGGGGAAGATTAATCACCTTCCTTGGGCTCGATGGCACTGACCGGCAAACTCGTTGGAACTTCTTTTAGTGCAGCCCCTCATGCCCACAGACTGCTTATGTTGGGCTTTGAATTACTAGAATTTGGAAATTCCCCTTGTGCTTAAATTTATTTATTTGATTAAAAAGAATCATTTACTTCTTCTCGTTTGTGATTTTAGGGGAATGAAATTGGATGCTCGACGGACTAGTGAAATCTTCAAGCTTAATCAAAGTCGAAGCAATCTTGGATGCAAGAAGAACACACGGCATCAAGAACAAATTTGAGGGGGAACCGAGCCTTTTTAAAGGATGTGTTTTAAGCCATTTGTCCTCATAAACCCATATCACCATTTTAGGGGAACAGAAAACCTTTCAAGGACATGTTATCACCCCTATTTCACCAACAAACCAACCTAAAAAGCCCATTCTCCATTGAAAACAAGCTGCTGGAAATCTGAATTTCAGATTTGACACCCTTCACGGAAATGGAAATATCTCTCTCTCCACTCCACGAAATTGCAATCTGATTTTTTGTGAGTAAGCTAGACTCACAAACCTTTCCAGAAAGCATAAAATCAAAGCCTACAACCTTGGGAATCAGTACCAGATTTTGCTTGAAGTTGCTGTTCTGGACTGCTAACCCCAACAGCTAAGACCAGAGCCTCTTGACAGCTAAGACCCAACCTCTTTGTCAACAAAACCCTTGACACCAAACCCTCGGATAGAACACCCTTGAAAACCCTCCAAACACTGAACCCCAGTCAGCTAATACTCCCTCAGAAACCAACCCCCCAAAACTCTTGACAGCTAACCCAAAAACCTTGACAGCTGACCCAAAATCTGGTTTAACACCTTCCATGAAAAACACAATATCTCACTCTCTCCCTATCGAAACCCCAAACCGATTTTTTCCGTGTAAACTAGACACAGAGGGTTTTCCAACAAGATCTACTCCACAGTTTGATTCATTATGAGTGAAAAACGACACCTGTTTGAAGTAGGCAGTAGACCCTATATTTCCAGACAGCAGACTCTTGTAATACACCTCTCACCAAAAACGCAATATCTCCCTCTTCAGAACTTGAAATCCCGAGCCGTCTTTTCGCACTTAAAGTTTACTCATAACCCTTTTCAGAAAACTTAACCATACACCCTAGAACCTTCAAAAGTCAATACAGAAAATTTCATGTAGTTGACCAAAGATCTGCTTGAGAGGCAATATTCAATGTTATCACTTTTGGCTTACGGAGTTAAACATAAAGCTTACAAGTGATTAATATGACCAATCTTTCACCAAAAAGGGGGAAATTGTTAGGTCCTAACTTATTGTTTTGGTGAAGATTGATATTTAATGGGACAAAGTTAAATGATCAAATTTGCAAAGAAAAATGGTTGCAAAAGTTACCCAAGACCTCCTTCATGTTTCCCAAGTTTTTCTCTGAGGATTTTCACCTAATAAATGAGTCCTAAAATATTCTATATTAGACTCATTAGAAAGTTAATTCACTAAAGATCAAGAGTATGCAATCGGATTTAGCATACGAGCTCCATATAGAAAGATATGTGCAAAGTACTTAAACCGGGCATAAATGGAGAAGGTGGTCAAGTGCAAATTCTCATGTGAATCAAATTTCTACCAGCAATGATTTATTTTTTGTTGACTAGGTGAATATGATCGTTGAAGTTGATGAAGAAAGAAGTTCTTCCCAATAAATGAAGACATCTTTCCATAAAACAAGGCATTTATTTTTAGGAACAAAGACCATTGACTCAACTATGAAGGCTCTGCTTGGATAAAATTTCCAACGGTTACATATTCTCCTCCCCTATATATTGTACCCAAACCATCCCATTTCTTGTGTGTTTTTTCAGCACCATTTCCACTCTTCCTTTTACTATGCTTTCACCTAGTGTGCGCAATAAACACCAATTGTACACACTAAGGTTTACACCCCAAGAACCCAACCATTTACCCTTCACCATTTATCCACTAGTGTGCTTGCATCACTAAATCCCTTTTTCTCCCTTACACCTAAACCTTGCAAGCTGTCAACAACAACTTGTTACCAACTGAACTCTTGAAGATCCTGCATCAACTCAAGTGCCTGCATTATGCTTTTAGCACCCAGTTACAACACACACTTAGCCAAGCTAACATCCAAGCTTAAAAACTTTGTAAACTCATTGTATTTTATTTTTCTTTTTGTAATCAGCTTTGTCAAAAAGCTTCCTTAATTGTAGTGACAATTAAGAAGAGGGGGTTCAAGGAACTTGCCTTATCAATTATTGTAATCTCAAAAGTGAGTAGATTATAGTGAATTGTCTCACTGCTGACAACAGTGGGGGTGGATGTAGGAGATGGGTTTTGCCTCCGAACCACTTGAAAAATTCTCGCCTCTTGTCTCTTTTTATTTCTTGTCTTGCACTTTAATTTTCAATTTCATTTATATTTCTTGCTTTAATATATTATTGCTTGATCACATAGACAAGATAAAATTGACAAAAAAATTTAGGAATATATATGTTAGACAACAACTATAAGGCTTAAGAAAATATCTATTCCGCTGTGCATATTTCTCTATCATTTTGGCCTTAAGAGTGTTTTGATAAAAACACAGACTTTCAGTAACACATAGGCCTTTCTTAAGGGCCTAGGGCATAATATCCAACACACCTAGCCCATACTAGCAACCCTAACGTGGGGAGAATCAATCACACGCATATAATATGAAATAATTAACACAAAGATTTGTTAACCGAGTTCATCAAGACATCACTATATCTGGGGGAGATGCCAAGTCAGGATATACACTATAATAATGTATGATGATTGTTACAACTTTGCACATGCAATCACAAATATCTAAGCTTGGCTACTCTCCGAGGACAATCTATCTCATATATATTATATCTCCTCTACAAGAACACACATATCTCGGTCATGGACGAATTGTAGGATCGCCCCCTGGCTTTCTTAGGGCCCCGACCCCTCTCGTTGACACTTTTGTGATTCTCTTATGGGTATCCTAGCTCTCTCCTTCAAGCACACAATATTCAGGCTTAAACTATATTTATATAGGTGTAGGGGAAGCTCTAAACCTTGTCCACCAAGAAAGAATCTATTCCACAAAAAGGAAACCAAAGCTGGGCTAGAAACCGCATGACACGACAGTTCTTTATATTGGACACGACTGTGTCAGTAAAGTCCTCCCAATAACACGACCATGCTCATGGACTGGCATGACCGTGCTTCTCCCCTTTAGCCGTTTTGCTCCCTTTTGATCCTCCTTGAACACTCTTATTCCATCTTGAACTCTTCGTTTGCTTAGACTTCTTCCCCACTTTATTCCCAAGTTGGTTTAGATTCCACATCGGTTATCAAATTCTTTAACTTACATTGTAAAAAAAAAACAAACATGGCAGTTCGCATGGCACTGCCACATCACCATGTTAGATCCATGTCAGCGATACATCATCAAATTCAAAGTCAATGTTGACATTGCGTTGACTAGGATCTGATTTGGTGCTGACGTGGTAGTACCACTCAGTCTCTGCTAGTTTTTTTACGCCAAAAGTTAAAAATGATATATGTTGTGTTATTTGATAATTGATGTAAATGTATGTTGCTCATATATGTCATTAACTACTACATTGCATTATTATATAAAGAAAAAATTGCGAAAGCATGTTGCATATGTAGATTGATTGGCCATTTTACTCCCTCTAATCATAACAACTTTCACAAATTCTCTTCTTTAGTGTCTCATTGTTAAGTCTTATTGTCCTAAATGTCTACTCTTTTTTTTTTCATCACACCTCACTTGTCATACTTACATATTAGATTGTGGGTGTTACTATCAAATCATCATAATCACAACCTCTTTTTCACTCATAATAATTGAAAATATATATACTCTCTCCTTAATTTTCGTGTCAGAGAAAAATAATGCAAATTATTATAGGAGAATAGTTCGGTCCCACTCAAAGTCAAATTCTATAATTTGAGCTCATACATGCATTTTTTTTTTGGTGTTGGTTGTTTGTTTATGCACTAAATATCGCCAATGAGTCTATGATAATGCAAGGTAACAATCCACTTGTGATTAAACAAGGTTAAAAGGGGCGATGATTGAAAAGTGAACGAAAAATGATTGAATTATAAAGTGAATCATGTATCACTACATATATTCAAATAATATTCTTGTGACGTGCACGCATTAGTGACCCAAAGACAGCTACATTCAAATTAAAAGCTGATTTATGTTGAACTTCAACCATGCCAATTAATACATTGTTGGACTCGTGTTTACAAATTATTCCAAATTTGAAATTCATGTCCTTTTAAAAGCTTAGAAAGCTAATTACTATATTAACATTAACAGTACTTGGTTGATAGGGGCCACCCTTCTTAATTACTCCCTCCGTGCTGGCGTCTCCGCACAATTAGAAATTCTTTCTTTTTTAGGTCGTCTCAAAACAATTAAGACTGCCCAAATGAAAATGTTTTAATATATTTATATTCAACAAACTCCATCATTTAATCCCACTTATTCTCTCTCTTCATTTTTCACCACTCAATTTATTCAATCAACATTACTATTTACTCACACTCATTCTCTCTTTTCATTTTCTACTACACATACACTACTTTTCTCTTAGTTATTGCGGCCACTTCTCTAGTTTTATATGTGCTGGGACGGAGGGAATATATTAGACTAATACCCTTGTCATCACGGCTTTTAAAATTTCTTTTTATTAGTACTTTAGTAATTATTATATATATTTACATCTTCTTATATTATAAATAAGAAATTATAGTCAGCAATCTATATATATATATATATATATATATATATATAAAGGCTCAAGTCACTAGAGCCCCTTTCTATTTCAGTTTCCCTCCAAAACTCTAACCTGGACTATATACTGGCTAGGTACATTAGCTCTAATTTTAATTGTCACAAATATAAATATTATAAATCTCAAAAAGACACATTTCTCGATTTCTCTTTATGTCATTAATAAGGCTCAGCATAATGAATACATGTATTAATAGTTTAATAGACAAATTAATTGATACATTTACATTGGGTTCTACTATTTATACATATTTTTTATTAAAAAATTGTGTAAAACCTTAAATAACCAATTAATTATGAAAAGGTAGTTACATACACATCATTTGTTTTTATTGATTTTCCTCTGACTTTTATTTTTTAAATATTACTGGATCAACCAATTGTTAGCATAGAAAAGTCAAGTCAACAATTTACATTTCTTAATTGTACAAAAGAATCTGATAAATATATTTTGATATATATCTAATATGTTTTGTTAAAAATGTATATCGAATCTTTTTTTACCTTGCTCTGCAGTATTGATGTAGGAGCCTTTTTTTTTCTTGTAAGGCCATCTACAATGGGGTTGGAAAAATGGTGTGAATGGAAATTCACAAAAAAAAATTGGTTTAATGTGTGCAATGGTTGGTGAATTGGGGGAGTGTGAATTTTTTTGTGAAAAAATTCACACTGTGTGAATGGGAAGGATGGGTCCGTTTTTGCCACGTGGCGCCTCTCTATTGGGCCAGAGAGGCGCGTGTACTACACGCGCAGACAAGGTCGCGTCTTCGTCGAAGGGACCTTTTTTTTTTCTGGTGTTGACACTTGTCGGCTTCTGATTGGCTGACGAGTTTTTTTTATCCCAATTATTTGAGCTCAATTATTTCTCAAAAAAATGTTTTTTTTTTTACACCAAAATTCCTATTTTTTTTTCTCTTTAAATTGACGTAAGTTTCATTGTATTCCGACACAAAAAAAAACCCATCTTTTTTCTTGAAATAAATCCCAATAATAACTATTTCAACACTAATCATAAAAATAAAAAAAAAAATTAAATTTTAAGTGGTGGGTTATAGGATGATGAGTGGGAAAAGTGTTGAATGTGGGATTAAACAAACCATTGTATGGTGTTTTGTTGAATGAGTGTTGAATGGACGAGTTGGAAGAGAGAGAAGCTGATGTGGAGTGATAAAGTGGGTGTTGAATAGTTTTTTTGTGTGAAACCACTGTACATGGTCTAAGCCATCTACAATGGGGTTGGAAAAATGGTGTGAATGGAAATTCACAAAAAAAATTTGGTTTAATGTGTGCAATGGTTGTGAATGGGAAGGATGGGTCCGTTTTTGCCACGTGGCGCCTCTCTATTGGGCCAGAGAGGCGCGTGTACTACACGCGCAGACAAGGGCGCGTCTGTGTCGAAGGGGCCTTTTTTTTTTTTTTTTTTTTTCTGGTGTTGACACTTGTCGGCTTCTGATTGGCTGACGAGTTTTTTTTTTTATCCCAATTATTTGAGCTCAATTATTTGACAAAAAAATGTTTTTTTTTTTACACCAAAATTCCTGGTTTTTTTTTCTCTTTAAATTGACGTAAGTTTCATTGTATTCCGACACAAAAAAAACCCATCTTTTTTCTTGAAATGGATCCCAATAATAACTATTTCAACACTAATCATAAAAATAAAAAATAAAAATTAAATTTTAAGTGGTGGGGTATAGGATGATGAGTGGGAAAAGTGTTGAATGGGGGATTAAACAAACCATTGTAGGGTGTTTTGTTGAATGAGTGTTGAATGAATGAGTTGGAAGAGAGAGAAGCTGATGTGGAGTGATAAAGTGGGTGTTGAATGGTTTTTTTGTGTGAAACCACTGTACATGGTCTAAATGGAGTCGTTAATGTTTTTTAAGCATATCGTTATTATAGTAACTTTAACTAACAATCTAATTTAATCCCATCTAATCTTTCTTAATACCGTAGTATTCTCTCTGATAGACACTCGCATAAATATAAAGACAAGCGGACAGATGAATTAGTTGAATCAATTTTTTTTTTTTTTAAATGGAATTCGACAAAAAAAATTATGAATGGAGGGTGTGAGTAAAAAAAAAAAAAACAACGAGAAAAAAATGTTTATGATGTACTACAAAGTTAATGGATTTCACTGTTAATAATAGGGCGAATGACCAACCAATAATATAATGTACTAGTCCCTTTGTCCCTGAGTAAGAGTCATACCTCTTATTTGCTCGGATATTAAAAAATGGTGGAAGTAAAGTAAGTGCTATGAGTGTAAAAGTAAAGTAGGAGAAAGAATGAGTGGGAAGAAATAGTAAGTTGATTGGTGTTGTGAGTATAAAAGTAAAGTAGGAGAGAGAATGGGTGAGGTGAATAGTAAAGATTTTTTTCCATTTTAGAAAATAGACTCTTACTCTGGGACGTACCAAAATAGAAAGTAAGATTCTTACTGTGGGACGGATAGAGTATTACTTTGTTTACAATCAATGTAACATATTACTTAGTGACATCTTAATGATACGTATTTTTGACACTTTTTACTAATAATGCAATATACAGTAACGGCGTTATAAATTTAACAAGAATGCTAATGTGACATCCTAATCAACAAGCCATGCTAAAAGAAATTTAAAATTCGTTAAATACACTAACATCCATTAATAAAAACACTACTCCAGTTAAATAGAAACACATTTCTACCTTCTTCTCCATCTTCCAAGCATAACATTCATCCCACCACCACCATTAACAGTACCGCCACCACCTACCACCCACCATCAACACAACCTCACCACCATCTCACTATCACCATTGCCACAATCATCCATAAAATCTGAGTTTATCCCTCAAATACTCGGAAAAAAAACCCAGATCTCTGAGTTGACTCAAAAATCGAACCTTGATCTGACTAATCCGATTTGAAAATAAAAATCACCCATAACACCTGGGTTTTCTTCAAATATATCTTTGAATTTTGAATCTGGGTTTTTTCCTTAAACACAGATCTGGATATTGATGAGACCGAGCATCACAGACCGGACCGGACCCGGTTCAAAGCCAGTACGAGTGAGTCGACTACGCCAAACCGGATAAGCCCGCGAGCGAGCAAGCCCGAGAGCCCCCGGGCTTCCTGATAACCATAACCGAGGTAGCTCTGCCTCCCGCTATTCTAAGGGTCCCGTGTAGATCATTCAACCTCCTGCCCGGAGCCCGCAGCAGCTAGCTGTCACGAGCGTACAACAGACGTTACCTGTTCGTACCTGACACACCATAACGGTTGGTGGTGGAACCATGATTCCCTGACAACACGCCACGTTCCCAGCCACTCCCCTGGCCTAACCAATGAGGACCTGCCGCGTGTCCATCCGGTACAAGGGCGGTTAGTACCTTAAACCTACCTCCTCCTTCTACTCATATAAATACTCCTATCCGCCCCCAAGGGCCAGGTACGTGCTCTATCCCATTCACACACACAAGGTCTTCATTGAGCCTTCTTCTTAGGTTTCCTCAGAGATCTTACTCTCACACCCGAGGGCCTAAGCCGGATTCCAACCCGGCCTTGGTCTTAACGGTGTTCTTGTTTGTGTTGTGATCAGGATCAAGAGACAGCAAAGTTGGAGTTCTTTCTCCGTGACCCCAGAAACCTAGGGCGTCATCAGTGGTTCCATTGCCGGGAATCGAAAATCTTCCCAGTGCAATCTTCTTGCTTCGTTTGCTTCTCCAATCTAATTCATTTCAAATCCTCATTTAGTTCTTCCGACTTTCACGGTTCTAAAAAGGTACCCCGTCTTTTCTGTTGATTCTCGATATTCAAAATCTTCACAATGACTGGGAAAGAAGTCAACCCCAATGCTAGCCCTTCGGGACAAGTGCCCCAGGGATCAGTATTCGCCAGATTGGGAAATAAGACTCTTAGTGGCAACTCCTATACCCCCTCTCAAAGGGCAAGGAGAGAGGCAGATCTGAGAGATCGTATAGAAACCTCCAAAGCTCTCAAAACTCAAAAAACTCCCGTCACTCCCCTCACCCCTGATCGAATCCAAAAGAAAATCCAGATCCTCACAGACAGGCAGAATCTGGTAGAGGAAGGGCTACAGTTGAATCTAGCCCTGGAGGAGCTGTTTAATGCCGAGGCCAATGCTAGAAGCCCCCCTGAAAAATCAAAAACCCATGATCTGACGAGCTCTAAGAGCAGGGCCAGTAGGATTATAGGAGGAAAAAGGCGGACAATCCTCGTGGACGATGACGAGGAGAGGGAAGAAGAAGAGGGGGAGAGTGAGGAGGGAGAGTCACAGCCCAGAAAGACTAGGGGCCAATCTAAAAGAAAGGCAGTTGTTAAAAAACGATGAAAAAATTACAGAAACAGTAAAAAGGGCTAAAACGGGGGACATAATGGATCAAAAGTTCCAAATAATGATCGCGGAACTATGGGAGTCCAAGAAAAACGTAACAAAGTGCGTTGGACCCATGGACGCTTTCGCATCATGGATCAATGATTCCCCGATCCAGAGAGGAAAGGTACCCACGCTAGACGCGTATGACGGCTCAGCTAATTCAAAAAGCCATGTTGGGCGGTTTGAAGGGCAGATGGCCCTGTTCTCGACAGATGAGGCCGTGAAGTGCAAAGCCCTCGCCTCCACCTTTAAAGGGAAGGCGTTAGGATGGTTATTGGCCCACAAACCGCGCTCTATCTGCAGCTATGAGAAATTGCGGACTTCATTCTTGAACTCATTCGCGGGCGCTGGGGAGGCCGCAAGACCAAAATCGGACCTGTGCGGCGTTAAGCAATATCCCGGGGAGAACACGAAAGCATACATCACTCGGTTCCGGAAAATGACCGAGCAGATCGTGGATTTAACAAATAACGACATCGAACTGTGCTTCCTAGGGGGATTAACATCCCATACTTTGAGGCAGGAGTTTACTTGCCGAAAACCCGAGGGGACGGAAGAAATGTATAACAGGGCCATCGCTATGGCCGGAGTAGAGCCCGCATTTATGGCTGATGCCCGCAGGAGCGTAAGGGAAAGAATCGAGCCCGCTCATGACCCTCTTCATCACTCAGGCTACTCGGGAAACAATGGTGGCCGAGGTAGAGGCAGACCAGGCGGCATGCCCAATTTTAAAAGAGGCGATGACAGTGCTTTCACCCCTTTGATCGCACCAAGAACTGAGATATTACGGGCAGAAGCTTTGCCTCCACCACCTCCACTGGAGAGGAAGCCTTACGAGGCGAACAAAAAGAAATGGTGTGGATACCATGAAAGCCACGGGCATACTACAGATGACTGTTTCCAGCTAAAGAAAATAATACAACAAAAGGTGGAGGCCGGGGAATTGAAGAAATGGATCACGGGGTCCAGCAGTAAAGGAGAAGCCCCGCGGGGAAATGTTCAATACGTCAGAGACAATAATGCAGACGGGGAAGGACGTTATGACATCCAGTACATAGGAGAGGAAGCCCCAAGCAATACCCAGCTTTCCGCCCAGATCAGACGACTGGAAAAAGTATTCCTGATACCCACTTATCCGCCCGAGCAAGAGGAAATGATCGGTTTCAGAAGGAGTGAACTGGCATCCACCCTTTTCCATTCAAACCAACCGTTAACAATCAAAATGGCTATAGGAAGGGCGGACATTGGAAGAGTCCTCATTGATACCGGGGCTTCACGGGACATACTTTACTTCCATTGTTTAGAAGAAATGGGGATGTCCGAGGCACACTTAACCCCATATGCGGTCTTGTTGGAAGGGTTCACGAATCATACGGTCTACGCAAAAGGGACCATTGACTTCGAAGTGACCATTGGAGAGAGGCCTGTTCGTACTGCTCATTGCCCGCGACGGATAAATTTTCGGAGTACTCTGCGGACTCCTTGAACTCAGCAACCGCCTTGCCCCTCTCCTCCTCCAAGACCCGCTCTCGTTCATTCTCATAGCGCATTTGGTCAAGAAGTTTACCGTCCAGCTCGTCCACTCTGTTGGACAGCTCCTCGGATTTCTTCCTCTCCGCCTCCAAAGATCTCAGGAGCTCAGTATTGCGAGCATCAACACTCGCCTTCTCAGCCTCAGCCCGCTCTTTGGCTTCTCGAGCAACAGCCAGATCACTACTCAATTTAGATACCTCTTTGGCCGCGCTAACGACCTCCGCATCTTTGCTCTTTAATTCCTGGCCGGCGCTCTCCACAGTATTGGTCAACTTTTGGACCTCCTCCCTCGCCGCCATCAGCTCAGTATTCCTCGCTGCGATCACGGCGGCATCAGCCTCGTGTTGAGTCCGCAGATAGATAACCTCGTTGGCAATCTGCAAAATAACAAATGCGATTAGACTACGGTGCGGAGAGAAGCGAGATATATAATCCAAGTCAAAAACGAACCTCGGTCAAACACAGGCCCACGTTGCCCGCGGCGGCGATAGGATTCGAAGCAGCCAAAACCTTCTGTTGATAATCCGGAAAATAGAGACGGTGCATCAGCCCATCACCAACATAGGCATTAGCGCTCCGACGGCTATGGAGATCCACCCCATACACCTCAGGGGCCTTGGCTATTTTAAGCCCGAACTCCCGGGCGCGCTCTCTATCCTCAATTGACTCCACCGGAAATAAATTGGAGCATAGGGTCCCTCTCGAAGGAGATAAGACCGTAAAATCGCCGGAGGAAGAGCCAACCCTCTGATATTTATCCCTCTGAGGGGACGTTGGATCCCCGATAGCAGAGCGTTTCTTCATGGCTCGGGAGCAGATAGACCTACGCCAGAAGCTTGGGAAGAATGGCCGGTTCCAATCACAGTTTTACCGCGGCCAGCGCCTTGGCGGGGATTCGGAGGCAGGTTCCGGGTCAGTTGCGGCTGAGAAACCACCGCTCCGGACTTATCAACCTTGTCCGTGACAGGGATCTTGACCCCAGGAGCCTCCAACCTTTTCATAGCATCAGCTCTCCTTTGCTTTTCAAGAGCTGCGGCTTTCCTGGCCGCGACCTTAATTTCTGCTGCGGACTTGGGAGGCATCGTGTCGGTTGGATCTGCGAACAAGAACAGCAGTCAGATAGATAAAAACAAAGCGAAAAAAGACAAGAAAATAGTATGAAAGTGTACAATGAAAGAGACCGAGTAAACCAGGGTCTGGACAAGTCTCCCCCGAATTACATGCAGAGCAATCAGAAAGGAAAGCAAATGATTGATGAACTTTCCAGTCAGGATCTCGCAACAGAGGGGCCATGATAACCCTAGGCTCGGGGCCAGAAACGCGCCTCGGGGCCACCCCGGCGAAGGTCAGGAGCTCTTCATCGCTAATAATTGCTGAGACATCGTAAACTTGAGGAGTCTCCACAACCGACTGGTCGTCCAGGGTAACCCTCTTCGTAAACCGAGCAAGATAGGCCTCCATCGACGCGCTCAGATCTCGGCCTTCTTCTGGATTGGGAAAATTTTGGCGGGACATCGAAATCGGTGCTAAATTGTCAGGGCGAGGGAATGGCCAGCCTAAACGGTTATGAATAACGAAGGGATATCTTTGCCACTGATCGAACTTGTTAGTAGCAGCGGAAAAAATCTTCTCAGACCGCGGTTTGGTCTTTAAGCTCAAGCAGCCCGCAGTAACTTGATGGGTGAAGTAAATATGGAGCGCGGACAAAGAAGGCTCATGCCCCAACATGCGGCTTACGACTATAAAGGACACCAGATAGCGAATGGCGTTCGGGGTCAAGTCCATAGGGAGGCAATGGGTGAACTCAAGAAATTCACAAATAAATGGATCCAAAGGAAGGCGCAGCCCGTTTTCGAACTGAGCCGGGTAGAATATGCAGGCAAGGTTCTCGGCCCGGATCAAGGGAGGAGTCATTGATCTCCCACCCATAAGAGGCTCGTATTCAATAAGACCGTAGACAAGATAGACTTTGGGGTCGACACGGAACTGCGATAAATTCTCATCACCATCATCCTCCTCGCTCTCGTCCCTCAAACCCGCACCGGAGCTAAACGCCCCTGCTTGACTGGTCCTCCTGTTATCAGGGCCCTCAGGAAAGGAATCTACGATCCTAACAGGAGACCGAAGCAAGTTGACCTTGCGAGCAGTATCAGGGGCCAACCTCTCCAGTTGCCCGCGTGAGTCCGATTGAGTATCTGAAGAACCATCTCCCACGACATCCCGGGCAGGTTCATCCAATAAGAATTCCTCGCCGTCATCAGCTCGCTCTGAAGCATCCCCGCTGCTGGTCACCTCAATCACCCCAGCTTCCACGGAAATGTCGCGGTCATGGCCTTGAACGGGCAAATCGTCATCCAGAGGGACATCCAACCAAGACTGAGCATTAGAGCCGCTTGCCGACATGCGGTCTCCACCTAACCTCACCAACCTTCTAGCATTACCGGCCATATCTACATTATCGGGGAATCGAGTTAAAACCGCTTTCACAAAAACCCCTAACTGTTCCTCGCCCCCTATTACCCTCATTCTCCCCGAATCAAAATGGACTGAGGGACCTGTCTCCCACAACAGGGGTAGGATCCAAGAGTCCCAATCATAGACTGTCCCTATGGTCATGAAAGTGACCAGGGAAAGCCTTTTCCAGGCATTTATCAGGTACCGGTAAATCCCCCCCGTTCGTCGACAACAACCAAAAAGGTCCGGACGAAGCATTCTCCCAGGTCCAATTCATCCATAACCTCAGTCAGGAGTTTTTTTCAACAAAATGTTATAAAATCAAAGATGGACCCAGGATTCCTAAGAAAGAGACAAGTCAACCGGTTAGAAATCGGAGACTCGGTGGTTAAAAGTTAAATGCTTGGTTCGTGATGTTAAAAGTTATGAAAACACGGCGTTTTAGGGTTCTACCCCCGATGAACGGTGGAAAGGACCGATGGCGAAAAGTTAGCAATCAGAAACCAGCGACAAAAATAAAAAGGGAAGCACTACCTGTTAAATCGATCGAGTTAAGGAAACAGAAGAAGTAAATCAACGTCGTTATCAGCAATATTTCTTTCAAGAGCGATGGCCAAAGATTGAAAATACCGAAGGTTTTTGAATAAGCCAATTAGGGTTATTTATACCCCCAGAATGGGTCGGGTTTAGACCAAGATCCGGAACGACCCGGCATAGACCCAGAAAACGAAGAGGCGGGAATCAGCTTTTTTCGAATTTCAATGACGGTTCGCATTTAATGAGCGTGCTCCTTGTCATATCAAGGACCTGACAGCTACGTCACTAGCCTGACTTGAGGGGCCCACTGTCCTATCGTCAACCACCATCGTAAGACTCCCGTCCCATGATATTCCGTGCCCGTATTTACTCCAGTTTGCCCGGACCGAGCCATGGAAGTGTAACTCCTCGCGCCGCTCATAAATAAGCTGACCCTCGGAGTTAGGGGCCACTGATGAGACCGAGCATCACAGACCGGACCGGACCCGGTTCAAAGCCAGTACGAGTGAGTCGACTACGCCAAACCGGATAAGCCCGCGAGCGAGCAAGCCCGAGAGCCCTCGGGCTTCCTGATAACCATAACCGAGGTAGCTCTGCCTCCCGCTATTCTAAGGGTCCCGTGTAGATCACTCAACCTCCTGCCCGGAGCCCGCAGCAGCCAGCTGTCACGAGCGTACAACAGATGTTACCTGTTCGTACCTGACACACCATAACGGTTGGTGGTGGAACCATGATTTGTTGGGTTTCGTAGTAACATGCGCAGCGGAATTAAGCATTTAAAATTTATGAAACCAAAAGCCCATAGATCCATTCATATGATTAAGTCAAATACAACATAATGAATACTAGAATACTAACCCTTGATGCCTTTGATTTTGCAATTTTGAATTCGAGGGAGGCTTGAAATCTTGATCACGAACAATGAAGATGATAAGTTTCACCCTCTAGCGGCATCCACACCACGAACGAATATCAAGAACACTTGATCTTGGTTGCTAGACCAAATTATGAAACACGCTTTCACAATTGTAAGAACTATATGGAATTATGAATATTCTTGTTCTTCACTTTTGGGATCTTAGAACAAGAAAAATAACCTCTCAAAACCTTATGGAGGCACTCACAACAACATGTCTAATGGTTGTAAAAAGGATCCTTAAATAGGTCCTAATCCTTAACCCTTAAGGACATATGAAACCTAAATCCCGTCACCAAATTAGGAAACAAGGAATTCTGGCCGACTTGACTGGCACGATCGTGCCCTACAATCTGGCACGGTCGTGCCATCTAGTCCGCGTGAATTCCCCAGCCGCCCATTTTCGGCACGGTCGTGCTTGGTAATTTGGCACGGTCGTGCCAATCATGTCGACAGGTTTGCCTTGGTTTGGATTTATGGCACGACCGTGCCATTTTAAGGCGCACGACCGTGCCAGAGCCAAACACTGATATTTTTCCATAATTCCCATTTAGTCCTTTACGATTCGTTCTATTTGTGTGTGACCCTCTAGGATTACACTAAGTTGGCAATGAGCCCAAACATGAACCCATAAGATATGATTAGGTTCTAGCAAACCGTCATACCCACCCAAATAGTGTAACTAGATACAAGTTCGCATTCCTTTTAGAACATGTCTGTCACGACCCGAAATATAGGCTCTATTTTATTAGTAATAAATAATTATTTATTTATTTATTTCTTGTTTATTTATTTAAATCATTATTTATTTAAATATTTATGTGTGCAATTTATGTGTTATAATATTTATGTCTAGCATTTTAATTGAGTCATTTGGGTTAATGTGGTTTTGTTGGGTTTTAATTGTTAGTAGGGAGTAGTATGTGTGTGTAGTGTGAGAGAGGGGGCCTAAGTGTAACATTTTAAATAATTTCCCCCTACTCCCTTCATCTCCCTCACCTTCTCCCTCACTCTTTCACTCATCTCCCAGAAATTTCTCTCTCTCCAAGCTTTGTGGGTAAGTTCTTCCTCCTTACTTCTCTCTTCTTTTTCTCCTTCTTCCTTTCATTATTGTTCATTTCTTAAAACGTGAACGTTGTTTAGATCGTCGATAGGATCGCGTAGAACCAAAAAAAATCGAATTCCGTCAACTTTCATTATTTCCAAGTAAGTTACTTTTCCCCCATTTTGATGCTAAAATGTTCATATCATGTTCATGTGATGTTTGATGTGTTATTTTTGAAGTTTGATTGAGTTTTGAATTTATTTTGAATTTATTTGAGTTCTTGGGAAGAAATGGTGATTTTGGAATGTTGGGTTTGATTCTTGGTTTTGGGTTGTTAGATGGTGTTGCTTAGGTCCCCTAGATGTTTAGATGTAGTTTTGCTACCTTGGAAACTAGTTTGAAAGCTTTGATTTTGAGCATTTGTGGAAGGGTTGTGTTTTGGTCGAAAATGGTGAACCCAGCTGAGATTTCTTCCCAGTCCGTAGACCAGGCGCCCGCCTGACCCCCTCCAAGCGCCCGCCTACATGTCATTTTCGGAAGACCTGACTTTCTGGAAATTCAAGCGCCCGCCTGCCCTATTCCAGGCGCCCGCCCGCCCCCTATTCCAGGAATTTGACCTTTTGCTTGGTTTAAGACTTAAAGCTTAACTAGTTTAGGTTTAATCCTTCTAATTAACTTAAGATAACACCGTGGAACACTTTATTGTGTGGATTTGATTCTTTTGTGAATAAAGGTGATGTGAAATTCATTTAAGTACCGTTTTGGTAATGTAGTTCATCTTTGATGTGCCGTTTACATTGGTTGACCTTTGTGGTAACTTAATTTGATTGGTTCCCTACCTTGGAACCTTAAGTTGTTTACTCATGCTAAATTATTATTACTTAGCATTTATTTGAAAGTCCAGCTGGTATTTTGTGTGTGTTTGGGCGATGCGAAACATTATGATGGCACGGCCAAGTCCATTGTGATGTTGACCATTGTTTTGCCCCATTATTACCCTCCTCCAGATTGGCCTTGGATGTGAGAAGAGCTAGCTCCTTTGTGTGCATTTTAGCTTCTTGGAGCATGACTTTGTGGCATGTCTCCCGTCCTTTGTGACACTTATTTCGGTTATTGGTTCCGGTACCGGGGGTTTTCTCTTCGGCTTTCATGCCATTATGAAGATGTTGATTGGTTGATTATTGAAGCTGCGCAGCGATCCTTTATTTGGATGTTCCGGTTGGAAAAACCTTGGCTATATCCTTTGTTATGTGTTTATTTCCGCTGCTATCTGTTATGTGATAAATGCTGTGTGCTATGTGATATTTATTATCGTTTATTGATTATTGCATCATAGCATGTCATGTAGTTGCATTAGTAACTTATTGAGATTTATCTCACCCCCTTTTCTTTTATCTTTGTTTTTCCTTAACCCCCCCCCCCCAGGTGCTAAGGATTAGTCTCGCTGATCACGAGAAAGAGGACGTCGAGTGTGGATACGTTCTTTTGGGGAAGGTTGTTATAGGTTGGTTTACATTATGTAAATGTGTAACCATTTTGGGATAGTTGTACCAATCAATGACGTCACTAAGAATTGTATATTTGTATTTTGTTGGGCATAAACTTGTGGAAGTTTATGTTAGTTGTAATTGATTTTTATCAAACTTGGTTTTGTAAAACTTTGGATCGCTACCTTTTGGTATCAAATGGAATTTTTAACTTCAGTATTTCATGGTTTTGGTTTTAGAGTCGACGTCCAGCTCGCGGTCCCGGGGCCCGCGGGGTCCGGGGTCGCTACAGTTGGTATCAGAGCTATGGCATTAGCTCTAAGTGTAAGTCTAGGTGGATTAGTATGACCTAGGTGGGTAGTAGAGTGCGGAGTGATTAATGGTTGATGTTTTATGCAGGTAATTACTCGCAATGTCTGGAAGAAGAAATAGAGGAGGTACTAGTGGGACACAGAATCAGAATGATACAAGGGAAGAAGCCCGTGCCATGTTTTAAGGCATGTTTGAGGCGGCCATGAAGGCCATACATGATCAAGGTCCGAGGGTAGAGCAAGCACCACCCCGCTATGGATTGGAGCAATTTCTGAAGTTGAAACCGATTGAATTCAATGGGGAGCCCGATGTAAGGAAGGCTGAGTTATGGATTGAGTCTATGGAGAAGATTTATGATGTATTTGGGTGTTCGGATGAGGACAAGGTCCGGTTCGCGGCTTATAAGCTTGTGGGAGCCGCCGAGCATTGGTGGAAAGGCATTAAAGCTACTTGGGATGATACTCGCACGGTGTATGCATGGGAGTTATTTGTGCGCAAATTCAAGGAGCATTTCATTCCGGTTGTTGATCAAAACCGAAAGGAGATCGAGCTACTCAACTTGGAGCAAGGTGTGTTGTCTATAGCACAATACTCGGCTAAGTTCATAGAATTAGCCCGGTATTGCGACTATTTGGTGAGGACCGAGGAACAAAAGGCTATGAGATTCATTCGGGGATTGAAGACCTCCATCCGCACTCAACTGATTGCTCAACGGATTGTGACATTCCAAGATGCGGTGGACCGAGCCTATTTGATAGAGCAAGATATTGGGGAGCATAAAAGGAAGACCGAGGTAGCTAACCCGAGCAAGCCGGGAGGGCAAAGCAAGCCTCAACACCGTTCCGATAATCGAGGTAACTTTGGGGGACAATCTCAGTCCCGAGGGCAACCGATCCCAAGGAACCCGGGTACCACTTCCGGGAACCAAGGGAGCCAAATTAGGAGGCTTTGTTCGTATTGTCAAAAGGAAGGTCATTCTGAAGACCGTTGTTGGAAGAAGCAAGGAAGGTGCACCAATTGTGGTCAAATGGGTCACTTTGTAAGAGATTGCCCGAGAGGTAGAGGACAAGCATCCGGGTCAGGAGTTGGTAATAATCAAGGTCAGAAAAGGGATGTTACCGGGAAGCCCAAAGTTCAAGGGAAGGTTTATGCCATGAATCAACAACAAGCTACCGATGATCCATCCGTTATTGGAGGTATTATTTATGTGTCTAATGTGAGCGCACGAGCGTTAGTAGACCAGGATCATCTCATTCATACATTTCTGTGCAATTTGCTTCCATGTTAAATGCTGCATTCGAGTCTTTACCGTACGTGCTAGAGGTGTCGACCCCTATAGGAGAATACTTGATTTCTGATCGAGTCTTTCGTGCTTGTGATGTGGTTATTTGCGGTCGAGTCCTTTGTGCGGATTTGGTAGTTCTTCCTATCCAAGACTTTGATGTCAGTTTGGGTATGGATTGGTTGAACAAGTTTCATGCTTCTGTTGATTGCCGTAAGAAAACCGTTACTTTTTCTATTCCCGATGTGCCTAAGTTTGTGTTTGAGGCTAGTCCTCTGAGTAGAAGGGTTCGCTTAATTTCTTTTATGAAAGCGAGAAAATTTTTGCATAGTGGTTGTGAGGGGTATTTGGCTAGTGTTCTTGATACTAGGAAAGAATCCCCTAGTTTTGATAGTGTTCGGGTAGTCCGGGAATTTCCCGATGTTTTCTCTACCGAGTATGATATGCCTCCCGATCGTGAGATTGAGTTTTGTATAGATCTTTTGCCGGGTACGGCTCCGATTTCGAAAGCGCCTTATAGGTTAGCTCCCGCAGAATTGAAGGAACTGAAGGTTCAGTTGCAAGAGTTGCTTGATCGAGGGTTTATCCGCCCTAGTGTTTCCCCGTGGGGAGCACCGGTTTTGTTTGTGCGGAAGAAAGACGGTTCCTTGAGATTGTGTATCGATTACCGGAAGTTGAATCAGGTTACGGTGAAGAATAAGTATCCTCTACCGCATATTGATGATTTGTTTGATCAGCTACAAGGGTCCGTGGTTTTCTCTAAGCTTGATTTGAGGAGTGGGTACCATCAGTTGAAGGTTAGATCGGAGGATATTCCGAAGACTGCTTTTCGCACTCGGTATGGCCATTTTGAGTTCTTGGTTATGCCGTTTGGGTTGACGAACGCGCCGGCCGTGTTTATGGATTTGATGAACCGAGTTTTCCATCCTTATCTTGACTCGTTTGTGGTGGTTTTCATCGACGACATTCTCGTTTATTCAAATCTCGAGAGGAGCACGAGCAACATTTGAGGACAGTTTTATCCGTTCTTGCGAGGGAGAAATTATTTGCGAAGTTCAGTAAATGCGAATTTTGGCTCGAGAAGGTGTCATTTCTGGGTCATGTTATTTCGAAAGATGGGATTTCGGTGGATCCATCAAAGATTGAAGCCATAGTGGATTGGAAGAGACCCGAGTCAGTGACCGAGATTCGTAGTTTTCTTAGTTTAGCCGGGTATTACAGGAGGTTTATAGAAGGGTTTTCGAGGATTGCTACTCCGATGACTCAGTTGACCCGGAAGAATGTTCCGTTTGTGTGGACCGAGAAATGTGACAAGAGTTTCGAGGAATTGAAGAAGAGGTTGACTACCGCACCGATCTTGACTTTGCCTAATGGGAGCGATGGCCTAGTGATTTATAGTGATGCTTCGAAAGAGGGTTTGGGTTGTGTGTTGATGCAGAATGGGAAAGTAATTGCGTATGCTTCGAGGAAGTTGACCCCGAGTGAGCAGAATTACCCGACTCATGATATGGAGTTAGTGGCTATTGTCTTTGCGTTGCACAAGTGGAAGCACTATCTTTATGGGGCGAAGTTTGAGATTTTTACCGATCACAAGAGTTTGAAGTACCTTTTCTCCCAGAAAGAATTGAACAACCGACAGCGCCGATGGATGGAATTATTGAAGGACTACGATTGCACGATTTCTTATCATCCGGGGAAGGCGAATGTGGTAGCCGATGCGATTAGTAGAAAATCTTATGTGGCTTCGATGATGGTTCGAGAATGGAAAATGCTTGAGGATGTTCGAGATTGGTCTCCTCGTGAATCGAGACATGGGGCTATTTTTGCGAATATTAGGGTATCTCCGACCCTAATTCAGAGGATAAAGGAAGCTCAGAAAGAGGATCCCGAGTTGGTGAAGGTAATGGGTAAATTGAAGGAAAAGAACTTCGAGGATTTTTCTGTTAGCTCGAGTGGAGTTTTGACTTTCCGTGGTCGTTTGTGTGTTCCGGATGTTGATGGAATTAAACAGAGAGTTTTTGATGAGGGTCACAAATCGAGGTATACTATTCATCCGGGTAGTACGAAGATGTATCAGGATTTGAAGCAACAATTTTGGTGGATTAATATGAAGAGGGAAATAGTCGAGTATGTTTCGAAGTGTTTAACGTGTCAGCAGGTCAAAGCCGAGCATCAGAGACCCGCGGGACTACTTCAGCCGTTAGAGATTCCCGAGTGGAAATGGGAGCATGTGACTATGGATTTCGTTACGGGACTGCCTCGTACCCGTAGGAAGTATGACAGTGTTTGGGTAATAGTGGATAGATTGACCAAGAGTGCCCATTTCTTGCCTATTGACATCAGGTATTCGATGGAGAAGCTTGCGACCCTTTATATCGATGAGATCGTTAGATTGCATGGGGTTCCGGTTAGTATCGTGTCAGATCGAGACCCGAGGTTTACTTCTAGATTCTGGAAGGCATTTCAGGAAGCTTTGGGTACAGATTTGCGATTCAGTACGGCTTTTCATCCCCAGACCGATGGTCAATCCGAGAGGACTATTCAGATTTTGGAGGATATGTTGCGAGCTTGTGCGATAGACTTTTCTGATTCTTGGGATTCGCACCTACCGTTAGTGGAGTTCTCTTACAACAATAGTTATCAGGATAGTATCGAGATGGCACCGTTTGAGGCCTTGTATGGAAGGAAGTGTAGATCGCCTATTTGTTGGGATGAGGTTGGTGAAGCGAAAGTCTTGGGTATTGATTTACTTCGGGATTCGGTTGAGAAAGTCAAAGTTATCCGGGATAGATTGAAGACAGCCCAGAGTCGACATAAGAGCTACGCAGACAACCGAAGGCGAGATCTTAGTTTTCAGATTGGTGACTTGGTGTTCTTGAAAGTGTCTCCGAAGCTGGGTATCCGTAGGTTTGGGAAGAAAGACAAGTTGGCTCCGAGGTTTATTGGTCCGTTTGAGGTTTTGGGAAAGGTTGGACTTCTTGCGTATCGTCTTGCGTTACCGCCATCTTTAGACCGGTTGCACAACGTCTTTCACGTTTCTATGCTTCGGAAGTATGTTCATGATCCGTCTCACGTGTTACCGAGGATACCGGAGGATATTGAGCCAGATATGTCTTATGAGGAACGACCGGTTCGGATCCTAGATTCTAAAGTCCAAGAGTTGAGGAGCAAAAGTATTTCATTGGTTCGAGTTCTGTGGAGGAATCATAACATCGAGGAGTCGACTTGGGAGCTCCGAGGTAAGATCGAGAGGAAATTTCCGTGGCTTTTTGTATAAGGTGAGTCTCGTTAAAATTCGGGTCGAATTTTCTTTAAGGGGGAGTGAATGTCACGACCCGAAATATAGGCTCTATTTTATTAGTAATAAATAATTATTTATTTATTTATTTGCTTGTTTATTTATTTAAATCATTATTTATTTAAATATTTATGTGTGCAATTTATGTGTTATAATATTTATGTCTAGCATTTTAATTGAGTCATTTGGGTTAATGTGGTTTTGTTGGGTTTTAATTGTTAGTAGGGAGTAGTATGTGTGTGTAGTGTGAGAGAGGGGGCCTAAGTGTAACATTTTAAATAATTTCCCCCTACTCCCTTCATCTCCCTCACCTTCTCCCTCACTCTTTCACTCATCTCCCAGAAATTTCTCTCTCTCTCCAAGCTTTGTGGGTAAGTTCTTCCTCCTTACTTCTCTCTTCTTTTTCTCCTTCTTCCTTTCATTATTGTTCATTTCTTAAAACGTGAACGTTGTTTAGATCGTCGATAGGATCGCGTAGAACCAAAAAGAATCGAATTCCGTCAACTTTCATTATTTCCAAGTAAGTTACTTTTCCCCCATTTTGATGCTAAAATGTTCATATCATGTTCATGTGATGTTTGATGTGTTATTTTTGAAGTTTGATTGAGTTTTGAATTTATTTTGAATTTATTTGAGTTCTTGGGAAGAAATGGTGATTTTGGAATGTTGGGTTTGATTCTTGGTTTTGGGTTGTTAGATGGTGTTGCTTAGGTCCCCTAGATGTTTAGATGTAGTTTTGCTACCTTGGAAACTAGTTTGAAAGCTTTGATTTTGAGCATTTGTGGAAGGGTTGTGTTTTGGTCGAAAATGGTGAACCCAGCTGAGATTTCT
Organism: Campanula takesimana; assembly: GCA_026119855.1. Classification (NCBI taxonomy): domain Eukaryota; kingdom Viridiplantae; phylum Streptophyta; class Magnoliopsida; order Asterales; family Campanulaceae; genus Campanula; species Campanula takesimana. Next base: position 232,288 of record JAOWBW010000650.1, on the reverse strand, counting down.
TCCCAGTCCGTAGACCAGGCGCCCGCCTGACCCCCTCCAAGCGCCCGCCTACATGTCATTTTCGGAAGACCTGACTTTCTGGAAATTCAAGCGCCCGCCTGCCCTATTCCAGGCGCCCGCCCGCCCCCTATTCCAGGAATTTGACCTTTTGCTTGGTTTAAGACTTAAAGCTTAACTAGTTTAGGTTTAATCCTTCTAATTAACTTAAGATAACACCGTGGAACACTTTATTGTGTGGATTTGATTCTTTTGTGAATAAAGGTGATGTGAAATTCATTTAAGTACCGTTTTGGTAATGTAGTTCATCTTTGATGTGCCGTTTACATTGGTTGACCTTTGTGGTAACTTAATTTGATTGGTTCCCTACCTTGGAACCTTAAGTTGTTTACTCATGCTAAATTATTATTACTTAGCATTTATTTGAAAGTCCAGCTGGTATTTTGTGTGTGTTTGGGCGATGCGAAACATTATGATGGCACGGCCAAGTCCATTGTGATGTTGACCATTGTTTTGCCCCATTATTACCCTCCTCCAGATTGGCCTTGGATGTGAGAAGAGCTAGCTCCTTTGTGTGCATTTTAGCTTCTTGGAGCATGACTTTGTGGCATGTCTCCCGTCCTTTGTGACACTTATTTCGGTTATTGGTTCCGGTACCGGGGGTTTTCTCTTCGGCTTTCATGCCATTATGAAGATGTTGATTGGTTGATTATTGAAGCTGCGCAGCGATCCTTTATTTGGATGTTCCGGTTGGGAAAACCTTGGCTATATCCTTTGTTATGTGTTTATTTCCGCTGCTATCTGTTATGTGATAAATGCTGTGTGCTATGTGATATTTATTATCGTTTATTGATTATTGCATCATAGCATGTCATGTAGTTGCATTAGTAACTTATTGAGATTTATCTCACCCCCTTTTCTTTTATCTTTGTTTTTCCTTAACCCCCCCCCAGGTGCTAAGGATTAGTCTCGCTGATCACGAGAAAGAGGACGTCGAGTGTGGATACGTTCTTTTGGGGAAGGTTGTTATAGGTTGGTTTACATTATGTAAATGTGTAACCATTTTGGGATAGTTGTACCAATCAATGACGTCACTAAGAATTGTATATTTGTATTTTGTTGGGCATAAACTTGTGGAAGTTTATGTTAGTTGTAATTGATTTTTATCAAACTTGGTTTTGTAAAACTTTGGATCGCTACCTTTTGGTATCAAATGGAATTTTTAACTTCAGTATTTCATGGTTTTGGTTTTAGAGTCGACGTCCAGCTCGCGGTCCCGGGGCCCGCGGGGTCCGGGGTCGCGACAATGTCACAATCCCTTTGTCCACGATGTCATTGAACACAAGTCATGGTCAACAAGTCAACTTGTATTGTTCAATACTTTCTCGATTCCGAATATGTTGATAATCCAAATGATATTGATCCAATCAATCCATTTGAGTTTGGCCAAACATTTCACCAACATCATTCATTCGAGGGGCCCAAGATTGACATCTCTCCGAAGAGGGACAAATCCATTTAGCTTTATTATTCTTCCTTACGTGAATCCAATCATGCCAATCATACACTTTATAACTACCGTGTTAAGGCAGCGTTTGAATATGTCAAACATAATCTTCATCAAGTGGAAGACTATAATAACTTCATGTCTAAGGATTCAAATGACATAACTAATATGAGATTTATATATGACATCGACCATGACATAAATCTCATACCGCGGGCCATGTCCAGTACCTTGTTCCAAACAAGTACCCATAAATCTAACATGATCATCCCATGATCATTTAGCCTTTATACTAGTGCTTAACAAGCTCTAGGGACGGAGATTATTAGAAGCAAACACGAGCCATAATAATAATCTTATTATCTCTTTATTATTATGAATAAAATGATAACTTATACAACGTTTAACAAACGTGCCTAGGGCACCAAAACCAACAATCTCCCACTTGCCCTAGGCCCAATTCCCTAGGTATCCAATACCCATGGACCCAACATGACCATCATGTTGGCTTGTGGAAGTTCCTTTGTTAGTGTGTCCGCAACGTTATCATTACTTGGTACTTTGCATATATATACGTCTCCCTTATCAATGATTTCTCGAACGATAAGAAAACGCCTAAGTATGTGTTTGGATTTAGGATGTGCTCTTAGTTCCTTTGCTTGATCAATAGCACCACTATTATTACTAACAAGGTCTATTGGTTTTAGCAATACTAGGAACCATCTCAAGTTTACCAATGAACTTCTTAATCCAAACAGCTTCCTTTGCAGCATCCAATGCGGCTATATACTTAGATTTAGTCGCAGAATTAGTGACTGTACTCTGCTTGGAACCATTCCAACTTACAGTTCCACTATTTGACATATGCACACAAAAAAAAACTGATTGCGATCTATTATCATCTTTGTTGGTTTGGAAGCATGCATCCGAGATCATTTTCCATACCTTCATAGATCATAAACGAATCTTTAGTCCTTCTAAAGTACTTTAAGACTCGCTCTCATAGCCATCCAGTGAATCTCACCGGTGTCGGATTGATATCTACTCGTTATGCTCCAAGATTAGATATATCCGGCTTAGTACTTATCATGGCATCATGGATCCAATTGCCGAAGCAAATGACATCTCATTCATTTTCTTATGCTCATCTTTTGTCTTTAGGACATTGAGTCTTGCTTAGAGGAAATCCATGTAACATTGACAAATGTCCTCTCTTAGAATTTTCCTTGCGGAATCTTCTTATGACTTTGTCAATGTATGTACATTGGCTTTAAACCATTTAGCTTCCTTGATCTATCTCTATAGATCTTAATGCCAATGACTTATGCGGATTCATCCATATTCTTCATTGCGAAACACTTTCTTAACCAAATCTTTACAGATTAAAGTGTAGGAATGTCGTTTCCAATGAGCAATATGTCATCCACATATTATATAAGGAATAGCACCATGCTCCCACTAATCTTCTTGTATATACAAGATTCATCTTCGTTCTTGATCAAGCCAAGCTCTATGACTTATCAAAACGGAGATCTCATCTCCAAAAAGCTTGCTTCAATCCATCCAATGAATCTTCGCAACTTTCATACCTTTTGGAATTTTCTTGACTATCAAAACCTTTAGATTGTATCCAATACATCCTTAAGTGAGTTCCTGTTGAGGAACGCTTGTTTTGACATCATTTTGTCAAATTTCACATTCCAAATATGAACATGTGACTATGAAAATTCTAATAAGTTTCTTGCTACCCATGTAAGTCTTTCTCTAAGAAAAGTCATTCTTCTCCTTTGGTTTTTACACCTTAGGTTAGAATGATCAAGTTCCAAACTTGATTACTATACATGAATTGCCTTTTAGATTTTATGACTCCAAGCCATTAATCTAAATGTGGAGTTGATATTGCATCTTTGATAGGTGGTAAATACTTCATTCTAAATGAACTTTATCTCAATACTTTCTATCTCGAAATATCCAATATTTCTTCTAATAGATTGTATTTTATCATGTGTGCAAGTACTTGTATATCTTGAACGGATTTTCACATCCCCTTGTGAAAACTTGTTCAACTTGCATCTCAGGTTAAAATATATTTTCTAGGTCTCGAACCATTCGAGATACATTTTACTCCCACTGATTCTTCTAGAGATAAACCACTTATCTAGAAAAGTATCATCATAGTCAACAAACCATTTGTTTCTTATGAGTAAAATTATTATCCTCAAGTTTCCTTAGGATATCCCATGAAAGTATATTTATTAGATTTAAATGTGAGTGTGTCCCAGACAACTCCTTTCAAAAAGGATCTCACCATCTTAAATCTTTATGAAAGACAAACCAAGTTTTCTTTCACCATTTAACCTCTCTTGATAGAATTCAGATTAGTATAATCATAGCGGTTTTAAATACATAACCCCAAAATGAATAATGGAAGATCACTTTGACTTTGTCATCCAACGAACCGTATCCAATAAGGTTCTTATACTTCCACGCAGACATATCATTTGATATTCTTAGTGAAGTTAATTTGTGAAACCATTTCACAACTTTAATGATGACTGTCAAATTCTTGGTTTAATTATTCATCATCATGATCCAATCATAATTTTTGAATAGTTTTACCAAGTATAACCAAAATTTTCTTTTAGCATTTCTTCTTAATGCACCATACACATCGAAATGTATTAGGTCAATTAAGACATTAGTCTTTTTACCAATCATAGTAAAAGATGTCTTGATCCAAGTAAATAAGATTTGCATAAATCATGTGATTCCAAATCATATGACTTAAAACTCCGTCCCATGGAATTTTAGATATGCATTTATCATTTATTTGATCAAAACAATAATGCATAAAGAATTTTAATTATTTATGTTATAGTCTTTATTACTTTGTTCTTCAAGATTTAGGATATAAGATTTATTTATATGATAACACAATGAAGTAAATCATAATAAATAAAGCACTTTTCTTATTCCAAATAAGAAATTAATATCCTTCATTATCTTATAACAAAAAATGTTTTCCACTTCATCAGTAAAGTCACTTTACAAGTGTTCTACGAACAATGTTGCAACCATTGCATCATTACTGTTTGTAGATAAAACTTTACTATAAGTAGTCTTTCATCTTACTAATTATTCTGGTATCCAATACCCAATAATTAAATTTAGAAAGAATAATTTATAACATAAATATTCCGAGTGGTAGTCCCACTACCATTCCTTTTATTGATCACCCAGAATTTTGACTACAATTCTAAATGGTCAATCCAATTGCCATTTTACCAAATTGCATCTATTAGATTTATTATTATAACCAAAATTATTTCCTTTAGGATTGACAACTCTTGTCTTACTTTTCTTTTGGCATTTGGCCTCTTTCCATCATGAACTATGAGCATTGGAGAACCATTCTCCAATATCTTCATCTTCGCAGTTTTTCAGCATGTTAATGCAATTCGAAGAAATTTTTATTCATTTTAAGCATGTTATATTCCATCACTAAGTGATCATAACATTTAAACAATGAATCAAGAATGAGATCCATGGCTTGCTCCAATCCAATTGGACAACCAAGTTTCTTAAGATGCTCTACGTAGCCTTTATCTTAAGCATGTGAAGTTTCATTTATTGCCCTTCACTCATTTTGCAATGAGTGAATGCAACAATGGTTTTATACCTCTCTTGCTTAGATTGCTCTTTGATACATGTAACTCAACTCCACACCTATCTAATAGGCTTCTACAAGTTCCAAACTTTGTTGGAGTTTAAGAGCACATAATCGTGAGCATAAGACAACTCACATTCCTAGAATCATACTCATGATTCTTGTGATTGTCTACTCCGGCATTGGTTCTTTTAGGAATAGGCCCATCAAGAATGTACAACCCATCTTCTTGCCTTAGAACCATTCTTAGGCTCAGGATCCAATCCATGAAGTTTGTACCATTCTTTTGAAGCTTTATCCTTAACAAGGATTAATGGCAACGATTTTAGTTGTCATCTACAACTTATGCAAAATTTCCAAAATTTTACAAGTACCAATCTCATTAAAGAGGTAAATAATGTATTTTCCAAAAATACTCCCACTAAATTATGTAACCTTCATATACATCCAATGTATAATATAATTTAAATGGGCTAAGATCCAACTTTAATTTAATTCTAAGTCCGCTATGGCGGATTACACAAAATCAAATTAATTAGGTAGACAACCCTGTCAATCATATCCCATATGACTCTTAGATCCTAGACTCTTTTAAATTGGGCTAAGATCCAACTTTAATTTAATCTTGAGTCCACGGAGGCGGACCGCTCAAAATCAAATTAATTAGGTAGACAATTTCTTGTCAATCATATCCAATATGATTCTTAGTGATCCAATTTCAAAAGCATGTTTAATCTCATCTTTTGCCTAGGCCCAAAACTGTTTTGACGCCTTATTAAGTCCAACCATTTTAAACGCATGGTTGATGTGCCTCGCTAGGGCGTGCCCACATCATCCATCTTGCTCATACATAGATAAAGTCAATGTACCTCGCTAGGGCGAACCCACATTAAAATTACCCATGCACTAACAAGTGTCTTAATCATGGCATGGCAAGAGGACTTAAAACTTTCTTTGAAGGTTCATCACATATATAATACAACATATTTATGAGCACACAAGATAAACATGTTACGCATCAAGTTTAGCCACTAAATTAATCTCCATTAATTTAAGCACAACATTTATGTGTCATTAGTTTCTCTATAATTTTGAGGATGAGATTATTTGAACTTTGGTCATCATCTCCAAATCAAGACAACAAGAAGTGCGGCCGAACTAAGCCATTTGCAACCACAATTCCGCACTAATTCAAGAAACCAAGAAAGTAGTCCATGTGGCCGAAACTAAGCAATAGATGGTCTCGATGAACGTAGGCCAATTGTATTCACAATTCCACATGGATCTTCAATCATTGAATCAAGAACTTTGTTTCTCAATTTTAGCAATTATGAACTCTTCATAATTCTAATTTCGTTTTATCTTTGAAACCTTGATTGCGATCAAGTTTGGGAAACACAATCTCGATGAACGTAGATTAGCCATCCAAACCTTGAACTAATCTTAGAATCACAAGACTAAAACAAATAGGAGATTCAAACCCAAGATCCACACCCAAAACCCAAACCCTACCCCGCGCCAAACCCTAGGTCCGGCCGGGTCAAGGCTTGGGTCCGGTCGGACCCCTTGCGAAAAATCCAAATTTTTAAAGTTCCAAAATTTATCTCAAAATTGTTTTTCCCGATTCAATTAGGATTTGGTGTTCTTGGTGATCCAATCACCATGATCATCAAAACCTTGAATAAACGATTTATTCTTGAATCCCTAGAATATCAAAGCTTTGATTCAATCAAAAATTGATAATCCAAACAATTTTAAATCCACCATAATTTTAATTGCGATTGAACAGTGCGATTAAAGTTTATAAAAAATAAACCACATAAAACGCATAGACCACATAAACATCATAATCCCAATATTCAAATCATGCTAGGCACATAGACAATTTATATATACACAACATGATCTTAGTATTGAAATAATCAACATGAACGGGGCTCTGATACCACTGTTGGGTTTCGTAGTAACATGTGCAGCGGAATTAAGCATTTAAAATTTATGAAACCCAAAGCCCATAGATCCATTCATATGATTAAGTCAAATACAACATAATGAATACTAGAATACTAACCCTTGATGCCTTTGATTTTGCAATTTTGAATTCGAGGGAGGCTTGAAATCTTGATCACGAACAATGAAGATGATAAGTTTCACCCTCTAGCGGCATCCACACCACGAACGAATATCAAGAATACTTGATCTTGGTTGCTAGACCAAATTATGAAACACGCTTTCACAATTGTAAGAACTATATGGAATTATGAATATTCTTGTTCTTCACTTTTGGGATCTTAGAATAAGAAAAATAACCTCTCAAAACCTTATGGAGGCACTCACAACAACATGTCTAATGGCTGTAAAAAGGATCCTTAAATAGGTCCTAATCCTTAACCCTTAAGGACATAGGAAACCTAAATCCCGTCACCAAATTAGGCAACAAGGAATTCTGGCCGACTTGAATGGCACGATCGTGCCCTACAATCTGGCACGGTCGTGCCATCTAGTCCGCGCGAATTCCCCAGCCGCCCATTTTCGGCACGGTCATGCTTGGTAATTTGGCACGGTCGTGCCAATCATGTCGACAGGTTTGCCTTGGTTTGGATTTATGGCACGACCGTGCCATTTTAAGGCGCACGACCGTGCCAGAGCCAAACACTGATATTTTTCCATAATTCCCATTTAGTCCTTTACGATTCGTTCTATTTGTGTGTGACCCTCTAGGATTAAACTAAGTTGGCAATGAGCCCAAACATGAACTCATAAGATATGATTAGGTTCTAGCAAACCGTCATACCTACCCAAATAGTGTAACTAGATACAAGTTCGCATTCCTTTTAGAACATGTCACAATCCCTTTGTCTACGATGTCATTGAACACAAGTCATGGTCAACAAGTCAACTTGTATTGTTCAATACTTTCTCGATTCCGAATATGTTGATAATCCAAATGATATTGATCCAATCAATCCATTTGAGTTTGGCCAAACATTTCACCAACATCATTCCTTCGAGGGGCCCAAGCTTGACATCTCTCCGAAGAGGGACAAATCCATTTAGCTTTATTATTCTTCCCTACGTGAATCCAATCATGCCAATCATACACTTTATAACTACCGTGTTAAGGCAACGTTTGAATATGTCAAACATAATCTTCATCAAGTGGAAGACTATAATAACTTCATGTCTAAGGATTCAAATGACATAACTAATATGAGATTTATATATGACATCGACCATGACATAAATCTCATACCGCGGGTCATGTCCAGTACCTTGTTCCAAACAAGTACCCATAAATCTAACATGATCATCCCATAATCATTTAGCCTTTATACTAGTGCTTAACAAGCTCTAGAGACGGAGATTATTATAAGCAAACACGAGCCATAATAATAATCTTATTATCTCTTTATTATTATGAATAAAATGATAACTTATACAACGTTTAACAAACGTGCCTAGGGCACCAAAACCAACATGATTCCCTGACAACACGCCACGTTCCCAGCCACTCCCCTGGCCTAACCAATGAGGACCTGCCACGTGTCCATCCGGTACAAGGGCGGTTAGTACCTTAAACCTACCTCCTCCTTCTACTCATATAAATACTCCTATCCGCCCCTAAGGGCCAGGTACGTGCTCTATCCCATTCACACACACAAGGTCTTCATTGATCCTTCTTCTTAGGTTTTCCTCAGAGATCTTACTCTCACACCCGAGGGCCTAAGCCGGATTCCAACCCGGCCTTGGTCTTAACGGTGTTCTTGTTTGTGTTGTGATCAGAATCAAGAGACAGCAAAGTTGGAGTTCTTTCTCCGTGACCCCAGAAACCTAGGGCGTCATCAGATATTTTCTTCAAACTTCAAATCTGGTCGCCATGGACTTAATACCGTTGCCGCCGACAGAATGAACTATGACATTGATTTCTTCAAATGGTTTCTCAAGCGATTTCATCAAACGATTGTTGCCTTGATCTGGGTTTTGCTCTTGACCTCGATTTTTTCAAATTGACGAGGCTGATGAACTGGATTTGTAAATGTTTTTTTTTTTTGTTCCTCAAAGTCTAATTTGTTCAAGATTATTGGGTTACAACTTAATTTGTACAATACAAAAAATTGATTTGTGTTGGAAGTGGGTTTTATTAAAGGATGAAATAGAGTTTAATTATGTTGAGTATTGGGTGTAATGGAGGGTATGCTTCTTGAAGAAGATGAAGGGCTATACTTCTTTACATTTCTTTACATTCCGTTAAATAATTAACTTGTGTTAGTTTGTTTAATGGATTTGATTAGTCAGGTACTATTTTTTCATAAAAAATGTCCATCTCAGTCATTTCGTTAGCCAAATTTAACGTCATCCATTTCCGTTGCATTATGTATGTAAAAAATCACGAAAGCCCGCATCATTATGTTTTCACTAGAGAGTACGTTCTATTTGGTGTAATAGAGGGTATAGTACGTTGTATAGGTCGGTAATTATTCCGTTAATAATGGGGTGATTAAGTCTGAGTTTTCATAAAAAGGTCAACTGACTTCAAGTTAAAATACTTTTTTACGAGGTAAAAATAAAAAACGTAATCACCCATAAACTGATGAATTCCTTATCATTAACTATAAATAAAATCTACATCATCATACAACCATGCTCAACCACTATTAATATCTTAAAGATGAATATATATAGGAAAAATATTTATAAACCTTATTTTGAATTGGACTCTTAGTTGACCTATTTCAATTAATCAATCCCCCAACTTGATCTTGATTTTGATATTTTGTGCATGGAATGATGGAAATGAAGAAGCCGTTTTCATAGTCGTTATCAGTTTTGTCACGCAATTAAATTGTTTTATATTCCCTAGAGAAAACAAATACTCCATCTGTCCCAGAATGATAGTCCCCCTATTTTCATGAGTTTTACGAAGGAATTTGAGTAATAATTAAGGCTACTTTTAATTATTCTAATAAAATTTTTGAAATTGTTCTTGATACACTATTATAAATATTATTAATATCAATTTTTAGATTCACATTAACATAATTATAAGTAGCATTTATAACTGCTCAAAGTTCCCTCGTAGTAACAATGAAAAAAGGTGAACTATCTTTCTGGGGCGGAGGGAGTATTAAGAATGATGAGAGAAATAAAAAATAAAAAAAAAAAAAATTCAGCTGTCTACGTTTAGTATTAAGCTTATTTCTTCTTACCATTTCAAACAAAGAAAAATCCAGTCAGTTGCCTTTGGAGGTGCACTCTTAACTTTCTTACATTCAAGAGATGACCCTGATAACGACTATTATTTCAATTTTTTAATGTAACTTAAAGTGGTGTTTCAATTAGGCCAGACTCTATTATAACAGAAGTCAAAATAAAACATACTCCCCTCTTTCCATATGAATTTGCACATTTTTTAATGTTCATAAATTTCAGCTTTTATTAAATGTCTATCTTTTTTTTTACTTTATTTAGGGAAACTTCGTTTTTGTCCATCGTACTTTGGGTTGTGTTTCACTTTTACCATCATACTTTATTTTTTTCATTTTTACCATCGTACTACAAACAATAGTGTCATTTTGTAACAAATTTAGATATAAAATGACACTATTGTTTATAATACAATGGTAAAAATGAAACAAATTTGAGTATAAAATAACGAATTTGGTATAAAATGACACCATTGTTTGTAGTACGATGGTAAAAATGAAAAAATAAAGTTCAATGGTAAAAGTGAAACACGCTCCCACTACTACATTTCGGAGCTAATGTAACGCATCTAATGCAACGACAGAGCTAATGTAACGCATCTAATGCAACGCCAGAGCTAATGTAACGAGTATAATGCAACGACAGAGCTAATGCAACGGCACATTTTGATTAATGCAACGGCTTTGATCTCAGCGTTACATTAGATTTTTTGGCGTTACATTAGATTTTTCTAATGTAACGGCTAAATTACTAATGCAACGCCGAAATAATTCCCTCTTTTTTTTTAAGGCGGGCTAAAGAATTTACTTTCCCTCTTCTTTTTTTTCCGGAAAAAATATCAAAGCCTGGGAACCGCTCCATTGTTTATTCTTTATCTTGTCCTAAATATTTCCAATTTGCCCCCCTGAAAATTTACTATTGACCCCCCTTGAAAATTAAAATGACTCACTCATATATATAGTAGTGTTCTAGCAACATTGTTTATTGTTTGAGGTAAATTGCTTTTGCAGAGAAGAATAGACGCTAGCAACGAGCCCGAAGAAATCACGAAGCTCCAACGCCGGCCGCCACCGTCCTCGGTATAATCTCTATTTCATCATCTCACCGTCTCACTCTTTCTCAATTCTCCATTCTCAAATGTTAATTTCTATGTCTCTAATAAATCTAGGGTTTTTTTTTTTTTAACTGGAAGCCCCATTTTAAGTTCTCATGAAATTGGAAACCTAAACCCCTTCCATTCCCCCTGTCAATTGCTATCTTATTTCGAAATCTTCTTTCGCCTCCATTTTCTCTCAATCTCCCAGTTTAGGTTTGCGTTTATTTCTGCAAAAATGAACTTCGGGATGAATAATGAGCTCCGCATATCAGTTTTTCCGTTATTAATGGCGAGCCTGTGTATTTTTTTTTTCGCGAAACTTTCTAAATTGCCCTTTTGTATTGTAGAAAACTTGAGAAATGGTGTAATGACTGCAATCTGAAATAGTACAAAAGTATTAAGCCGTGCTATTATGCAAGTGTTTCGAGTGGCTTTTAAACATTTTTCGATTGTTCATAGCTAAAAATTATGCAGCGGTTTCTATTTCCACGGCATGATTCTATGCTCATTGGGTCATTTTTCCCACATGATTTTGAATTTTGCCTATCGTCTTGAAATTTTGTTTGGCTTGTTTAGTTATTGATTGACCATTAAAGATAATATCAATATTATTTTTTGGAATTTTGTAATGATCATCAGTTTTTATTTCTATATTTTGGTTGTGTCAAAGACAAAATATGAGACTAAGTAGGACTGAGAAAGTGGTGAGTAAGAGGACAATCTTAACATTGTTATGAGGACTGTAGGTACCATTAGGACAGAGTAAAGCCAAAGCATCTGATAGATATTTGACATTTCAGCTATAAGGTACAATATAATGAACAGCCTAGTAATACCTCCAACTTGGAAACCATGTTTTCATCTGTCAATTCAATTCACAAGCTTTACCTTCATATCATCATGTACTACATTTATCTCAAAATGAATGTTGAAACAATTTTTAAATTTGCTCTTGATCAAATATGTATTTTCTTATTTCTGTAAGAACTCTATGATTTTTACTCAAATAGTAGATTGTTTTTTTAGTTCAGCAAATATGTAGCGTGTTTGATTTTGTGTCTCTGTTGCTCGGAGGTTTCATGCATATAAGTTTGTCTTATCCGCTGTGAGCACCGCTTCATCAGTTGTTTATTTTGGCAGAACATGATATTAGGACTTAAAACTAGAGAATCTCCACCTTGAATTCCTTTCCAAAGAACTACCACCACTTTGCTGCAACTCCAAGTGGCTCTTCCGTCCCCAATAATATGAAGAGTGCTGCAGTGGCAAAAAAGAAGGAACAGTTCCATTTCACAACCCCACTAATCTTTTCAAAATATGACTAAAGCATGATCCCCATCTAGGCAATATGGTTGAACAAGTTCTAAACCAGTCAATGGGCGTTTTGACCTAAATCATGGTAACTAATAACAGTAAAAAATCAGCTGTCAGAAGGCGTACTAGACTACGTAACTACTACGTTATAGTATATGGACAGAGGAAATAATATATATACTGAAACAGTAAGAAAGTGGGCTTGTGTCAGAGCGTATGTACAGAAGAAAAAACATACTAGCAGAATGCCTTGGCACCACCCTTCCACTAATATTTTTGGAGTTGTTACTAAAAATTTATAAGCTTCACCTTCTCAGTAACTTGTAAACTCCGAGTTTTAGAACATACTGGATTATTAGCGGCTACCCCACCGTCCACAAGATTGAATTCTCTGTTTGTTCCTTTAGAATCTCCGAGTTTGAAAATATGGGCAACCACTGCCCCAACGTGGTCGTGGTGTTCGTTCTAGATTCCAGAAATCATACCGCTAAAATAGGAATTTCGTTAGTATTACTTTATGTTATCTATGTTTTGCTTTGTGTTTTATCTCATTTTGAAGAACTGAATTTGATGTTATTCGATAGACTTTCCTCAAGAGTAGTATTATTTATGCATTTGGATCAGTGTGAAGTCAATTTTTGAGCAGCTCAATCTATCACTTAGATTTTACAGCATTATAAAAAAAATTGCTATCTTGTTAACCAACCATTAATCAGTTAACGCAAATTAAAGACTTTTGATTTTTTGATTTTGTTCTTATGGATTTTGACATTTTTTTGTGTCTTTTTTCATTCAGTTTACGAAGGTCTGTGTTGGTCCCAAAGGGCAACAAGGGTATAGAACCGCTAGAGGGGGGTGAATAGCGGTTTAAAATCTTTTTCGAAATACCCTTGAAAATCAACCAAGTGCTTATCAGTTTGGTCTATTGCGGTTTAAAGCACTAGAACCGCTCAGATAAAATGCACAGCGGAGTTTATGCGTTTTTTGCCAAACTGAATTATGAAGAGCAGGGCGGTTTAAGTGGTTGAAAATGGAATGATGCAACTGACAAGGCACAACTGAAGTATCACAAAAGTATGCAAATCATTTATCAAGTCATTTCACATAAAAGTAAATAAAGCTCATAAACAGAAGTGTAAATGACTAGACAGAAATTAAAGATCAAAGACACACAATTTGAAGAGGTTCGTTCTTGAAAGAACTACGTCCTCTACCTAGGTGGTTAGCCTAGGATTTTCTAATAGCTACTAGACTTGTATTGATTTAGAGGAGTTTTTACAAGATTACAAAAGAATCTAAACTCTAAATAAACAATCTAACCTAACAATGCTATTATAACAACCTGTGTTTTCGAGGTATATAATCTATAAGAAAATATACTCCGGGTGTGTGGTGTGGAAAGAAATCAAGAGCTCAAAATATCTAAGTGATGGCGAGCAAGTGATTACTTTCTGTGCAAGGCTGAGTTGTGATGATTTGAAGGCTTGAAGCTTTGATGAAGAACTATGGGTTTGCTAAGGAGATGATGAAGATATGAATATCTGGATTTTCAATCTTCAAAGCAAACTTGAATACTTGGGATATTCTCTTTGAAGCTCAGCAACCTTAATTGTTGAAAAATGAAGGCTATTTATAGTGAAGGCATTAGTGACCGTTGGACAAAGAGGTGAGTCATTGTATGGCGGTTCTATGCACTGTCACAATCCCATTGGTTGACCTGTATTGTCGTCCTTTGCTTTTGCTTTGTCGCAGGAAGTTGTTGGATCACTACCTGACATTGTCCTTTTAGTTGTTGGAAAAGTACAACGGTAACTTTTCAAAAAGCGAGACAAACCGACATTCCAAGAATAACTGAAACATGACTTGAAGTTTAAGGACAAGTCACCAGTCATTCATTTACGGTTGAAAAGTGAATGTTTGTCTTCAAGGAGTAAATGACAGCAATAACTTCTTCAATATCTTGGTCGGCGGTTCCACCAGATGCATGTGCGGTTTCATGAATGAACTTGAAATGCGGTTTCATCAAAGACACAAACTGCGGTTTGATGAAGGACTTAAGGCACCATGCTGGTGGTTTGAAGACGGCGGCTTGAGGGACACTAAACCGCTAAGGATAAACCGAACATAACTCAGCCTAACTACTAAACATCTAGAAATGGACTTGTCTAAAAATTGAAGTAAAACTTCATTACATGTAAACCTAAAGTCCATAAAAAGACACGTGGAATGGGTCAATCAAATCAGGTGGGTGTACTAAAAATGAATCCTAACAATCTCCCCCTATTTGATTGATGCCATTACCACACTATGATAGAGCAAACATTGTACTTGGTAAAAACATGCTCAAAAGAATATGTATTGAAACTGCATGTCCCAAGTCAAATGCACACACAATGCTAGATCATAGATTTCTAATCTATCAACAAACAAAGGAAATGAAAAGCAGATAGATAAGAAATACATTCAGATGCATATAAAGAGATATGATTATGAAAATCAGATATGCATGTTTAAACTGAATGTTTAAAACACATACACTTAGAAAAATTTTCCATGATGAATTAAAGTGCATGGGTTTTGAAAATGAATTGTTCCACAAACAAGTAGTTTGAATAAACAAGGTTTTTGGAATAAGATGCAATGCATTCATTTTCATTATAATCCTTTAAAGGTTTTGGAAGTTACAAATTACAAGGAAAATAATGAAAGGCAAAACTGATAACAAAAGGATAGAAAGAAATCTAGTCAGTTCTATCAGGAACCCTGGCGGCGGCTTGGTCTGCGGTTTGAGCAGCATCAGAAGGCTCAACTAGGCTGGCGGTTTCAAACACATATTCAGCTGACTTAAGACGAAGATGGGTCGGTTCATTTACCTTCTGTAAGATTTTTTCAGAAAGCTTCTTCAGGTCGTTCATAATGAACTAAGTAGTCAGTTGATGAAACCGTTAGATCAGCTAGTTGGTCTAACTTCTTCTCTAGAGCCTCATTAATTTCTTGGGCCGCTTCAAGTCTGAGAGAAGTCAGCTCATTTAGAGTTTCAAGCTTATGTTCTAATTTGAGCTGGTTCTCCAGAAGGGTTTCAATCTTGAATTCCATTCTCCCAATCCGAGGGTCAATAGCATCAATAGCATTCTCCCTCTTAATGGCATCAACAAGGAAGGGCAGAGAGGAAAGAAATGCAGATTGGGTAAAAACTGACTCCAGAACACATTGAATCCTTACTGGATCAGTTTCAAAAAGGGAGGAAGGGGAAGGAATGACAGAAAGTGAAGTGTAGGGAAGAGAAGGGGAAATAGAAAGAAGTTGGGAATTGGAGAGAGGAATGGAAGTATAAGGAGAGAACTGCCATCTATAAAGATATGGAAATACAATGCAGTTTATCCTAAAGAAAAATTGAGAGCAGAGAGAAAAGATGACCTCAACTGCCAGATCTTCAACGATTTGATCAAGAGTTGAAGCAATGAGTTGATCTGAAGCAGCCTGAGATTCATCGGCTGGAAAGATTGCGAAAGGATTTGGACGACCAGACTTGAGTCGTTGCTCTTCATGCTTATTGGCGGCTCTGATGATGGCTCCGTGGCGGCTGGCTTTGGAAGAAGTAGCTCTAAACCTCTTTAGGTAAGCCGCGATGTCCTGTGCACACTTCCTTTTCAAACCACGCGGTTTGGGAGTCCTAACTGCAAATTTGAACTCAGGCAAAACCGAAGGGGCAGAGATATTGATCAGTTGCGGTTGAGCCGACGGTGGAACCGATGGAGCAAAAGGCAGAGTAGGGTATCCAGATGGTGAAGTAGTGCGCTCTGGTGAGTCAAAATCTATCTTTCGTTTCAGTGAAGGAGGAGCGGTTTCAACCAACATGGGGTCTATTCCAGCCTTTCTCAGTTCAGCTCTTTCTCTGAACTCCTTTGCAAATGAGCCTTCAATGGGTGAGTGATCCTTCTTGTCATGAGCCTCAGTGAAGTCCACTGCACCAGGTGGCCTTGATTGCCAGTGCTCCACAAAATCATATTTCTTGATTAATCTTCTCTTCTTCTTCAGCGGTTGAACCTCAAGATTGTCATCATCTTGCTCAGGTTCATCTTGAACTGCCTCAGACACATCAGTCTGCTCAGGCAATACTGCAGCCTCAAACTCATCGGTTTGCTCAGGCTGAACCGCACTTGCAGATACCTCGGTTTGTTCAACTAGAACCTCAGCCTCAGACACTTCGGTTTGCCTAGGCTCGGTTTGAGTGGAGGGTTTGAGGTTGGGAAGGGTAGAAAAGATTAGCTGTAACTGTTCTTCAGTGAATTGAACAGTTGGCAGTTTGAGAGGGGATTTTGGAGGTGAGATAGGTTTGGGTTCAGAGGTGGTGGCTTTCAGTTTTCTCAAGAGATTCACATCTTGTGCAAAATTCATGGATTTTTCAACATTTGGCTTTATTGGGGAAAGGGGTTTTATCTGGGGTTTAGAAGAGGTAGGAGGAGTTGATTTAGTGAAGGGAATAGGTTTAGATGAAGGTGGAAGCGGTTCAGAAGAGGGATTGGATAGAATAAGGAAGGATTTTGGTAATGATGGTTTTGGAGGAAGATTGGATGAGGGTTTGGAAGGGTCAGTAACTTTGGCTTTCTTCTTTCTTGGAGCCGCGGTTTCCCTGGGTTGAGCCGCAGGGATTGCAAGCTCCCCCTCAACCGCAGACTCCCTCTCAACTGGAGCCTCAGTTCCATCCAGGCTAACTCCTAGCCTATTCAAGGTGGCAGTTTGAGCTGCTTCTCTAGCTCTTGTAGCTGCGGCTTGATCTGCTATGGCACCGGCATAAGGTTTGCCTGACTTATTGAGCTGAGCCTCAGGATAGGGTCCTCTCTATTCTTCAGTCAGAGGATCAGCATTCCATACCGCTTGTGCAAACCGCCATCCAAACCCGGTTCTGAAAGCATCAAGTTTTGAAGCCCCAAACAAGGTCTTCTCATTCGGTTGTACCCACTCAGCTTCGTTTGCCACAGAAGCCTTAAAGATCACAGAATCCGGATGAAGGAACTTTGTTAAGAGTCTGCAGTGAGTTCTGATCTTTGTTTTTCCAGCGGCTTTGGCAGAAGTATGGCGGCTGAGGGCATTGATCATTTCTTGCATGATGATCCTTGGCCAGTGCAGCTTCTTCCCTTTGTAGATAGCCACGCAGTAGTTGTACTGCTCAGTAGTGAAGTTGTTGTGATTGCCATTCTTGCACATCACTCCAGTATCTACTAAATCACACAACATTACCATAATTTCTCCAAACTCCTTCTTGGGGGTGGACTTAGTGTTGAAGACAGAAACCCCTAAGAGCTCCTCAGTAGTTCGGCTGACTAACTCTGGTTTGATGGAAAGAATTCCAAAATTTTCTAAACCAGCCCGGATAGCAACCTTTGAAGCAGATAAAACCACATCTTTTGTCCTGACAGTGGACTTGATGGCATTTTCAGTCTTAACTTCCCCAGACTCTAAATCCCTGATTTCTTCACCTTTAACATTCAACAGAGGTACCACACAGACAATCCCATTATCAAAGAATTCTGCACAAAGCTTTTTGTCAAACTTCGGTTAATCTAATTGGAATAGGGGCAGCAGTTTCGATGATTCAAGAAGGGCAAGCAGTTTTCTTCCAACTGCATCAGCTTCGAATTCGGCTTTAATGATTTGAGATCCAGGTACAAAGTTGGATTCATCCTAAAAATAATCAAAGTTAGTAAGAGATTGGTGCAAGCAGTTTGAATAAACCAAGCATTCAAACTGCTACAAGGAATTCTAACAATGAAATAGGCGGTTGAAGCAAAACAGGGGTAAAATGGTAAACACCCAAAACTAGACATGAAAAGAATTTGAAAAAGGATTTGAATGCATGAAGAACATGATGAACAGGGGATAAACATGCAAAACAAAAACTTAACCAAAACATGAAAGAAGTATACCAAAAGACTCGAAAAGAGCAGATACTAACAAAGTTCTAAAAGAACAAGTTCAAATAACAAACCCAGAACATAGTATCAAGAGAAATACGAAAGAACACCCGAAAAACCCAAAAATCAAAATTGTTCAAAAATTGAACAAAAGACAAAAAATAAGCATCAAACCCAGCATATATGAACATATGTAAGCATAATCAACCAAAAATTGAACCAAAAAGCAAGAAAAAAATAAGAATACGAACAAGCTTTTACGAACAACAATGGCGAAAAGGATGAAATGCTAGAGTGAAGGGTTCAAGAAATCATACCATATCATCTTTGGTTTGTTTAGATGTAGACGGAGCATTGGACACGGACGATTTCTTAGGTGCCATTTAAATTTTGAAAAGAGTATGAGAAATTTGGAAGAAGAAAACAGAGGTTTGCAGAAGAGAGAGATAAATGATGAAGAAGGTAAAAAGGTAAAAAGAAATAAACTTTGTCTTTTATACTCAAATAACTGTTCCTCGGGTAATGGAACGACGAGAACGGCGCACGATGGTCTCCAGTTGGCGTCCCACGTCACATAGAATTTAATGCGGCAGCGAAATTTGCAAAAAGATCTTTATAATTGATATGACATAAAGTAGGGACTAAAATGCAATTTCATACCTGAGCAGTTTGATTGAGCAAACCGACTTACCTTACATCTTCAGCGGTTTTCATGAAACTGATATCTCTCTAATCTGATGGCGGTTTATATGTTTAAACCGAATGACTTTGCTTTCTTGTCGGTTTTGAAAGAACCGATTTCATTCATTTTGACTCATCAGTTTGATGGAGTATCTTGTACCGAACCATTTATTGATGCGGTTTTAATGATGACAGAACCGCACACTAGATGATTTTTCTAAGCATAGCCAAAACACTTAAACAAAAGATATTAGAAATAATATATATAGATATGATATCTTAAGTTAGTTCTAACATACCCATTTCTCCTCGTAAATGATAGAACCTGGAATTTTCAAGCGGTTTGGTGAGGATATCGGCAATTTGATCATCTGTTCCCACCTTTGCTAGAAAAATATTTTTCTTTTCAACATGGTCTTTGAGGAAATGATATCTTATGTCGATGTGCTTGGTTTTTGAGTGCTGAACTGGATTGTTGGAGATGGATATTGCAGCAGTGCTATCACAGTAGATAGGGCAGTTTTGTTCAAATATCCCGTAGTCCTCCAACTGTTGTTTCATCCAGAGAATTTGAGAGCAACAGCTTCCAGCCGCTATATATTCAGCTTCAGCGGTTGAGACTGAAACCGACGCTTGTTTCTTGCTGGACCATGACACAAGCTGCGTTCCAAGGAACTGACAAGTACCACTTGTGCTCTTTCTGCTTATCTTACATGCTGCAAAGTCAGCATCTGAATAACCTAATAGATCAAATGAAGATTTTTTGGAGTACCAAAGTCCAAGGTTAACAGATCCACATAAATATCTAATAATACGTTTAACAGCAATAAGATGAGATTCTCTAGGGTCAGCTTGAAATCTAGCACAAACACAAACACTAAACATGATATCTGGCCTACTAGCAGTTAAGTAAAGTAGAGAGCCAATCATACCTCGGTAAAGAGTTTGATCAACTTTCTTACCATGTTCATCTCGATCCAAACTGCAGGTCTTAGGCATTGGTGTATCAACTGGTTTAGCGGTTTCAAGCCCGAACTTCTTTATCAAATCTTTAGTGTATTTGGCTTGGTTGATAAAGATCCCATCATGGCATTGCTTAACTTGGAGTCCAAGAAAGAATGTCAATTCTCCCATCATACTCATTTCAAATTTACTCTTCATTAGCTTCTCAAACTTAACACACATAGTTTCATTAGTAGAACCAAAAATAATATCATCAACATATATTTGAACTAATAATGAATGACTTTTGTGTTTAGCTATAAATAGAGTTGTATCAATTTTACCTCGAGAGAAGCCTTGTTCAATAAGAAATTTAGATAGAGTGTCATACCATGCTCTTGGAGCTTGTTTGAGTCCATACAATGCTTTCTTGAGTTTGAAGACATGATTTGGAAATTTGTTGTCTTCAAATCCTGCGGTTGGGCTACATAGACTTCTTCTTATAGTTCACCATTCAGAAATGCACTCTTCACATCCATTTGATGTAACTTGAATTTCTTGAAGGATGCATAGGCCAGGAACAATCTTATGGCTTCAAGTCTGGCAACAGGGGCAAAAGTTTCATCATAGTCTATGCCTTCTTCTTGCCTATAGCCTTGAGCAACCAACCTAGCTTTGTTTCTTGTTATTGTACCATTCTCATCCATCTTGTTTCTGTATACCTATTTTGTTCCAATTAGTGTATGATCATTGGATCTTGGAACTAGGGTCCAAACTTTGCATCTTTCAAACTGATTAAGCTCTTCTTGCATTGCAATTACCCAAATTGGATCACTTAGAGCTTCATCTACCTTCTTCGGTTCCATCTGAGATAACAGAGCAGTTGAGAACAAACTGTGATCATCTCTGTGAGTCAAACTCCCTCTGGTTTGGACACCAGTACTGATAGGACTAATAACGTTGGCAGTTGGATGGTCTCTATGCTCATTAATTTCAGGAGGGAGGTTGTCTTGAACCACTATTTCTTGAAGATTTTTCAGAGGAGGATCATCTTGATAATCATTGAAATCTTCATTGAAGGTTAGATTTGGAACTGGTTCGACAGTTTGAATGGGATCAGAAGACAGCGGTTCAACAGTTACACCATCAGCGGTTTGAGTAGGTGCAGCTGAAGAACTGGATGTAGCGGTTTCAGTAGGATGGTTGTCAGTTGCTCTATGTCTAGTGCCTGTCTCAAAATCACTAAAATCATTAGCAACATTTGGAGCCATATGTGGCTCAAGGAGAGCATGTTCATCAAATGTAACATGGACTGACTCTACAATTTTAAAGATGTCTTATTGAAACAACGAAAAGCTTTGGAGTGTTTAGAATAACCAACAAAAATACCTTCATCGGCCTTAGCATCAAATTTACCTCGATGCTCTTTGCCATTGTACAAGATGTAACACTTGCATCCAAATATCTTGAAGAAGGCAATGTTGGGTGATCTGCCTCTCCACAATTCATAAGGAGTCTTGTTGTGAACTTTGATGATGAGGGAGCGGTTCTGGGTGAAACATGCGGTATTGACAGCTTCGGCCCAGAAGTACTTGGGAAGCTTGGCTTCTGCAATCATAGTCTTTCCTGCTTCAATCAAAGTTCTGTTCTTTCTTTCCACTACTCCATTCTGTTGTGGAACTCCAGCGGCAGAGAAATTATGATCAATTCCATGATCATCACAATATTGGGCAACACCATTGTTTGTAAATTCGGTTCCATTATCTGAACGCACGGCAACAATTTCATCCAATTTCTGAGTTTGGAGCTGTCTAAAGAGAGCAGTTACGATGCCATAAGTATCATCTTTAGAGGCCATCATTTCCACCCATGTATATCTTGAATAATCATCAACCACCACAAGTGTATAGCGGTTTCCTCCAATACTGGCGGTTGGGATAGGTCCAAATAAATCCATGTGCAGCAGTTGCAAACAGCGGTTCGTTGAAGGTGCGGTTTTACTAGGAAATGACTGTTTGGGTTGCTTTCCAAGCTGGCATGCTTTACACTTTTCATCATGATGGTCAGCCACTTTGGGTAGTCCTTTTACTAGACCATCCCTGTGCAGTTTTGCTAGATACTTGAAGTTTAAGTGGCTGAGCCGCTTATGCCATAACCAGCTGCTTTCACTTATATTTTTGGCTACAAAACAGAGGTCAAGAATAGAAACAATATTGCTTAAATCTATCATATAAACATCACCTGTTCTGTTGCCAGTCAGTAGAGTGACTCCAGAGGAAGCATCTTTGATATAACAGCTAGTTGATGTGAAGATGCAGTTCATTCCTTTGTCACAAAACTGAGATATGGAGAGAAGGTTGTGCTTGAGTCCTTCTACTAGTGACACATTTTCAATAGTCACCTTTCCTCGTTTGATTTCTCCATATCCTACTGTTTCTCCTTTCTTGTTGTTGCCAAACACTACTGGGGGACCTTTCATTTGGATGAAACTGCAGAGTAGTTCGGAATCTCCAGTCATGTGTCGTGAGCATCCACTATCCAAATACCAGAGATCCTTCTTCTTCTTAGCGGTTCCAGCCATAAAACATGAAATCTGAAAAATAAACATGAAAGGTTTTGGTCCCCCTTATTCCTTGGGTCCTAGGGTTAGCAGCTTTTTGGGACCCACACTTGTTTGACCTTAGGATTTTTACGCCCCTTGGCATTGGGTGTGAATCTTAAAAGACATTGACCATCACTATGACCAAAATCAGCACAAATACAACAATGAATTAAGCCAGGTTGTGGTTGCGGTTTTACAAACTCATTACTGACCTTCGGTTTCTCATGTTTTACTGGGTCAGCGGTTTTGGCTTTAACAAAGTTAACCTTCTTGAGCTCAACCTTTCTCTTAGGTGAGGCTTTAGGAAATATAACAGGATATTCCTTAAACCGACTAGGAGTGGTTTCATCACTCAATACTTCCTTGGTTGCCTCAGCCGCTGTGGATTTCTCTTTCTACTTTGGATCTCTCCCAGTCTGGATTTTAGGATACTCATAGAAATAATTTTGCTTTTTAATTTCTTGTGTTGAGCCCTTTTTACCAGCATGATTCACCTTAGGAATTTCTTTGGTTTGTTCAGTTGGTTTCACACCACCTTCAGCACAGAGACAAGGACACTTACACCCATCATCAGTTTTAAATCCCAATCCATTTTTCTCCTTAGAGAGAATTTGTGAATTAACGATTTGTTCCATGGTGACACCAGACTTAGTCCACACATCGGTCACTTTTTGAAGTTCATCCCTTTGTGCAGTAAGATCATGGATTCGGGTGTGAAGTACCTCAGTTCTGTCCTTAAGGTAGCGGTTTTCTTCCACAACAGAAGCTACCCCAACAATTTGGAGCTTGAGTTTTTCAATCTCCTCCTTATGGGACTTGCACTCTTTTTGGGAATATTCAAGTTCCGCAGCCATTAATTTATATGCCTTTTTAATCACAGAGAGGTATGATAAAGTGCCAAGAGAGGTACTTTGGTGGGCTTTAGTAAAGAAAGGCGTTTCAAAGAAATATATTGATATTATCAAGGACATGTATAATGGAGTTAGTACGAGTGTACGGACAAGCGTTGGGAAGACAGAAGAGTTCCCTATCACGATTGGAGTGCATCAAGGCTCTGCACTTAGTCCTTTCCTCTTTGCCCTGATAATGGACGAAGTGACGAGGTCAATCCAAGATGATATTCCATGGTGTATGTTGTTCGCAGATGATATTGTGCTGATTGATGAGACAAAAGAAGGTGTTGAAAGTAAATTGGAGTTGTGGAGACACACTCTGGAATCTCGAGGTTTTAGGTTAAGCAGAAGCAAGACTGAATATATGGAGTGTAAATTTAGCAAAGTTGGAAGCAGAGAGGCAGGAGTGATCACATTCGATGGAAAGATTGTCCAAGCTTCCGAGTTCTTTCGCTATCTTGGATCTATTATCCAAAAAGATGGAGAATTGGATGGAGATGTGGCTCATAGGATTAAAGAAGGTTGGTTGAAGTGGAAGAGTGCCACAGGGTTTCTTTGTGATCGTGGCATGCCAAATAGATTAAAGGGAAAATTCTATCGTACGGCAATTAGGCCTGCACTGCTTTATGGCACTGAATGTTGGGCCGTGAAACAGTGGCATATTCATAAGATGAATGTAGCGGAGATGCGTATGCTACGATGGATGTGTGGGCATACAAGAAAAGATCGATTGAGAAATGAGGTGATCAGGGGTAAAGTAGGAGTTGCGCCCATTGAGGATAAAATGAGGGAGCATCGTCTAAGGTGGTTTGGTCATGTGAGAAGGAGACCGAGTGATGCACCGATTAGGAGGCCTGAAGAGTGGAGAAGTGATAAAATGGTGAGGGGTAGGGGAAGACCTAAGCAAACTTGGATTAAGGTGATTGAAAATGATATGAGTTTACTCGGAGTGGATGAAGATGTGGCGTTGAAGAGGCCGGAGTGGAGGGCGAAGATTCATGTGAATGATGGGGGTTGATCGTACTTTTATTATTATTTATTTATTTATTTATTTTATTTCTCCATCTTTTTCCTCTCTTTCTCTCTCTCTCTCTCTCTCTCTCTTTCTCTTTTCTCTTCTCTCTTTTCTCTCTCTCTCTCTCTCTCTTCCTTTTATTACATATGAGGATTCATGTTAGCCGACCCCAAATTATTTTGGGACTAAGGCTTTGTTGTTGTTGTTGTTGTTGTTGTTTGATGTTGTTGACAAATAACATTAGCACGTTCAAGTACCTAGTCATCATGGCTTTGTTCGGTTTGATCCTCAGGAGAGTAGTTTGGTGAAGTAGGAGTTTTGCCTTGTTTAGCTTCAGGAGTTCTTGGTGAAACTAACTTCATTTGATGGAGTGGCAGTGGAAGGCTTTCGTCAATTTCAACTTTTTCTTCAAATCCCATTAGGCAAAGATTTGCAACTCCTTCATCTTCATCACTATCATTTGTATCAGAACCCATCCATGTTAATGGTTGTTCTCCTTGTTCAGCAACCATTCCTCTTCTCTTGAAAAACCTCTTGTTGAACGGTTTCTTGGCAGGAGCGGCTTCATAGCGCAGTTTGGGACAACTGGAGGCAAAATGACCTGGTTGTCTGCAGTTGTAACAAACAAGATCATCCCTTTTCTTAGCATCAGCTGCTTTGTTGAATCTGGTTGGAGGGACAAACTTTGCAGGGCCGCCTGACTGAGATTGAGCTCTGTTCTTTCTGAACTTGGTGTAGTTTTTCACATAGAGAGCAAACTCGTCATTATCCATGTCATCAAAGTCAACTTGAGTAGAACTGGATGCTACACTTTGAGAATTTTGAGATGGAGTGTAGGATTGATGAGATTGCTGAGGTTGAGAATAGGGTTGATGATGTTGATGGTAAGGTTGATGAGGCGGTTGGTAATACTCTGGAGGTGCGGTTTGAGAAATATATCTTGGAATATTTGGATCAAAAGAAGCGGTTTGTAAATGGATATTAGATGCAGTTTGATGGTGATCTGGATTGTAAACTGGAGATGTGGCATTGTTGAAAGCGGCAAGAGAAAGAGACTTGAATCTGTTTTTGGTTTCATGAGCTTCCTCAAGCTTAAATTCAAATACCCTTAGCATGGCATAAAGATGACGAAGATCAAGAGCTTCCAGATCTTTGTTGTCTTCAATATTGGTAGTTTTGATCAGCCATTTGCTACCAAGAGATTGCATGAATCTCATGTTCAGGTCAGTATTGGAATACTTGTGCCCTAGAGAGAAACATACATTGACAATTTCCACGAACCGCTCATAGCATTGGCGAAGAGATTCCTTTGGGTCTTTGACAAAGTAATCAAAGAGCCTTCTCTGTTGGTAGAGGCGGTTCTTCTTGGTGTCGGCATCTCCTTCCAGAAAGTCAATGATGCCATCCCATGTTTCCTTTGCGGTATTGCAATCTAGAACCTTTGAGTGAGTTCTTAGATCAATAGCTGATACAAGCATGGACATGGCTCTACCATCAAAGTCCACATTCCGTTGATCAGTTTCGGTCCATTCAGCTTCCGGCTTCTTGATTTCCGCGGTTTGTCCAGCAGTACCTGCATCAGGGTTAGCCTTCATAGGGACATAGGGTCCATTAACAATTGCAGTCCATAATCTGCGATCCTCAGATATCATGTGCTTCTTCATCCTATCTTTCCAGAAGATGAAATTATCTTCATTAAGAATAGGTAAGTGATTAGAGTTGGATGTCTGCATCATATGGGAGTTTATGTTTGCCATTGGATCAGCACCCAAGCGGTTAAGCTTGTAAAATAATTTTTAGTGGGTAAGCTCTGATACCACTTGTTGGTCCCAAAGGGCAACAAGTGTATAGAACCGCTAGAGGGGGGTGAATAGCGGTTTAAATTTTTTTTTGAAATACCCTTGAAAATCAACCAAGTGCTTATCAGTTTGGTCTATTGCGGTTTAAAGCACTAGAACCGCTCAGATAAAATGCACAGCGGAGTTTATGCAGTTTTTGCCAAACTGAATTATGAAGAGTAGGGCGGTTTAAGTGGTTGAAAATGGAATGATGCAACTGACAAGGCACAACTGAAGTATCACAAAAGTATGCAAATCATTTATCAAGTCATTTCACATAAAAGTAAATAAAGCTCATAAACAGAAGTGTAAATGACAAGACAGAAATTAAAGATCAAAGACACACAATTTGAAGAGGTTCGTTCTTGAAAGAACTACGTCCTCTACCTAGGTGGTTAGCCTAGGATTTTCTAATAGCTACTAGACTTGTATTATTTAGAGGAGTTTTTACAAGATTACAAAAGAATCTAAACTCTAAATAAACAATCTAACCTAACAATGCTATTATAACAACCTGTGTTTTCGAGGTATATAATCTATAAGAAAATATACTCTGGGTGTGTGGTGTGGAAAGAAATCAAGAGCTCAAAATATCTAAGTGATGGCGAGCAAGTGATTACTTTCTGTGCAAGGCTGAGTTATGATGATTTGAAGGCTTGAAGCTTTGATGAAGAACTCTGGGTTTGCTAAGGAGATGATGAAGATATGAATATCTGGATTTTCAATCTTCAAAGCAAACTTGAATACTTGGGATATTCTCTTTGAAGCTCAGCAACCTTCATTGTTGAAAAATGAAGGCTATTTATAGTGAAGGCATTAGTGACGTTGGACAAAGAGGTGAGTCATTGTATGGCGGTTCTATGCGCTGTCACAATCCCATTGGTTGACCTGTACTGTCGTCCTTTGCTTTTGCTTTGTGGCAGGAAGTTGTTGGATCACTACCTGACATTGTCCTTTTAGTTGTTGGAAAAGTACAACGGTAACTTTTCAAAAAGCGAGACAAACCGACATTCCAAGAATAACTGAAACATGACTTGAAGTTTAAGGACAAGTCACCAATCATTCATTACGGTTGAAAATCGAATGTTTGTCTTCAAGGAGTAAATGACAGCAATAACTTCTTCAATATCTTGGTCGGCGGTTCCACCAGATGCATGTGCGGTTTCATGAATGAACTTGAAATGCGGTTTCA
Organism: Campanula takesimana; assembly: GCA_026119855.1. Lineage (NCBI taxonomy): Eukaryota > Viridiplantae > Streptophyta > Magnoliopsida > Asterales > Campanulaceae > Campanula > Campanula takesimana. The sequence goes on along the minus strand of JAOWBW010000650.1, from coordinate 204,424 downwards.
TCAAAGACACAAACTGCGGTTTGATGAAGGACTTAAGGCACCATGCTGATGGTTTGAAGACGGCGGCTTGAGGGACACTAAACCGCTAAGGATAAACCGAACATAACTCAGCCTAACTACTAAACATCTAGAAATGGACTTGTCTAAAAATTGAAGTAAAACTTCATTACATGTAAACCTAAAGTCCATAAAAAGACACGTGGAATGGGTCAATCAAATCAGGTGGGTGTACTAACAATGAATCCTAACAGTCTGATTCTTAGTTCCTCAAGCTCAAAATAATGCAAAGGGGATTTCTTAAGGTATCATTGTTGTATTCTCAATTTGTTCCCATTTTGTTCCCAATTTGTTACTCATGCTCAAAATTAGAGTTTTATTTCGTCTATTCTATGAATGAATTTTGTTCCCAATTTGTTCTTATATGTGATTTGTTTGATTAAATTGTATTATCTCAATTTAATTTGGGATGGAGGGAGTACCACATTAGTAGAATATAGGACACTGCCTTTAGTGGACTTGACTGCTAATTTGCGTAAAACAGCAACGACTCAATGAAAATGCCTTTAGTCCATTGAATATTAGCTGATAATGTCGCGCCCCAGACCCGTGGTCCTACTTGGCCCCATGCTCGGGACACGAGTGGAAGACGTTATAAAACACTTTTAGAAAATTTTTCGAAATGTACTTTCATAAAGTTTAACAAAATCCACACTCGAAGTTCAAAGACTTCATTTAAATTTCAAACAAACTCTTTCACAAACGAAAGTACTTAGCCCGAAGGCTTACAAACTTTTATACAAATGTACATACACCAACATTATCCAAAATAATGGTGTTATGAAATGATGAAGTCACGGAAACTCTACCCAAAAGGTATTACATCTATGTAATTTAACCTTTACAAAACAAAACCCAACTCTTACCACTTTAACGTCCTCCCGTGCCAAAATGTCATATCCCCTGGACTCGCCTTTATCTAAAACAGCAAACAAATAAAGGGTGATAATGAATCTCAGTAAGCTACTAAAATGCAACTACATTTCATGCTTAAATGATATGTATAACAAACACATAGCATGAGAGGCAAAGCCAACTCATAATACCACACATACAACGATGTAACACTCACAAGGATACTTAGTCAAGGTTTATCGAAAGAACATAACCGTCGATACTTAGCCAAGGTTTACCAAATCAAACATATAACCATCTGAGAGGTATCAAATGAGCAGCATCAAAGAGCTGAAGCCGGGATCCCGAAAACCAACCATAACCATAAGAACCAAAGTAACAACGGGAGAAAATATGACACAAAGTCATAACCCAAATGCTCACTCGAGGGAGCTAACTCATCCCATACAAGGCCAATCTGGACTGGGGAAAAAGGTCCAGTGGAAAAGCCTTATAGTGAACTTGACTGTGTGCCACTATAATTCTTTCCACCTCCACTCGATTAGAAAAAAGGTCCAGTGGAAAAGCCTTATAGTGAACTTGGCTGTGTGCCACTATAATCCTTTCCATCTCCACTTGATAACACAAAACCAGCTGGACTTTCAAACAAAGCACTGTAATAAATACTTGCTTAAACAACAACCGGGGGCAATGATTCTAAAGTAGGGAACCAAGCCAAACACATCACAAAGATGAACCAATCCAAACCACATCAAAGGATGTTCAACTATATCCAATTAACATTCAGTCAAATTCCACAACACATATGTTCACAAAGGAACTGATTTCAAACACTAGAGTGTTCCACAACAACCCTCTAGGTACTCTAGGATATCACCTAAGACCTAGACCAAGATTGAACTCTAAATCACTTGGATTGGAACAACTCAACATTTCAGCACTTATGGGCGGTCGCCCATACCAGACTGGGCGGTCGCCCAAAATACCCTGTTCCAGACCAAACCTTTCAGATAGCATAGGCGGTCGCCCAACCCCTTTCTGGGCGGTCGCCCAAAATCTTGACAGGCCCAAACTTTGCTAATTTTACTCCCTTCGTTTCACCGTCCCAAAAGTACTACACATTAACACTTATAACTTTACTAAGGCTACAAAATCAGTCTCAAAACAACTTTAATACCACTTTGAACCCAACCAAACCAACATACCAAATACTCCTTTTGTCCTAAAATTACAAGTATCACAAATATTATCCAAATCACAAAATTAACAAGTACAAGTATCAAGTATAACATATATGACCATTTTAATATTTAAAGGGGAATTAGTAACTTACCTATTTCCAGAAAAAGTATCGCAGAAATATGTTTTGTTCGGGTAGAAATGACTTATTCAACGCCCTGATCATTTTTATATAATTAGATTTTAAAACGGAGTAGTAAATAAAAAGAATTAAATCGAAATAGGTTGAACTTACCTTTTTCTTCTTAACCTAGGAAAGAACGAGAAGAAAAGTTGCAGAGAAAATGAAACACAGAGAGAGGAGAGAAGGATAGGCATAAGTTCTAAATATTTTTATCCCAAAATTACGTTTTGGTCACTCAAGTTTCATTCTTAACATTTAAGCCCCTAAAGTTACATTTTCACAAAGGACCCTAAAGTTTCAACTTAATCATTTAACTCCTTTAACCATTATTACTACTAACTAAGTAAATAACACAAATAATCATACAATATGTGCAAGTCATAAAATATGATGCAACACATAAAATACACACATAAGTTCAAATTAAAATCCCAAAAAATATAAAATAAATAGGGACGGGTTTTGGGGTCGTTACAGATAAACTATAACTAATGACATTCTTTTCCTAAAATCTGAAGTCATGGGCATTCATGCTCAGCGCTATACTTTTTTGAGCTCGAATTAATGATCCCAACACAAGTTTGAGCTAAATCGAGCTGAACTAGAACTACATCACCAGTTGCATAAGGATAAATCTAATAGTTACACTAATTTGTAACTATTACAGTAATTTAGCCTTTTGTTCTGATTATTATATCTGATTTAAGTAATATATGTCCTAACTCTTATGACTAAGGGGGGTAGAATTTTGAGTCTTTATAGTTCCATAATTAGTTTCACAACATAATGTTCTTATGTTTGGAATTGTTAGTAAACTATTGGTAGTTCAAAGCTAAAATTGTGTTTCTTATTTGGATGCAGTAGCGTTTTATAAGTTAAAATTGTATTTAGTCTTGCCTTCGAGAGATGGATAGTGGAATCAACCAGTGGTGGATTGTGTTTCAAAAACTGGTATGAATTATAAAGTGTTGCTTAAACTGGTATTTTGACATTGAAATGGGTATTGTTTGGTTAGTTTTATGAGAATCATTAACAGAGCTAGTCGGTACCATTATGGAGTCTTTTTGTTTTAGGAAAATCCTAGAGATTTTAAATGAGGGTTATATATATTTGTTTGTAAATGGGAAGCCAGCTGGGATTATGTTTATGTACCCCCTCCGTCCCAAAAATGAGTGGATTTCTCTTAGTTACAAAAGGGAAAAAAAAAAATAGAGATTGAGCTCTTGCTGGGATTATGTTTATGCTGCTACTTGGGAAGCCAGCTGGGATTATGTTTATGTTTATGCTGCTACTTGGGCTACTGTTTTAGCTCTTGTGGCAAAAAAAATTAGCAAGAGGGACAAAAATGAGTGGAGCTGCTGCTGTTTAGTGTGTAGGATTTCTCTCAGTTACAAAAGCTTGTGTAGGGACTGGACTATCTTGTACAGAATGTTAATACTGATTTCAACGTGTAGAAGTGGTCTCTTTCAATAGAGATTGAGCTTTTTTCTTGAATTCTAGTTTGAGCAAATTTGGTTGACCAAACTCGAGTTAATTGAATTTCTAGCTGCGTGTTTCTTTTTCAAATTCGAGTTTTAACAAGGGGAGCTCGAGTTTTGTTCTTTTTATTTTGAAGAAGTGATTAGGAATGCAGAAATAACTCTTTTATTGGGTCAAGGGGAGTCCTTAAGTAGATGTTTTGGTTTGGAAATGTATTTTGGACACGTATTTACCGTGTGTTTTATGCAGGAACAACTAAGTCCCTTTTTGACTGCAACTTTGTGAGAGATCACCTAATTTGTAATGGTTTTGTGCCAAGAACTGACAGGATGACTCACTCTATATATAGTTAAAGTTTACAGCCATGTTTTGTTGTTCTAATTAGTTGTATTTTCACTTGTAGGTTCATAGTTAGCATTGGAAGCATTACAATCCAACATGGTGGAGGCTTTGTTTTGTTGGTGCATCTTTTGGTGTTTGTAATTACTATGTGTCGATGACACAAAACTTGTTATGTACTTTTGCCACGGAACTTATCTACTTTTCTTTGTTATGTTAAAAACTTGTTAGGTTTTTACCACTTATATTATGTAATTAGTATGTGTCGATGACACGTTGTCATGTGTACATATATATATTATGTATCTTTTGGGAATGAAGTTTTTCAATACATGTTAATTATCATGTCAATTAATTTTTTTATATAATATTTTTTTATTATTTAATTGTATATCAATATTAATACATAACAACAGCCGTTACATTAGGTGTGCATCTAATTTTTGGCGTTACATTAGGTATTCAACTACTTTTTAAATTGGCGTTGCATTAGGTACTCATCTACTTTTTGGCGTTGCATTAGGTGGTCATATAGTTTTATAATTGGCGTTGCATCAGGTGTTTACCTAATGCAACGCCAAAGCTCTGGCGTTACATTAGCTTACTATGTCGTTGAATTAGACCTAATGCAACGCAAGAGAATGCAACAGCCATTTGGCGTTACATTAGGCCTAATGTAACGGTTTTTGGGCCCTAATGCAACGAAAATTGGCGTTACATTAGCTCAGAAATGTAGTAGTGTCCAAAGTACGATGGACAAAAACGGAGTTTCCCTTTTATTTATCATACCTCATTTTATACTGATTTACTCTCAAATACATAACCGGTTTCCCACTACTCACAATACTTCTAAATATATATTGTTATCATTTCTTTAATTTTTGGGTCGATAAAATACTAATGCAAGTTCAGTTATTATGGCACAAGGAGTATTGTTTAATAAACGACCAAAATATTTTTTCTCAAAAGGTAAAAAAAACCCAATATCTACATAAAAATTCAAGTATTCAGTACTTGACCGAGTTGATCACCGGTTCCAATTAATCAAGTACCTCACTCGGTGCTCAATACATGCATGCATGGTTCATGTTGTTTATCTAGTAGTGAATATTGGTTAAAATAAAGAAATATATTGAGTTATATTAGTGACGCAAAATGTTCATAAAATTTTGTTTGCAAAATATCAGTTTGCAATAATTATATACTCCCTCCGTCCCAAAATGATATTCTCATTTGGCATGTTTAATTGTCCCAAAAAATTCTTCACATTTCTACAACAAAGTGAGATTGTTGTGCGCGGCGCGGAAGCGGTTCTCATTCACACCAACAATTAGGTTATGCTACAACATCAATTTGGACACGAACAACATGACGGAAAGATAAATAAGACAAGATTTTAACGTGGTTCACCCCAACATCACTGGGCTATGTCCACTGACCAACTTCACTATAATATCATCATTACAACACTACGAGTTTTAATCAAAAAACTCTCAAAGACTCACTACTTAACACAATAGTATTACAAGAATGGAGGTATCCTCATCCTCTCAACATTTTTGAATACTCTCACAAATAATGTACAACTCCTTCAAGATTGTACCCATCTCTCTCACTCACTTCTCCCCTAAGGGGGGCCACTCTTGGTACCACAAGGCACACTTGAACTCTTGTTATATGTCTCTTTTTATAGACACAAGACATCTCCTAATTCAAACCCTATCTAGTAGACAAAACACCAAAAGTCTCTTAAGAAAATCAACCATCATATTCATGAACCACATTCATAAATCACATGGGATAATGTATCTTGATTCCTTCTAGAACTTGAGTCAATATTCAACAATGTTCATATCTTTAAAAAGTTTGAATAGTAAAATGTGAAGATCATTTTGGGACGGAGGGGAGTAAGCGTTAGGATTTCTTTCCCGTTGCTCATCAAACGTTTTAAGTGCTTAAGAAACCAGCTAGGTTGATATTCGACTACTGACAGTTGAAGGACTCATAACTCCTCCTGCATGCTATGACTCTATGCAACTTGTGTTTCACTCATAGTCGTAATTTAGTCACATTTCACACATTAATATTCAATATCAAATTATTTTGCTTTTAGTTAAATTTTGCGTGAAATAGAAGGGATGAAAAATTTGAGACCGTTGTGCAACTCAACTCGATAATAGAGAAATTTAAATGCGAAATTCAAATGTTTTTCTCATTACACGAGGAATAGTCTCATTTTACAAGTATAAGGGAGGAGGAAGATCGAAATGACAATATTGCCCTTATAACTTTCAAGAATGCTGCCAATAGTATCACCATGTTATAAAACTAGAGAACTAAAAGCAGAATCTCAATAGAGAGTATTTTATTTCCAGACTATTATAGAGAGTATACAAGAGAGTGAAAAGATAAAAGTCAGGGACTTCTGAGGTATATATTGAAATAAAAACTAGAGCCTACTATTTATAGGTGAAAATTGGCTACCTCTATAAGCTTCCATAAGAATAAACAATATCCTTAGTAAGACTTCCTTTATAAGCTTGTCTGAAGATATACTTACAAAGCTTTCCTTGTAAGCTTCCCTAAAGATATTTATACAGCTTCCCTAAAGATATTTATAGAGCTTTCTCAGTAAGCTTCGCGAAAGTTTATATTGCAAAGCTTCTCTTGTAAGCTTCCAGTCCAATCCACTGCTATGTAACATGCCTCATTAAAACTTTACCAAAGAAAAACTATGTGGGATAAAAACTCTAGTGAAAGAAAATGAGTACACAATTCCTTAGCATCATAGTGCTCCCTCTAAACAAAACATTACTCAAAATCTCTTAATCGCCTACTCCTTTTAAGAGATTCCTATTGAATGATAATTGTGATTTACGTGTTACCTCATTAAAAACCTTCTGCGCAAAAACCATCTGGGAAAAATAATATCAAAGGAAAAGAGTACAACGCACAATCTTTATAAGCAACGCTCATTGCCTCATTAAAACCTTGGCGTGTAATAAAATCCAGTGAAAAAAATAACATCGCACGAAGGAAAAAGAGTACAATAGAATCGTAGTATCTTCTAGATACTCCCCTTGAAATTTACAAGGGTGAAACACCATAATATAGCCGTAGATCTAGTTGTAAATAAATAACTTGTCTGAGATCGAGTATTATGGGGATCAGATAAATAACATGCATCTTCATATTCAACAGGTTGTGATCGACAATTATGAATAAAATAAGCCCATCTCAGTAGTTCATCGGAGATAACAAAATATGTGCATAATTCCATTCCAATGTTTTTGGGTTGGATTCGAACTATATCTTGCTAATAAATTGACCGAGAATGCATTATCATGTCTTATATTATTAGCGAGGTATATTAATGCACCAATTTCACTAAGTATGATACTTCTAGACCAATGACTTTTTTGTTATTCTCTCGAGACTGAAACACGTCCTTTTTAACATCAAGTGATTGAACAATTACTAGGGTACTCAATGGATGTTCTTTGTCGATATAGAAACATTTCAGGACCTTTTTGTATAAGTTGATTGATAAACAAGTATACTCCCTCCATCCCATACATATCGCTACTTATTTCCATTTTTGGCGTCTCAACTTATTGCTACTTACCCAAAATGTTCACTTTTCTATCTCCTATCCACTCTATCCACTAACTTATTTTCTCTTTCCTACCCACTCAAAATAGTTACTTTTCCAAAATGTTTTCTTAATCCATATGCACTCATTTTTGGTAGCAATAAGTATAGAACAAAGGGAGTATGTTTCAGGTACTCAATCTGCAGGCTAAGACAAAACTTTGTTTACCTCAGATCTTTTATCTCAAATTCTTTCTTTAAGTAATTATCAGCTATTGAAAGTTCTTCTGGACATCCAATAATATTGAGACTATCAACATAAACATCAATCATAACAAATCATGAAACATATTTCCTAATTAAAATATATGGGCAAATAGGATCATTCTTGTATCATTCTTTCACCAAGTATTCACTGAGACGGTTATACCGCATCCGTCCAGATTATTTTAAACCATACAAAGATCTTTGTAATTTAATAGAACAAACTTCCTGAGAATTTGAATTGCATGTGTTGGTCCCAAATGGGCAACAAGGGTATGAAAAATAGCTAGTGGGGGGGGGGGGTGAATAGCAGTTTTGAAATTATTTTTCAAAACCCTTTTGCAAATCAATGGCTAATGCACACAGCTCTAATTTTGGATAATTATAGCGTGTAACAAGAGTGTGAAATGCACAGCGGAAACTTAAAGCAATCACAAATTCTTAGGTATATGCGCAGGTGTGTAACACGCACACAACTAAGTTTGGCTTAAAAAGAGACGCAGAATATGTACTAACGCAGAAAGCAAACAAACACAATTCAGACAGTGCAAAGCAATCTACAAAGATCAAACAGGGCAATATATCATAAATGCATAAGCCTAAAGTAAAGAGCAGAATAAAGTGACAAGCTATTTGGAGAGGTTCGATCGAAGATCTACGTCCTCTACCAATATGGTTAGTCTTGGATTTCTAACTACGAGATTTATATTAGATTGAGGAGCTTTTACAAGATTACAAGGAATAGAAACTCAAATCTAAATCTATGCTTTTAAGAGCAAATCCTAGACTAAACCGGTGTATCTCTAGAAGTATGATCTATATGATCAATGCTTCAAGAGGTGTGTGTATGTCAGAAATCTGGGCTCTTTGAATCTAAGAGATGAAGAGCATAAATAATTCTGGTGTTACAAGGCTTTAGGATCTGAGCTTGGTTAAAGTATGATGATATGAAGGCTGATATTGAGAATTTTGGAAATGAGCAGACAATCTTCAAAATTTCAAAGTTTCTCTTTGGAAGCAAAAACTCAAGCAGCTTGGAAATGAGGATGAGCATGCTATTTATAGCTGAGCTTCAAAATCTAGCCGTTGAAGCTCGGAGCAAGGACAATAAGCTTGAACAATATGATTGGTGCGCATGTGTCCTTTATAGCCGTTAGAGACAGAGCATGAAGAAAAAAATTCAAATCTTCTTCTACAAGTATGACAAAAGTCTTCATTTGAAATCTTTCACTAAGGCGCATCTCCATCGTTGGATTTGCCGAGTGTGCTTGTTTTGTCGTATGTGCACACTTTAGGATTTTAGCTCATTACAAAAAGCGTAGCTTGTCTTGACGCATTCCAACCTTCTAGAATGTGAGGTCGAAAAATAAGAGTAAGGACCAAGGTTAATCTGAGCGCGCATGAAGATCCTGCGCATGGAATGCGTAGATAGGGTACTGCGCATAGATGTCATGCGCATCACACTTGGTCACCAGCTAATGGAACATGAAATTCTAAGTGTAAGCCCTAATCACTAAGCCTATTCTATAAATCAGACTAAACTAAAAATTGAACTTATAAAACTTCTTACATAGGGTCTTAAAGTCCATAAAATATACTTAGGTGATGGTATCAATCAATTCTAACATAATTTAGGAGGGTAAAGAAATAAGCATACCCAACAATCTCCCCCTAAATGATCGATGTCATTACCTACTAAACAAAGGCAAATCATTGTACTTGATAATAACATGCCATGAGAATGTAAATGGTAAATCATGCCTCAAGTCAATGCACACACTAGCCAGTGTTATAGATTTCTAGTCTATCCAAAATATTAAACTTACAATATGGGAAAGACAGAAATATCATTCAGCGCATACAAATATTATGAGTTTAAGTTTAATACGCGTTTAAACTGAATATTTAAACATCATGCATTAAAATATGAGCAATTAAGATTATGTGTTTGAAGTTTAGTGAAATTATGCATTCATTATTCCATCTCTCCTTTATTACTTGTCTCAAAATGATATCTATTTTCACGAATATCTGTAAAGCATAGTAATTTTATTTGAGACTTAGTTGAGAGTAATGCATTTTTTATACTGATTTTTGTTTCTCTTGGTAGTACTATGTTAGCTCTTCTGAATCCATCAATTATCTTTGTACTACCACATATTGTACTTAAATTAGCATCATTTACTATCAAATATATTTACAAATAAAAGTAAAATATGTTAGAACACTCACACTTAAAAAAAAAAACACATAAAAGTAAAATATTACAAGTCAGATACTTTAGTTAGTTTGGATTTCTCCACCATCAAGTATGTAATCATTCCTCTCTGGATTGAAAAAATATGATATATCCAGATGTGTACTTATAGATGGATTTTGATTTACATCATCGTTTTCATAGACAAAATTTGCTTCAACATCTTTCCCTTACTTAACAAGATGTTTAGGCGTACAATAGGTACATTCCCAATGGCCTTTCATTCCGCATCGATAACATGAAGTCTCAATTTTTATCGGTTGCTCAATTTGTCTGGTCAATGATTTTCATTTACTATCTTCTCTATTCCACTTTAGGTGGCGAGAGATATTTCCATCATGATTAGGGTGATTATTATTATGATACTGATTATAAAATCTTCTCCGACCCCGGTGCTGTTGGATATTATGCCCTAGGCCCTTGAGAAATGCTTTTACGTTGCATCATGTTCTCATTGTTATAGAGATAACAAACCCGATTATTATATCTTTTGCATGTTTATTATAATAATTATTGTCCATATCACTTATGAAGAGCTAGCATGAGTTTAATAGATAATCATATGACGATTATGATGATGCGGATTAAACTTGTAGGTACTTGTTGAAGAACAAGGTACTGGATAGACCCGTTATGAGATTTATGTCATGGTCAAATGTCATAATTAAATCTCATAATAGTCATACCATTCGAATCCTTAGACCTGAGATTATCATGTCTTCCACATGATGAACATTATGTTTAACCTACTCAAACGTTACGCTTAGCCAGGTAGTTATAAAGGCTACGATTGGCATGATCAGATTCTTGTAGGGAAGAATTATAAGTTAAGATGAAATTTGTCCCTCTTCTATCTGCTTAGGCCACTCGATGAGTGAGATTGATGATAGTGCATGGCCATGCTCAAATGAATTGATGTGATCAATGTCATTTGCTCATATCAGTCTACTCAAGATCGAGAAATCATTGGACAACATAAGTTGACTTGGACCATGACTTATATCCAATATGATATCGCGTGACAAAGGGATTGTGATATGTTCTAGAAGGTAACTTTTGACTTTCAAATTTATACTAATTGGGTAGTTATAATGGCTTGCTAGAGTCCGCTTATGACTTACGGGTTCTGAATAGTTCGGATTCGTTGCTAACTTAGTATAATCCTATTGGGTCACACACAATAAAACAGATTGAAGAGGCTGGAAAAATCTGGGAATTTGCACTGTGATCATACGGCTCTCTGGGAAGAGTACGGCTCTGATGGAGCCGTACGGCTTCCCCTCCGTACCTAGTCAGATCCTACAGTTTTCTTCTTGTAGAAGGAATCCCGGGTCCAAAAGGAATTAGGCCAAACCTCTCATATAAAAGGAGTGCCGGGTTTTGCAGCCCTTAACCCCATTGATAACCTAGGTTTTGGAAACCTACATCAATTGTTTGTGAAACATTAAAATATAGAGAGGTAGAATTATTAATTTGAGATCTATGATCATCAACTTCAATAATCGAAGAAGCAAGATAATTCCTACGAAGAAAGCGTTTCTTCATCAAGCTTTTAGATCTAGCAGTAGGATCAAGAAGGTATTCTTGAGTCCGTTCGACGTGTGGATACCGATAGAAGGTGTTTTCTTTAGCACCTTAAAGTCCGTGTTCATGGATGCGATCTTCAAGTGTTAGTATTCTTTCATCATGTATTTAATTTAATCAACATGGACGGATCTGGGTTCATGGGTGTTTGATTTCATGTTATTATTCCGCTGCGCATGGTGCATCAAAACCCAACAGGTGCGACCACCTCCACGACCTCGCTCATATATTTATATATATATATTCGCGTTCACTTAAAGAAACAGAGTAGAGCCAGTGGGGCGGGCTTTGTGGTTTTCAATAAGATCTCATTATTTTGCTCAGCCACATGAGATCATTCAAAATATCTTTTAAAACTTTTTTCTCGATATTGCAACTGCAGGAGCATATCGAGGATGAAATGTGGAGAATGTTTTCTTTAGCATATCATTATCAGTAATTCCTTCTCCATATAGTTGTAAGTGTGATATAATTTTAAACATCACACAATTATATTCGTTTATGAATTTAAAATCCTGCAAACATATATAAGATGAAATTTTGAAATAATTTGAAAAGAGACTAGGTAGATCTTACTGACACTATACCTACTTCTGTGACTAAAGCTTAGGATCTGGAACTAGAACGAAGTCGTGCTGATTATAAAAATGGAGAACTTAAAGAAGAATCTCAATAGAGAATATTTTATTTCCAAATTATTACTGAAAGAATATACAAGAGAGAGAAAGCACAAAATCTTGGGAAAAACACGTTTTTCCTAACTCCCAGGAAAAATGTGTTTAAAAAAAAAACGTTGTGGCATTTTTGTAAATAAGTGAAACTTCTTTAAAAAAAATGTGCGGTGGCATTTTTGTAAATAATCGGAACTTCTCAAAGGTTCTGGATATCAACATAAAACCTTCTGGATATGAGATTGATAGCCAGAACCTTTGAAAATGATAGCCAGAAGGCTTTTTCTGTTTTTTTTTTTTTAGAGTAACAAAAGTGTTAATAGATAGCCAGTGACAATGTTTTGGATGACCAGTTGCTGTGTTATGAAGGTCCAGTGAGTGTGTTGAGGACCGCCAGATGATTTTGAAAAACACATTTTTCCCAACCACTAGAAAAACGCGTTTTATAGGAGACCAACTCGAGAGAAAGATAGAAGTCAAGAACTTCTGAGATATATTGTAATGAAAACTCGAGTCTACTGTTTATAGGTGTAAATTGACTTCCTTTATAAGCTTCTATAACGATAAACATTATCCTTTACTAAGTCTTCTTTAGTAAGCATGTTTGAAGATATTTACAAAGCTTTTCTTCTAAGCTTCTCTGCAGATATTTATATAGTTTCCTCAGAAAACATTGCGAAAGTTTATCTTGCAAAGCTTCTCTAATAAGCTTTTAGTACAAATGATATCCACACAATAATATACTATTATACTCCCTTCGTCCCATTTCAACTGGCACAAAACCGTCTTTGAACGAAAATTTAAGAAAAAAGTGAAAAAGGTGATGTGTTGTGAGTGTAGATAGTTGATATGAAAAGAAAGTGAGGTAGGAAATAGTTAGTGGGTTAGTTGATGTGATTATGCAAGTGGGTAAAAACTTTCATTTTTTAAATTTTACAATTTCTATGAAACAACAAAAATGATATATTTTGCAATTTGAAATGAGGACTGACGCTGCCAAAAACGTGTCGGATCAGCCCTCCGTCTAGCGGTTCGGATAAATCCAGCAATGAGATCTTTCCCGTTCGGATCTACGCACAATAAACAAATGTAAACTGCGCCGGGGCTTCACCGGCGAAGGCCCTCCGGCGTGAGAGTAAGAATACGAGTGAATGAATAGAGAAATCAATTGACTAGTTTAGAGCCAAAGAGTTCATTACCCGTCTCCTGTTGTGAGGACCTGTTTTTATAGGCTCGGGTGAATGAGTCCTAACTTGTTTAGAGAAGCTAGGGAGCCCGTGTAACTGTGGGACTCGTATTCCTTGGAGATAGACTCCGGATAAGGATGATTGGTATCCCAGTTGTCTTGTAGAAGAGATATCCTTGTTCAGATAAGGATCTCCACTTTAGAGTTGTAATCAAACTCTGTAAGTGGACTCCCTGCGATAATGGGAGGTTTTGACTGGCAAGTCGGCCCGTCATCTATCTCGGCCTCTTCAAAGAGGTCGGCTATGGATTAGGTTTATTGGACCTCGGCCTAGGCAAGGGCTGCCTGTTCGGCCTAATGTATGTCGGCATATAAGATTGTGGGCCTCTTTGGATGGGCCTTATGGTATGTGAGCCCAGAGTTTATGGGTCCCCTTTAACCAAGTCGGTTTATGTCGTTCAGTGGCCCCCGAGTTTCTATCTCGGCATGCCGAGTAGGAACTGTGCCCCTTGTACTTGCTTTGCACTTCATTTATGTTGATTTGACATATAGCCGCCAAAAATCCTTTTTTGCCTGGATTTGCTAACGTCACTGCAGATTTGATTAAGATGGAATCATTATTCTTCTTGGAGGGCGAACATTCATTAATTGCGCCTCAATCATGACAGATAAATACCGCGCCCCTTCATATTCGGGGAGTATAAATAGATGATCCGTCTATTGGTTGTTCTTCATCTTACTTTCACTTTCAAGAATTCTTCAAAGACCCTTCAAGAACATTCCAAATTTCACGAAAATTCAAAGAGGGCTCCAAAGAGAAAATACGATGATGTTTTTCCAGAAGAAGTGACTTCAGAGTCAGAGAATCAAGCTAGAAACCCCAGTTCATCTAGCAGCATCGATTTCGATTTTCGGTTGAAGAAACGATCGTTTTTTCCAGCGGAGGAGTTGCCGTCCGATAGCAACGGTGAATTCATGGAGCCAGACCCAGTTGAAGAATTCTCCGATGATGATTCTGATGCAGAAGAGTCAGAGGATGAGGACGAGGATGATGATGATGAAGATGACAGTGTGGATGATCCTGAACCCATCATTATTGATGAATATGGGTATGATGGAGACGTTGAGTGGGAGGAGGATGATGAAGACCAAGATCAAGATTGTGATATTTCTTGAATCTTTAGTTAAGATGACTCAGTAGTTTCTTTTTTCCTTTTTTGTATAGGTCAGGCCCCCGACCTTATTGTGGGGTTCCCCTTTTGTTATATAATGGGGTTTTATCTTTTCCATAGCCGTCGTCTCTGATCTGTTTATCTTGACCCTTTTGACTTGACTTATTATTCAATCATGAGTCCAATCATCTCCTGATCTCGACCTACCCCTGAACCTTTCTCATCTCGGTCTCGTCTTATTCCCCGATACCATTGGGGATGTCGGTCCATCATCGTGGTGTCGGTTACGTCTATGCGCAGGACCCTTCCATGTCGACCTATCTATCCGGAGTGTTTATGCTTTTCGAAGCCGACTCACATTTCTGATGTAGGTCTCGGCCTGCCAAGTGTCAATCTAGTATTGGCAGTTTGTTCATGTTTTTCAAACGACGGTTATTTCAATCATTCACTTTTCCCTTATTTCGTAAGGTGCACGAGTCAGTGATGTGACATTCACCTCGAAAACATTGCCCATTAAATGCAAGTCATGATGGGTTCGTGGGTTTACGTGCAACCCATGGATCACGGGCTATAACCGGGTTAGCCCGAATCATACTTATTCGACCCGCCCTATATACACACCCAAAAAACCCTCGAAGTTTCACAATTTCAATAGAGAATCAGTGCCTCCGTTTCCGGTGAGTCTTCGAAGTCATCGATTTCCGTCGCAAAACTCTCTATTCCGCTCCGATCATCTTCATTTACTCCGTCGGCTAATCTTTTTCCTCCGATCATATTTCCGACAAAGGGATTGTTCTGATTTTTTTGCCTTTTTCCCTATTTCTGCCATTGTTGAGGTTCTAGGGCTTTGAAGTTCCCATTTTTCATACTTGATTTTTCGTATCTGCATAAGTAATTTTTAGAAAAACCCTAGCCATTCCTCCTTCTGATATGCTTGGTACCCCACACTTTGATCCCAACGCCATGTTCGGCTTCTACGAGCGGAATAATAGGATTTACATGTTGTCGGAAGGAATTTGGAAAATGTTGTATTTAATGGCAATTGGAGACCTGTTGTTTTTTAATAAGACCCCTAGAGACGATTTGAGGTACCCAACAGGTTTGTTTGCCCCTAGGGCCCTTCCAGTTGTGCTGATGGCATCGTACTCCTTGAATCTCTTGATTCTGTTATTCAACATATTTTCCTTCATTATGTTAGGGATAATTCGGCTTTCCGATCTCATTTTGAGGGTCCTTCCTCGGCCCCAGAAGTTGAATGGGGGGGGGGGGGGAAGGTCACCTCGCCCTTGTCACGGGATGATTCTAACCCCTTGGTTGCTGCAGGTATGGCCGAGGAAGGTGCTTCTGGGAGGATAGTTGATCGGTTTTATGATGAAGCTGTGACTTCTAAGGGAGGTCGAGATGGGGCTGGTCCTTCAGGATCAAATCGGCCCAGGCATCCCATTGGTGGGGATGCTATGATTAAGGACTTCTATGAGAATTTTGGGGTAGATAGACGAGAGTTCAAATTATTTTACAGCAAAGCCCGAGCCTTCTCTTCTGATGCCGAGGTTAAGCAATTTTATTACGACGATGCCCTCCTCCCTTTTTTCTACAAACAGTTTCAGCTCGGGCTCCGGCTCCCCCTTGACCCCTTCATTAATGAATTTCTTGAGGGATGGAACATTGTTCCAGCCTATCTGGGTGCAAACGCGATTAGGTATCTTACCGGCTTCATAATTCTTTGTCGAGGTCTCGGATTCGAACCGTGCATGTCTGCTTTTTTCCATTTCTTCCAATCGTCCTATAATTCCTCCACCAAAACTATTACCATCATGTCTGATCCCAACAAACCCAAGCTCATGGTTCCTATCTCGAGTGTCGTGAATAAGGTGACGAGCTGGAATAGGAATGTGATCAAAGTGGAGAGCCGTCAGGGTTGGGAATTCCTATGTTCGGACCGAGATCCTGTCAAGCCTAAGGTGGTTCATCGTCCAGATTGGAGTGCTGCCTTGATAAAGAAGTTGGAGGAGTTTGCTGTTACTGCTACACTGGATTGGTCCAGGACCGAGATTGATTTCAGATTCCATGTATAGGCCGGTTTGATGAGGGGGCCGATTGGTGGTGTTAGGCCGAGAGTTGTGGTGGAAAGGGGTTATCGACTCCCGGATTGGGTTATTTACCCAGATCTTGTCTTTTATTCTGACTGCCTTGTGTCCAAGACCGAGGCCGAAAAGTGTCTCAAGGCCAAAGATATTATAGGATGTAATTTTTTTCTTCTCGTGCAGATCTTTCCATGGAGGATGTTCAGATTATCGACGAGGAGGAGCTTGACCCCGCCATGGCGGCGAGAAGGAAAAAAAATTATAGCGTACCCGGGGTATTGAAAAGCGTCATGCCGACATGACGGCCAGGCAGGAGGCGCTGCAGACCCAAGGAGTTGCCAACATTCCCATGGGTCCCCCTCTCGTCCAAGTTGAAGCCGGTGGAGAAGGAGATTAGATTGAGGTTGTGGATAAGGAGGCTGAGGTGGATGTTAATCCTTCGCTGGGCCAAAGTCGGGGCCAGCACATCGAGATAGAGGTGGACCAGGGGGGCCATCGGGGGAAGAGGCCGTTGGAAAAGGTTGGGGATGTTTCGGAGCCTCCTTCTAAGAGGACCCCTTCGACCCGCGGTTCGGCTTCGGCCTCGGTCCCTACTGAAGCCGACATCAACGATTTGGCCAATGCCCTTGGAAATGTGATGATAATACTGGATATTGACGATTCCATTCGCTCCGGTCCTGGCCTTAAGCTTGGCGCTGCCGTCATCAAGAGAGCCATGAACCAGCAAACTATTCAAAGGTTGGTGGACACCAGGATGACCTCCACACAACTCAGAAACCGCAAGGGCCTACTTATCAGTGAGGTACTTGGTATTTAATTTTTTGTTGTGACCGTGCCATAGCCCAGCATGAATATGCGTTGATGCAGCTTGCCATAAGTAATGCTAGGAAGTGTGAGGACGAAGTCGAGCCTCTTCGTGCCTCTAATGCTGAGCTGAAGGCCAAGGTGGAAGCCCTTGAGAAGGAGAAGGCCTCATTTGAAGCTGAGTTAAAGAAGGCAGCAGACATGTCGACAGAGGCTAATGAACGGTTCGTCGTGCCGAGACGGTGATGAGAACAGCCAAGGAGGAGACTGCTGTGGCGAGGGCTGATTTTGAGAGAGAGCGTCAGCGAGCGGAGGGCCTCGTGTTAGAGAAAAATGCTGCTGAGGAGAGGCTGGCCCAACTGGAGGAGAGCATACCGAGTCGAGAGATGCGGGCGGTGGAGGATTTCAAGAAGGGTACAGCAATGAAGGCGGCGATTCAAGATGAAGTCGGCACTACTTACAATGATGCTTGGTCAAATCTATCTCGTCTTCTCTGGATCGACCCCGAAGTTGATATAACTCTTGACAAGCTTGCTCATCTCTACAACCAGGATGTTTACGGTGTTGAAGCTCGGGCCGCCCACTCCTTGGTTCCGTATTCTGACAAAGGCCTAAGGGTGATTCATAGCCGAGATCGAAAAGAGGGTAACCCACCGTGGGTACCTCCGCCAGTTGAGGAAGGGAATCTCGATGAGCTGATTGCTAGTGTCGAAGAGGAGGCCGATGCCGACATTGATTAGTCTGACCTGAACCTTGTTTTTGTTAGTATCTTAGAGCCGGTTTGGCCCGAAACAATGTTGTTTTAAGTATTTGTCTCACTTGGCCCAGCGTCTTCTGGGGGTGTTTTAAACACTTTTTGTTTGTTCGAGTATTCGTATGCCTGGGCCCAGTATTGACTGGGGGGCGTAAACACTTATTATTTGTAGGGATTTGTATACCTCGGTTTGAGGTGTTTATCCCTTGTTTCCTTAGCTTGTTGCGTAAGTGTTATCTTGTTATTTGTTCATGTGACTTTATCTCGGTTTGAGATGTCTTAACATTCTGAAGTGACGAGATATGCCAGCCGGTTTAGGCTATGCTGTAGGCCATGGTCGATCACTGTTATGGGCCGTAACGAGTGTTAAATGCTCGATTTTGTAAGGACTAACTCATGGCTAGTCTCAAATTGTCATGGGGACTAGATGTAATAATCTCAACCCAAATTTGAGAGCACTGGCCAGTAGAATTAAGTTTTGAATGTAGCCGAGTTTGGCTATGTTCGTAGGCCGTCGTCGTTCACCGTTATGGCCGTGACGAGCGTTAGGAGCTCGGTTTGAAAGAACTAATTCGTGGTTATTCTCAAATTGTCATGGGAACTAGATGTATTAATCTTAACCTAAATTTGAGAGCACTAACTGACAGAATTAGGTTTTGATTGTCTTGAGTCGTGACGTTTAAGTCAACTCGGAATGACGATCTCGGCATTGATAAGTAGTGCTTGGACCGTGCTCAAGAATCAGAGTTGTAAAAAGGGAAACTTTTATTGATAATAATAAAGGAGTATCTAATTTGCTAAATGCTATGAACTAGAGACTGCAAATCTAATCTAGAAAGCTAAAAAGATAGATAGGATGCTGAACGACATAAACCGACTTGGTTAAAGGGTACCCATAAACTCTGGGCTCACATACCATAAGGCCCATCCAAAGAGGCCCACAATCTTATATGCCGACATACATTAGGCCGAACAGGCAGCCCTTGCCTAGGCCGAGGTCCAATAAACCTAATCCATAGCCGACCTCTTTGAAGAGGCCGAGATAGATGACGGGCCGACTTGCCAGTCAAAACCTCCCATTATCGCAGGGAGTCCACTTACAGAGTTTGATTACAACTCTAACAGTGGAGATCCTTATCTGAACAAGGATATCTCTTCTACAAGACAACTGGGATACCAATCATCCTTATCCGGAGTCTATCTCCAAGGAATACGAGTCCCAAAGTAATACGGGATCCCTAGCTTCTCTAAACAAGATAGGACTCATTCACCCGAGCCTATAAAAACAGGTCCTCACAACAGGAGACGGGTAATGAACGCTTTGGCTCTAAACTAGTCAATTGATTTCTCTATTCATTCACTCGTATTCTTACTCTCACGCCGGAGGGCCTTCGCCGGTGAAGCCCCGACGCATTTTACGTTTGTTCATTGTGCGCAGATCCGAATGGGGAAGATCTCATTGCTGGATTTATCCGAACCGCTAGACGGAGGGCTGATCCGATACGTTTTTGGCAGCATCAGTTTGATTCCATTGCCGAGAAACGTCATTGGAGAATCTCTGTTCGGAAAACCACAAATTTCCCCATGTCTAGAACTCACGTCGACGGTCGGGAAGCTAGCGTTATACCCGACGCTAATCTCAATCCGCCACCTAACGTGGCAAATGACAATGTTCTGAATCAAGGCCTCCCTCCTCCACCTCATGGAGGCGGGATCACACCCGCCAGACCGGAGCCTGAAATTGCTAACGTATGGACGACAGACGGACGACTTAACGTCCTCAGCTTACTGAGGCTGGCCCTTCTAGGGCGGCACCAATTGATCGGAGGGCATTATTACATCAGAATCTCTCAACCCTTCAGCAACTAGCTGATGCTCAGAGAGCTCTTCTAGAATTTGATCCTGACCACACCTTGGTACCCTTCGCCCAGCCCTCTGGCACGAGAGGAGCTTTGGGAGGTGGAGAAAGAAGTGACCGAAGGGGGAACACACGCACTGAGGACAGACGTCATCAGGAACCGCATGGCGCCCCCCCCCCCAGGAAATAGAGCTGCTCCACAAAGCAGACTAGAATGTCGACTTGGCCCAATTAATCCCGATGGAAGAGATCTGAGGGATCAAATAAACCGTAGGAGAGAGGAGGAGGCAGAATCTCCAGATGTGAGATTTCTAGGAGAAATGCGGCGATGGAAAAATCAAGATCAAGTCCCGCCCAG
The DNA here is from genome assembly GCA_026119855.1 of Campanula takesimana. Lineage (NCBI taxonomy): Eukaryota > Viridiplantae > Streptophyta > Magnoliopsida > Asterales > Campanulaceae > Campanula > Campanula takesimana. Next base: position 183,748 of record JAOWBW010000650.1, on the reverse strand, counting down.
ACAGGAGCCACCTCGTCATACTCCTCCGAGACGGCCTCGTGATGATCCAGACACAAGTCGTGTTGTTGGAAGGGGCCGAGACAGAGAAAGAGACAGGCCGAGAAGCTCCCATCGCAGCTCAGGGTTCAGTGAGCAGATCATATTGGATTTACAGGAGAGGATGGACAATATAGAGATGAACCAGGGGCAGAGGAAGCCGAAAACCGACTACGACGCAATGCGTGCGTTTGCTCAGTGGATAAAGGATTCTCCACCGAATCCCCAGTTGAAGCTTCCCCACCTGGACAAGTATTCCGGCAGTACAGATGCCATGGACCACCTACAATCTTTCGAAGGAATGATGGCCTTGGTTTCCAACAAAGACGACGTACTTTGCAAGGCCTTTGCTAGTACGTTAGTTGGAGCGGCTAGGTCTTGGTTTATGGACTTGGAGAGAAGAAGCATCAGCTCTTTCTCCAAATTAAAGTCAATTTTTCTAGAATATTTTGCCACTGCCGGGGCTAGAAAGAAAAGATTGTCGGATCTGGCAAACATAGTTCAGGGAAAGAGCGAGTCGACTATGGACTTTTACAATAGGTTCAGAGATTTGGCTGACTCAATAGAAGAGAGACTTACAGACAGGGAAATCATAATGTGCTTCTATAATGGGCAGAGATCAGACGAGCTCACCTATGAATTGTCGGTAAGAGAACCTCTTACAAAATCTGAGCTGTACCAGATGGCCTACGCGACGGCCACTGCTGAGGAAAAAAAGAAACTGATGCCCGGATACAGAGATCGAGACCGAGAAGGGGAACGTAGGCCACTCACTCCTAACTCGGTCCAGGGTACCAGTGGAAGTGGTAACCGAGGGAAGAACAGAACGAGACCGACTGAGGTATTTACCCCCCTTACCAAGCCGATTTCTGAGATCATGAACCTGGTGAATCTCCCAAATCCAAAACCCCTTAAAGATAACCCGAAGTTCCCACGAGACACCAGCAAGTACTGTGCCTACCACCGAGATAACGGGCACGAGATGGATAACTGCTTTGCCCTAAAGAAAATACTAGAGAGGTGGGACGATAAGGGGAAACTAAATGAATACTTAGCAAATAAAGACAAAAAACGTCCGAGAGAGGATGAGAAAATGGATGACCGTGAAGACAGGCCACCTCGGGCAAAACTAATTGGTGTAATCAGGGAGGAAATCCCTTCCAACACCAAGTTAAAAGAGCAGATCTATGAGCTAAGCAAGGTTTACCATATCCCCCCTTAGATTCACAAAGGGGAGGAGGTGATTAGTTTCTCCCCTAACGAGCTGGCCGGAAACAGGGCCATGAGAGAACAGCCGTTGGTCATCACAGGCCGAATCGACAACTGCGAGTCGGAAAGGCTCTTAATAGATTCTGGGGCCGCTAAAGACGTGCTTTATTACAGAACCTTCAAAGAGATGGAGTTGCCAAACACCATGCTGTCCCCTTACAATGGGAGACTAGAGGGATTTACAAAGCACAAAGCCGAGGCTAAGGGAACCGTAGACTTGGTGCTAGAAGTCGACGAATTCCCCTACAAAACATCGGCAACGATTACCTTCATCGTTATGGATTTGGAAAGTGACTACCATGCCATCCTCGGCTCCCCTAGTCAGGGAGCACTGGGAATGGTTGCCTCCCTCACCAAAGGGTGAAATTCCCAACCCCAGAAAGCGTAGGCTGCGTCCTCGGCAACCCTAAACACTTCTTAGAGCACGTGATGAGGTCAAGAAAGGCAAAAACCAAGATGGAAATTGACACCCTAGAAAGAAATGTTACTATATCGAAGTCGACCACGGTCACTACATCAGCCCCTAACATCGGCGTGATAACAATAGACATACCTGAGGAATGGGTCGTACTGGATGCTGAAAATGCCATGACAGAGACCAAGGTGACCTACGGGTTGGAAGGATATGGTTGTATCTCCATGAACACAGCTTCGGACGAGCCGAGTGACTCGGGCCTCGCCCTCGTCCCAAGCTCGGGGGCCACAATACCCGCCCACATGGATGCCGAGATTGACAGACTTCTAGATATGGAGAATTTGAGCCTAGAAGGCAAAGACAAGGAAAAAGTAAAGCAAATCATCGTAGAAACCTTGGAGTTCAGGGACGGTCCCGAGCTAAGACCAGTCGACCAGTTGGATGACGTCGTCATCAACCCCGACTACCCAGAACAGAATGTACGAATTGGGAAACAACTCCCCCTGGAAGAGAGAGAAGAAATCATCAATCTGCTAAAAGACAACCTAGACGTGTTTGCTTGGAAAGTTGAAGACATGGTTGGAGTTAAAGAAACCATTACTCTCCACAAACTAGAGGTGGACAGTTTCTTCAAACCCGTCAAGCAAGGACGAAAGGTCTTTTCTATAGATAAAGAACAGGCAATCCAGACCGAGGTGGATAAATTGATGAAGGCCGGGATCATCCGAGAAGCGACATACCCCGAGTGGCTGGCTAATGTCATAATGGTGAAAAAACAGAACGGAAAGTGGACAATGTGTGTCGATTTCACAGATCTCAGCAAAGCATGCCCCAAGGATAGCTACCCTTACCCAGAATAGACAAGTTGGTCGACTCCATAGCTGGACACCAAACCTTGAGCTTCCTAGACGCTTATTCTGGTTATCACCAGGTCAAAATGGCCGAGGACGACATCGAAAACACTGCCTTCCAAGTAGCAGGAGGGATCTATTGTTATGTGATGATGCCTTTTGGCCTCAAGTATGCCGGCGCAACTTATCAGAGGATGGTGAACAAAGTGTTCAAATCCCAGATCGGCCGGAACATGGAAGCCTATATTGACGACATGGTAATAAAAACCAAATCAGGAAGCCACGTCCCGGACTTGGCGGAGAGTATAAAAAAACTGAAAGAAAACGATATGAAGCTCAACCCAAGTAAATGTGTTTTCGGGGTCACGGCGGGCAAGTTACTCGGTTTCATGGTTTCCCAACGAGGCATCGAGGCAAATCCGGAGAAGATCCAGGCCCTGGTCGATATGAAAGAGCCGACGTGTGTAAAAGAGGTTCAAAGGTTGAATGGCAGGGTGGCCGCCCTGGGAAGATTTATCGCCAAGTCGGCAGAAAAGTCGTTACCTTTCTTCAAGGCCCTGAAAGGAACTAAGGACTTCGAGTGGACCCCAGAATGCTCAGCTTCATTCCAGCGAATAAAAGAATACTTGGGTTCGCCCCCATTGCTTAGCAGTCCGATTATGGGAGAAACACTCTCCGTATTCCTTGCGGCAACGGACAGAGCCGTGGCGGCCGTGTTAGTACGAGAAGATAATGGAATTTAAAAGCCGGTGTACTATGTAAGTAAAGCATTGTCAGATACCGAGAGCAGGTACTATAATGCCGTGAAGATAGCATATGCCTTAGTCATTGCTACCCGAAAACTACGTGCATACTTCTCTGCTCATCCCATCACGGTTTATACCGACACGCCGCTCAGAAAAATACTCCACAAGATGGACAGCTCGGGCAGATTGCTGAACTGGTCCATTGAGTTAACTGAATTCGACATCACTTACAAGCCGAGGAAGAAATTGATGGCGCAGCCTTTGGTTGATTTCCTAGTTGAGACCGCGTTCTCCAGTGAGCATACACCGACAACAAGAAAGAGGAAGTTTCCCATGGACAGAGAGCCCTTAGAAGAATTACCTGAGGACTGTTGGATCTTGTACACAGATGGATCAACAACAAAAGGAAGAAGTGGAGCCGGGGTATATTTAACAAGTCCAGGCGGCGAACATGTGGCCCGTGACTTCATCAGATTTAAATTCCCAGCTTCAAACAACCAGGCGGAATACGAAGCCTTGATCTTAGGAATAGAAAGGGCTAAATTCTTTGGTGCGAGTAAACTGGTGGCCTACAGTGACTCCCAACTAGTGGTAAACCAAGTGAAGGGCGAGTACAACACTGAGAACCACATGCTGACTAAGTATAGGGACCTCGTCCTGAATCTCACTAAGAACTTGGAGTTCTGGGAAATAAGGCAAGTAGACGAGAACACAAACTGGAGGCCGACTTGTTGTCAAAGATGGCCACGTCAGAAGAAATCAATCCCCTTATCATCTATGCCGACCAACCAGCTTACGAAAGACTAGAAATCCTAATTCTAGATGATGAAGAAAGAACCTGGATTGAAGATTACAAAGACTACATTGAGAAGGGCAGACTACCGAAAGATGAGTTAGAGGCCAAAACGATAAAGAAGAAGACGGCTAGATACATAGTCTGGAACGACATTCTATATCGATGGTCATTCTCCAGGCCTCTCCTAAGATGTGTTTCCCCTAAAGATACCGGGAAACTTCTGACCGAGGTACATGAGGGAGTTTGCGGAGGACACCCGGGGGCCAGAACCCTTGCTGATAAAGTAATCACACTTGGTTACTACTGGCCTAACTTAAGAGAAGAAGCCCAAGCCTACGTAAAGAAGTGCGACAAGTGCCAGCGCTTCTCGGACCTGCCAAAGGTGCCACCTGTAGAATAAAGTCCTATCATACCGACATGGCCATTTGACATGTGGGGAGTCGATATCATTGGACCATTCCCCTTGGCAAAGGGAAGCAAGAAGTTCGTAATTGTAGCGGTCGACTACTTCACCAAGTGGGTGGAGGCTAAGCCCTTGGCTAAAATCACAGAGGAGAACGCCATCAACTTCATCCATGACTATATATGGTGTCGGTTCGGCGTCCCACATTCCATCATGACCGACAACGGACTCCAGTTCTCTGACGCCTTCACCGAAGAATTAAACAGACTAGGAGTCAAGCACAGAAAGTCATCAGTCAGTCATCCTTAGGGAAATGGCTAAGCCGAGGCAGCAAACAAATTAATACTGAAAGCCCTGACCAAGAGTTTAGAAGGAAGTCAAGGAAAGTGGCTGGACGACCTTCCCCTTGCTTTATGGGCAGTTCGTACAACCACTCGGGGGCCAACTGGGGAGACTCCCTTTGCATTAACTTACGGATAAGAAGCTATGGCTCCAGCCGAGATGGCCTTACCTACTTTCAGGGTGTCCAATTATGACGAGGTGGTCAATGAATACAACCGACTCCTAGACCTTGACCTAGTTGAAGTAAAAAGGCTGACGGCTCAACTCAGAATGATAAATTATAAGCAGAAGACCAAGGCCTACCATGACAGCAAGGTAAAGAAGAGAGTTTTTGAAGTCGGTGACTAGGTACTCAGAAAGATCGAGTCACACACTTGAAGGCTCAGCGAAATAAACTCTCTCCAAATTGGGAAGGTCCCTATATTATTACTCACGTTATCAGAGAGGGGACCTACATGCTCAAAACTCCAGAAGGAAAAGAGCTTAAACACCCATGGCATTCAGAACACCTGAGGAAATACTATCAGTAACTCCTTGGCACCCTATCTATCTTTTTTGCTTTCTAGATTAGATTTGTAGTCTCTAGTTCATAGCATTTACCAAATTAGATACTCCTTTATTATTATCAATAAAAGTTATCCTTTTTACAACTCTGATTCTTGAGTACGGTCCAAGCACTACTTATCAATGCCGAGATCATCATTCCGAGTTGACTTAAACGTCACGACTCAAGACAATCAAAACCTAATTCTGTCAGTTAGTGCTCTCAAATTTGGGTTAAGATTAATACATCTAGTTCCCATGACAATTTGAGACTAACCACGAATTAGTTCTTACAAATTGAGCTCCTAACGCTCGTCACGGCCATAACGGTGAACGACCACGGCCTACAAACATAGCCTAACTCGGCTACATTCAAAACCTAATTCTACTAGCCAGTGCTCTCAAATTTGGGTTGAGATTATTACATCTAGTCCCCATGACAATTTGAGACTAGCCATGAGTTAGTCCTTACAAAATCGAGCATTTAACACTCATTACGGCCCATAACGGTGATCGACCACGGCCTACACATAGCCTAAACCGGCTGGCATATCTCGTCACTTCAAACTGTTAAGACATCTCAAACTGAGATAAAGTCACATGAACAAATAACGAGATAACACATACAGCTAAGGAAATAAGGGATAAATACCTCAAACTGAGGTATACAAATCCTTACAAATAATAAGTGTTTACGCCCCCAATCAACACTGGGCCCAGGCATACGAATACTCGAACAAACAAAAAGTGTTTAAACTCCCCCAGAAGACGCTGGGCCGAGTGAGACAAATACTTAAAACAACATTGTTTCGGGCCAAACCGGCTCTAAGATACTAACAAAAACAAGGTTCAGGTCAGACTAATCAATGTCGGCATCGGCCTCCTCTTCGAAACTAGCAATCAGCTCATGGAGATTCCCTTCCTCAACTGGCGGAGGTACCCACGGAGGGTTACCCTCTTTTCGATCTCGGCTATGAATCACCCTTAGGCCTTTGTCAGAATACGGAATCAAGGAGTGGGCGGCCCGAGCTTCAACACCGTAAGCATCCTGGTTGTAGAGACGAGCAAGCTTGTCAAGAGTTATATCAACTTCGGGGTCGATCCAGAGAAGACGAGACAGATTTGACCAAGCATCATTGTAAGTAGTGCCGACTTCATCTTGAATCGCCGCCTTCATTGCTGTACCCTTCTTGAAATCCTCCACCGCCCGCATCTCTCGACTCGGTATGCTCTCCTCCAGTTGGGCCAGCCTCTCCTCAGCAGAATTTTTCTCTAACACGAGGCCCTCTGCTCGCTGACGCTCTCTCTCAAAATCAGCCCTCGCCACAGCTGTCTCCTCCTTGGCTGTTCTCATCACCGTCTCGGCACGACGAACCGTCTCATTAGCCTCTGTCGACATGTCTGCTGCCTTCTTTAACTCAGCTTCAAATGAGGCCTTCTCCTTCTCAAGGGCTTCCACCTTGGCCTTCAGCTCAGCATTAGAGGCACGAAGAGGCTCGACCTCGTCCTCACACTTCCTAGCATTACTTATGGCAAGCTGCATCAACACATATTCATGCTGGGCTATGGAAGCAAGCTACAAAGAAAAGATCAAGACGTCAAAAGCAGGACATTCACGGTCACAACAAATAATGAAATACCAAGTACCTCACTGATAAGTAGGCCCTTGCGGTTTCTGAGTTGTGTGGAGGTCGGCCTAGTGTCCACCAACCTTTGAATAGTTCGCTGGTTCATGGCTCTCTTGATGACGGCCGCGCCAAGCTTAAGGCCAGGACCGGAGCGAATGGAATCATCAATATCCGGTATTATCATCACATTTCCAAGGGCATTGGCCAGATCGTTGATGTCGGCTTCAGTAGGGACCGAGGCCGAAGCCGAACCGCGGGTAGAAGGGGTCCTCTTAGAAGGAGGCTCCGAAACATCCCCAACCTCTTCCAACGGCCTCTTCCCTCGATGGCCCTCCTGGTCCACCTCTATCTTGATGTGCTGGCCCCGACTTTGGTCCAGCGAAGGATTAACATCCACATCAGCCTCCTTATCCACAACCTCAATCTCGTCTCCTTCTCCACCGGCTTCAACTTGGACGACAGGGGGACCCGTGGGAATGTTGGCAACTCCTTGGGTCTGCAGCGCCTCCTGCCTGGCCGTCATGTCCGCATGACGCTTTTCAATACCCCAGTACGCGATAATTGTTTTTTCCTTCTCTCCGCCATGGCGGGGTCAAGGTCCTCCTCGTCGATAATCTGGACATCCTCCATGGAATGATCTGCACGAGAAGAAAAAGTTAAAAAGACGGCTAGAAACAATAAGGGAAAACAGAAAAATACAAGCATGGAAAGGAAATTACATCCTATAATATCTTTGGCCTTGAGACACTTGTCGGCCTCGGTCTTGCACACAAGGCAGTCAGAATAAAAGACAAGATCTGGGTGAATAACCCAATCCGAGAGTTGATAACCCCTTTCCACCACAACTCTCGGCCTAACACCACCAATCGGCCCCCTCATCAAACCGACCTGTACATGGAATCTGAAATCGATCTCGGTCCTAGACCAATCCAGTGTAGCAGTAGCAGCAAACTCCTCCAACTTCTTTATCAAGGTAGCGCTCCAATCTGGACAATGAACCACCTTAGGCTTGACAGGATCTCGGTCTGGACCTAGGAATTCCCAACCCCGACGGCTTTCCACTTTGATCACATGCATATTCCAGCCCGTCACCTTATTCACGACACTCGAGATAGGAACCATGAGCTTGGGTTTGTTGGGATCACACTTAATGGTAATAGTTCTGGTGGAGGAATTATAGGACGATTGGAAGAAATGGAAAAAAGCAGACATGCACGGTTCGAATCCGAGACCTCGACAAAGAATTATGAAGCCGGTAAGATACCTAATCGCGTTTGCACCCAGATGGGCTGGCACAATGTTCCATCCCTCAAGAAATTCATTAATGAAGGGGTCAAGGGGGAGCCGGAGCCCGAGCTGAAACTGTTTGTAGAAAAAAGGGAGGAGGGCATCGTCGTAATAAAATTGCTTAACCTCGGCATCAGAAGAGAAGGGTCGGGCTTTGCTGTAAAATAATTTGAACTCTCGTCTATCTACCCCAAAATTCTCATAGAGGTCTTTAATCATAGCATCCCCACCAATGGGATGCCTGGGCCGATTTGATCCTGAAGGACCAGCCCCATCTCGACCTCCCCTAGAAGTCACAGCTTCATCATCAAACCGATCAACTATCCTCCCAGAAGCACCTTCCTCGGCCATACCTGCAGCAACCAAGGGGTTAGAATCATCCCGTGACAAGGACGAGGTGACCTTCCCCCCCGATTCAACTTCTGGGGCCGAGGAAGGACCCTCAAAATGAGATCGGAAAGCCGACTTATCCCTAACATAATGAAGGAAAATATGTTGAATAACGGAATCAAGAGATTCAAGGAGTACGATGCCATCAGCACAACCTGGAAGGGCCCTGGGGGCAAACAAACCTGTTGGGTACCTCAAATCGTCTCTAGGGGTCTTATTCAAAAACAACAGGTCTCCAATTGCCATTAAAGACAACATTTTCCAAATTCCTTCCGACAACATGTAAATCCTATTATTCCGCTCGTAGAAGCCGAACATGGCGTTGGGATCAAAGTGTGGGGTACCAAGCATATCAGAAGGAGGAATGGCTAGGGTTTTTCTAAAAATTACTTATGCAGATACGAAAAATCAAGTATGAAAAATGGGAACTTCAAAGCCCTAGAACCTCAACAATGGCAGAAATAGGGAAAAAGGCGAAAAAGTCAGAACAGTACCTTTGTCGGAAATATGATCGGATGAAAAGGATTAGCTGACGGAGTAAATGAAGATGATCGGAGCGGAACAGAGAGTTTTGCGACGGGAATCGATGACTTCGAAGACTCGCCGGAAACTGAGGCACTGATTCTCTGTTGAAAATTTGAAAATGTGAAACTTCGAGGGTTTTTTGGGTGTGTATATAGGGCGGGTCGAATAAGTATGATTCGGGTTAACCCGGTTATAGCCCGCGATCCATGGGTTGCACGTAAACCCACAAACCTATCATGACTCGCATTTAATGGGCCACATTTTCGAGGTGAATGTCACATCACTGACACGTGCGCCGTACGAAATAAGGGAAAGGTGAACGATTGAAATAACCGTCATTTGAAAAACATGAACAGACTGCCAATACTAGATTGACACTTGGTAGGCCGAGACCTACATCAGAAATGTGAGTCGGCTTCGAAAAGCATAAACACTCCGGATAGATAGGTCAACATGGAAGGGTCCTGCGCATGGACGTAACCGACACCACGACGATGGACCGACATCCCCAATGGTATCGGGGAATAAGATGAGACCGAGATGAGAAAGGTTCAGGGGTAGGTCGAGATCAGGAGATGATTGGACTCATGATTGAATAATAGGTCAAGTCAAAAGGGTCAAGCTAAACAGATCAGAGACGACGGCTATGGAAAAGATAAAACCCATTATATAACAAAAAGGGACCCCCACAATAAGGTCGGGGGCCTGACCTATACAAAAAAGGAAAAAAGAAACAACTGAGTCATCTTAACTAAAGATTCAAGAAAGATCACAATCTTGATCTTGGTCTTCATCATCCTCCTCCCACTCAACGTCTCCATCATACCCATATTCATCAATAATGATGGGTTCAGGATCATCCTCACTGTCATCTTCATCATCATCATCCTCATCCTCATCCTATGACTCTTCTGCATCAGAATCATCGTCGGAGAATTCTTCAACTGGGTCTGGCTCCATGAATTCATCAATAATGATGGGTTCAGGATCATTTCTTCAACGGAAAATCGGAATCGCTGCTGCTAGATGAACTGGGGTTTCTAGCTTGATTCTCTGACTCTGAAGTCAGTTCTTCTGGAAAAACATCATCGTATTTCCTCTTTGGAGCCATCTTTGAATTTTCGTGAAATTTGGAATGTTCTTGAAGGGTCTTTAAGAATTCTTGAAAGTGAAAGTAAGATAAGAACAACCAATAGACGGATCGTCTATTTATACTCCCCGAATATGAAGGGGCGCGGTATTTGTCTGTCATGATTGAGGCGCAATTAATGAATGTTTGCCCTCCAAGAGGAATAATGATTCCACCTGAATCAAATCTGCAGTGACGTTAGCAAATCCAGGCAAAAAAGGATTTTTGGCGGCTATAGGTCAAATCAACATAAATGAAGTGCAAAGCAAGTACAAGGGGCACAGTTCCTACTCGGCATGCTGAGATAGAAACTCGGGGGCCACTGAACGACATAAACCGACTTGTTTAAAGGGGACCCATAAACTCTGGGCTCACATACCATAAGGCCCATCCAAAGAGGCCCACAATCTTATATGCCGACATACATTAGGCCGAACAGGCAGCCCTTGCCTAAGCCGAGGTCCAATAAACCTAATCCATTGCCGACCTCTTTGAAGAGGCCGAGATAGATGACGGGCTGACTTTCCAGTCAAAACCTCCCATTATCGCAGGGAGTCCACTTACAGAGTTTGATTACAACTCTAATAGTGGAGATCCTTATCTGAACAAGGATATCTCTTCTACAAGACAACTGGGATACCAATCATCCTTATCCGGAGTCTATCTCCAAGGAATACGAGTCCCACAATAATACGGGCTCCCTAGCTTCTCTAAACAAGTTAGGACTCATTCACCCGAGCCTATAAAAATAGGTTCTCAAACAGGAGACGGGTAATGAACGCTTTGGCTCTAAACTAGTCAATTGATTTCTCTATTCATTCACTCGTATTCTTACTCTCACGCCGGAGGGCCTTCACCGGTGAAGCCCCGGCGCAGTTTACGTTTGTTCATTGTGCGTAGATCCGAATGGGGAAGATCTCATTGCTGGATTTATCCGAACGCTAGACGGAGGGCTGATCCGACACGTTTTTGGCAGCATCAGTTTGGTCCCACAGTAATACGAGTCCCACAGTAATACGGGCTCCCTAGCTTCTCTAAACAAGTTAGGACTCATTCACCCGAGCCTATAAAAACAGGTCCTCACAACAGGAGACGGGTAATGAACTCTTTGGCTCTAAACTAGTCAATTGATTTGTCTATTCATTCACTCGTATTCTTACTCTCACGCCGGAGGGCCTTCACCGGTGAAGCCCCAGCACAGTTTACGTTTGTTCATTGTGCGCAGATCCGAACGGGGAAGATCTCATTGCTGGATTTATCCGAACCGCTAGATGGAGGGCTGATCCGACACGTTTTTGGCAGCATCAGGTGCCAAGGAGCTACTGATAGTATTTCCTCAGGTGCTCTGAATGCCATGGGTGTTTAAGCTCTTTTCCTTCCGGAGTTTTGAGCATGTAGGTCCCCTCTCTGATAACGTGAGTAACACTATAGGGACCTTCCCAATTTGGAGAGAGTTTATTTCGCTGAGCCTTCAAGTGTGTTGACTCGATCTTTCTGAGTACCCAGTCACCGACTTCAAAAATCTCTTAGGCCTTGGTCTTCTGCTTATAATTTATCATTCTGAGTTGAGCCATTAGCTTTTTTGCTTCAACTAGGTCTAGGTCTAGGAGTCGGTTGTATTCAGTGACCACCTCGTCATAATTGGACACCCTGAAGGTAGGTAAGGCCATCTCGGCTGGAGCCATAGCTTCTGATCCGTAAGTTAATGCAAAGGGAGTCTCCCCAGTTGGTCCCCGAGTGGTTGTACGAACTGCCCATAAAGCAAGGGGAAGGTCCTCCAACCACTTTCCTTGACTTCCTTCTAAACTCTTGGTCAGGGCTTTCAGTATTAATTGTTTGCTGCCTCGGCTTGGCCATTTCCCTGAGGATGACTGACCGATGACTTTCTATGCTTGACTCATAGTCTGTTTAATTCTTCGGTGAAGGGGTCAGAGAACTGGAGTCCGTTGTCGGTCACGATGGAATGTGGGACGCCGAACCGACACCATATATAGTCATGGATGAAGTTGATGGCGTTCTCCTCTGTGATTTTAGCCAAGGGCTTAGCCTCCACCCACTTGGTGAAGTAGTCGACCGCTACAATTACGAATTTGTTGCTTCCCTTTGCCAAGGGGAATGGTCCAATGATATCGACTCCCCACATGTCAAACGGCATGTCGGTATGATAAGACTTTGTTCTACAGGTGGCACCTTTGGCAGGTCCGAGAAGCGCTGGCACTTGTCGCACTTCTTTACGTAGGCTTGGGCTTCTTCTCTTAAGTTAGGCCAGTAGTAACCAAGTGTGATTACTTTATCAGCAAGGGTTCTGGCCCCCGGGTGTCCTCCGCAAACTCCCTCATGTACCTCGGTCAGAAGTTTCCCGGTATCTTTAGGGGAAACACATCTTAGGAGAGGCCTGGAGAATGACCTTCGATATAGAATGTCGTTCCAGACTATGTATCTGGCCGTCTTCTTCTTTATCGTTTTGGCCTCTAACTCGTCTTCCGGTAGCCTGCCCTTCTCGATGTAGTCTTTGTAATCGTCAATCCAGGTTCTTTCTTCGTCATCTAGAATTAGGATTTCTAGTCTTTCGTAAGCTGGTTGGTCGGCTTAGATGACAAGGGGATTGATTTCTTCTGACGTGGCCATCTTTGACAACAAGTCGGCCTCCAGGTTGTGTTCTCGTCCTACTTGCCTTATTTCCCAGAACTCCAAGTTCTTAGTGAGATTCAGGACGAGGTCCCTATACTTAGTCAGCATGTGGTTCTCAGTGTTGTACTCGCCCTTCACTTGGTTTACCACTAGTTGGGAGTCACTGTAGGCCACCAGTTTACTCGCACCAAAGAATTTAGCCCTTTCTATTCCTAAGATCAAGGCTTCGTATTCTGCCTGGTTGTTTGAAGCTGGGAATTTAAATCTGATGAAGTCACGGGCCATATGTTCGCCGCCTGGACTTGTTAAATATACCCTGGCTCCACTTCTTCCTTTTGTTATTGATCCATCTGTGAACAAGATCCAACAGTCCTCAGGTAATTCTTCTAAGGGCTCTCTGTCCATGGGAAACTTCCTCTTTCTTGTTGTCGGTGTATGCTCACTGGAGAACGCGGTCTCAACTAGGAAATCAACCAAAGGCTGCGCCATCAATTTCTTCCTCGGCTTGTAAGTGATGTCGAATTCAGTTAACTCAATGGACCAGTTCAGCAATCTGCCCGAGGTGTCCATCTTGTGGAGTATTTTTCTGAGCGGCGTGTCGGTATAAACCGTGATGGGATGAGCGGAGAAGTATGCACGTAGTTTTCGGGCAGCAATGACTAAGGCATATGCTATCTTCTCGGCATTATAGTACCTGCTCTCGGTATCTGACAATGGTTTACTTACATAGTACACCGGCTTCTGAATTCCATTATCTTCTCGTACTAACACGGCCGCCACGGCTCTGTCCGTTGCCGCAAGGAATACGGAGAGTATTTCTCCCATTATCGGACTGCTAAGCAATGAGGGCGAACCCAAGTATTCTTTTATTCGCTGGAATGAAGCTGAGCATTCTGGGGTCCACTCGAAGTCCTTAGTTCCTTTCAGGGCCTTGAAGAAAGGTAACGACTTTTCTGCCGACTTGGCGATAAATCTTCCCAGGGCGGCCACCCTGCCATTCAACCTTTGAACCTCTTTTACACACGTCGGCTCTTTCATATCGACCAGGGCCTGGATCTTCTCCGGATTTGCCTCGATGCCTCGTTGGGAAACCATGAAACTGAGGAACTTACCCACCGTGACCCCGAAAACACATTTACTTGGGTTAAGCTTCATGTCGTTTTCTTTTAGATTTTTTATACTCTCCGCCAGGTCCGGGACGTGGCTTCCTGATTTGGTTTTTATTACCATGTCATCAATATAGGCTTCCATGTTCCGGCCGATCTGGGATTTGAACACCTTGTTCACCATCCTTTGATAAGTTGTGCCGGCATTCTTGAGGGCAAAAGGCATCATCACATAACAATAGATACCTCCTGCTGCTTTGAAGGCGGTCTGTTCGATGTCGTCCTCGGCCATTTTGACCTGGTGATAACCAGAATAAGCGTCTAGGAAGCTCAAGGTTTGGTGTCCAGCTATGGAGTCGACCAACTTGTCTATTCTGGGTAGGGGGTAGCTATCCTTGGGGCATGCTTTATTGAGATTTGTGAAATCGACACACATTCTCCACTTGCCGTTCTGTTTTTTCACCATTACGACATTACCCAGCCACTCGGGGTATGTCTCTTCTCGGATGATCCCGGCCTTCATCAATTTATCCACCTCGGTCTGGATTGCATGTTCTTTATCTATAGAAAAGACCCTTCGTCCTTGCTTGACGGGTTTGAAGAAACTGTCCACCTCTAGTTTGTAGAGAGTAATGGTTTCTTTAACTCCAACCATGTCTTCAACTTTCCAATCAAACACGTCTAGGTTGTCTTTTAGCAGATTGATGATTTCTTCTCTCTCTTCCGGGGGGAGTTGTTTCCCAATTCGTACCTTCTGTTCTGGGTAGTCGGGGTTGATGACGACGTCATCCAACTGGTCGACTGGTCTTAGCTCGGGACCGTCCCTGAACTCCAAGGTTTCCACGATGATTTGCTTTACTTTTTCCTTGTCTTTGCCTTGTAGGCTCAAATTCTCCATATCTAGAAGTCTGTCAATCTCGGGATCCATGTGGGCAGGTATTGTAGCCCCCGAGCTTGGGACGAGGGCAAGGCCCGAGTCACTCGGCTCATCCGAAGCTGTGTTCATGGAGACACAACCATATCCTTCCAACCCGTAGGTCACCTCGGTCTCTGTCATGGCCTTTCAGCATCCAGTACGACCCATTCCTTAGGTATGTCTACTGTTATCACGCCGATGTTAGGGGCTGATGTAGTGACCGTGGTCGACTTCGATATAGTAACATTTCTTTCTGGGGTGTCAATTTCCATCTTAGTTTTTTCCCTTCTTGACCTCATCACGTGCTCTAAGAAGTGTTTGGGGTTGCCGAGGACGCAGCCTACGCCTTCTGGGGTTGGGAATTTCACCCTTTGGTGAGGGAGGGAGGCAACCATTCCCAGTTTTCCCTGACTAGGGGAGCCGAGGATGGCATGGTAGTCACTTGCCAAATCCATAACGATGAAGGTAATCGTTGCCGATGTTTTGTAGGGGAATTCGCCGACTTCTAGCACCAAGTCTACGGTTCCCTTAGCCTCGGCTTTGTGGTTTGTAAATCCCTCTAGTCTCCCATTGTAAGGGATCAGCATGGTGTCTGGCAACTCCATCTCTTTGAAGGTTCTGTAATAGAGCACGTCTTTAGCGGCCCCAGAATCTATTAAGAGCCTTTCCGACTCGCAGTTGTCGATTCGGCCTGTGATGACCAACGGCTGTTCTCTCATGGCCCTGTTTCCGGGCAGCTCATTAGGGGAGAAACTAATCACCTCCTCCCCTTTGTGAATCCAAGGGGGGATATGGTAAACCTTTCTTAGCTCATAGATCTGCTCTTTTAACTTGGTGTTGGAAGGGATTTCCTCCCTGATTACACCAATCAGTTTTTCCCGAGGTGGCCTGTCTTCGCGGTCATTCATTTTCTCATCCTCTCTCGGACGTTTGTTGTCTTTATTTGCTAAGTATTCATTTAGTTTCCCCTGATCGGCCCACCTCTCTAGTATTTTCTTTAGGGCAAAGCAGTTATCCGTCTCGTGTCCGTTATCTCGGTGGTAGGCACAGTACTTGCTAGTGTCTCGTGGGAACTTCGGGTTATCATTAAGGGGTTTTGGATTTGGGAGATTCACCAGGTTCATGATCTCGGAAATCGGCTTGGTAAGGGGGGTAAATACCTCAGTCGGTCTCGTTCTGTTCTTCCCTCGGTTACCACTTCCACTGGTACCCTGGACCGAGTTAGGAGTGAGTGGCTTACGTTCCCCTTCTCGGTCTCGATCTCTGTATCCGGACATCAGTTTGTTTTTTTCCTCAGCAGTGGACGTCGCGTAGGCCATCTGGTACAGCTCAGATTTTGTAAGAGGTTCTCTTACCGACAATTCATAGGTGAGCTCGTCTGATCTCTGCCCATTATAGAAGCACATTATGATTTCCCTGTCTGTAAGTCTCTCTTCTATTGAGTCAGCCAAGTCTCTGAACCTATTATAAAAGTCCATAGTCGACTCGCTCTTTCCCTGAACTATGTTTGCCAGATCCGACAATCTTTTCTTTCTAGCCCCGGAAGTGGCGAAATATTCTAGAAAACTTGACTTTAATTTGGAGAAGGAGCTGATGCTTCTTCTCTCCAAGTCCATAAACCAAGACCTAGCCGCTCCAACTAACGTACTAGCAAAGGCCTTGCAAAGTACGTCGTCTTTGTTGGAAACCAACGCCATCATTCCTTCGAAAGATTGTAGGTGGTCCATGGCATCTGTACTGCCGGAATACTTGTCCAGGTGGGGAAGCTTCAACTGGGGATTCGGTGGAGAATCCTTTATCCACTGAGCAAACGGACGCATTGCGTCGTAGTCGGTTTTCGGCTTCCTCTGCCCCTGGTTCATCTCTATATTGTCTATCCTCTCCTGTAAATCCAATATGATCTGCTCACTGAACCCTGAGCTGCGATGGGAGCTTCTCGGCCTGTCTCTTTCTCTGTCTCGGCCCCTTCCAATAACACGACTTGTGTCTGGATCATCACGAGGCCGTCTCAGAGGAGTATGATGAGGTGGCTCCTGTCTGGGCGGGACTTGATCTTGATTTTGCCATCGCCGCCTTTCTTCTAGAAATCTCACATCTGGAGATTCTGCCTCCTCCTCTCTTCTACGGTTTATTTGATCCCTCAGATCTCTTCCATCGGGATTAATTGGGCCAAGTCGACCTTCTAGTCGGCTTGGTGGAGCAGCTCGATTTCCTGGGGGGGGCGCCACGCGGTTCCTCAGTGCGTGTGTTCCCCCTTCGGTCACTTCTTTCTCCGCTTCCCAAAGATCCTCTCGAGCCAGAGGGCTGGGCAAAGTGCCAAGGAGTGGTCAGGATCAAATTCTAGAAGAGCTCTCTGAGCATCAGCTAGTTGCTGAAGGGTTGAGAGATTATGATGTAATAATGCCCTCCGATCAATTGGTGCCGGCCTAGAAGGGCCAGCCTCGGTAAGCTGAGGATGTGAAGTCGTCCGTCTCCGTCATCCATACTGGTGAGCAATTTCAGGCGCCGGCCCTCTGGAACGGGTGTGCATCCCGCCTCCCTGAGGTGGAGGAGGGAGGCCTTGATTCAGAACATTGTCATTTGCCACGTTAGGAGGTGGCGGATTGAGATTAGCGTCGGGTGTAACGCTAGCTTCCCGACCGTCGACGTGAGTTCTAGACATGGGGAAATTTGTGGTTTTCTGAACAGAGATTCTCCAACGATGTTTCCCGGCAATGGAACCAAACTGATGCTGCCAAAAACGTGTCGGATCAGCCCTCCGTCTAGCGGTTCGGATAAATCCAATAATGAGATCTTCCCC
This sequence comes from Campanula takesimana, assembly GCA_026119855.1. NCBI lineage: Eukaryota > Viridiplantae > Streptophyta > Magnoliopsida > Asterales > Campanulaceae > Campanula > Campanula takesimana. The sequence continues at coordinate 165,935 of JAOWBW010000650.1, read as the reverse complement.
GTTCGGATCTGCGCACAATGAACAAACGTAAACTGCGCCGGGACTTCACCGGCGAAGGCCCTCCGGCGTGAGAGTAAGAATACGAGTGAATGAATAGAGAAATCAATTGACTAGTTTAGAGCCAAAGAGTTCATTACCCGTCTCTTGTTGTGAGGACCTGTTTTTATAGGCTCGGGTGAATGAGTCCTAACTTGTTTAGAGAAGCTAGGGAGCCCGTATTACTGTGGGACTCGTATTCCTTGGAGATAGACTCCGGATAAGGATGATTGGTATCCCAGTTGTCTTGTAGAAGAGATATCCTTGTTCAGATAAGGATCTCCACTGTTAGAGTTGTAATCAAACTCTGTAAGTGGACTCCCTGCGATAATGGGAGGTTTTGACTGGCAAGTCGGCCCATCATCTATCTCGGCCTCTTCAAAGAGGTCGGCTATGGATTAGGTTTATTGGACCTCGGCCTAGGCAAGGGCTGCCTGTTCGGCCTAATGTATGTCAGCAAATAAGATTGTGAGCCTCTTTGGATGGGCCTTATGGTATGTGAGCCCAGAGTTTATGGGTCCCCTTTAACCAAGTCGGTTTATGTCGTTCAAGGACAAAAGGAAAAGGAAGAACACGCTAGACAAAGTAGCATTATTTACAGTGTGAAGTGGTGTAAAGATGCAGCACGTGAAGTGGGGAATATTTGAAGCAACTGTCGGGTCGTTTTAGAAGAAGGATTCGTTTGCACCCGTGACCCGACAGTATAGATAATGGTCTTCTGGAATGGACGATCTCCATTCCATACTTCACGGCAGCTTGTTGTTAGCAGTGGCATTTTCGTAACTTTTTGATGATTTGCTGGAAAAAGAAAGGAAAAGAAAGGAGACGATCTTGAAATCAATAAATAAATAAATAAAGGTTTCTTTCTTTTTTTGGTGCCAGATAAGGACAACTTACCAACTACCAAGTTTCGTCGCCGGCCACCAATTTTTCACATTTGTTTTTACCAATTGCCTAAATCATTATATTTGAGAATTTTGTTTATTTTTCCTAAATTTTCAACTCTTTGATTATTTGGTCCCCAAATTAATTTACTATTTTTGTCACAGAACATTAACTTGAAATTATTGTTAAGTCCAAAAAAATTATTATCGTGACAATTATTTTACTAAAAATTATTCTTATTCCTACAATTTTGAGTTTACAAATGCATAAACAAAATATGATTAATGAAGTACTCCCTCCGTTTCACGTTACTTGAGACTTTTGATCAACTTAATATCGTTTTGATGAAGACTTTATATAAAATTTGATGATCTTAATAAAAATTTAAAAATGTGATTGAGAGTGTTTTTTTTAGGTGAATCATTTTATAATTTTCAAATTTTTATTAGGATCATAAAGTTTTCTATAAAGTCTTCGTCAAAACGTATTTAAGTTGACCAAAAGTCTCAAGCGACGTGAAACGGAGGGAGTAAGTGTTAATATTTTTAAAATGTTTGAATAGTCTAAATCATTTAAAACAGACAGAGTTTTTATAAAATAGAAAAAATAATAGAGGCGGACTCTTGTGCGGCCGCCGCACTGCATGCGACGGCTCACAGCCGAGCCGAGCCGCCAAGCTGAGCCGAGCCAGTTTTTCTTTTTTTTTTTTGCCCTCCAACGTTTTTTTTCCACCCCGTTTTTTGCTCTCCAACAAAAGTAACACTTTTTATAAAAGAATGTAAATGTGACACTTTTTTTTTTTCAAATGTAACACTTTTCATTTTCAAAAATGTACCACAATTTTGCTGAAATAGATTAAAGTTAACATAAGATTGACAACTAAACTAATGTTACATTTTTTAATAAATGAATGTAACTTCTTTTTTCTCAATTGTAACAATTTCTATTCTGAAATGTAATTTATATCTGAAAAGTTGAATATATAGTTTTGTAATGTAACATAGTTTTTGTGCAAAAAAATAAAATGAAAAATGAATGTAACCCTTTTTATTTCTCAATTATTACTTTTTTTTCTTTAAAAAAATAAATAAGAATTCATGTATATAATCTTATATGTACTCTGTTACACTTCAATTATTATTTTTCTAACCACAAAAACTATTTATATTATTTTGCAAAACTGCTGTTACATTTGATAGTAAAAGTGTTATTTTTTGAAGATGAAACTGTTGCTTTTATAAGAAAAAAGTGTTACATCACAGGAGACGAGCAGCTCAATTTTTTTGTATGTTAAAAAGTATGTTTAAAAAAAAAAATCAAACCATATCATGACCTATCTAGTTTGATTCGTTCGTCCAGACGAACACAACGATATTTTTAGATTTTTCCCGACTTCAAAATCTCAAGATATAGCATTTAAAAGTTATTTGGATTTTTTTTACCCGCGACACGTGTCGCATGCTGAGGGCGCGCTTGAGGGCTGAGCAGGGCTGATGCAGGCAGAGCGGGCGAATCGGCAATGGATGGGCGGGTTCGACTCATGGAAGATGCGCTTCACCATGTAAGACGGTCTCACATAAGTTTTGTTCAAAATAATATGACTATCTTTACAATTATTTTACTATGAATTGAAAAGAATATAAATGAGACTAATGTGAAAGAGTGGAATCATGGGCGGATTTTATGTTGTAGAAGGGGGTACACGTGCACCCGGTCAATTGAAATTTGTAGTTAAAAATGTTTTTTTTTCTTAAATCCTGAATATTAAGTGCACCCGCAGATTGTCTATATTTATAACACCCTGATTATAATCACAAGTAGCTCTGTGTTCTGGCGGCAACGTTTTTCTTAAAATTGTTTGATGCAAACCACTCAGGTTCGAATCTCTCTGCTAGCCAAGACATTTTTTTCCTTCTCTCTCATTTTCTACTACTCCAACTTAACAAGGCCACTTTGAGTTTCCTCCAATAATTTCAAATATAACTACTACTTCCTCCGTCTCAAAAAAATTATCTTCAAGTTTGACATTTTTCATTGTCCCAAAAAGTTTTTCTCATTTCTACAATTTAGGCTTAAATGTGCATAAACACAATATAGCTAGTGAAGCAAATACTCATATCTTTAAAAAGTTTGAATAGTCAAACGTGAAGATCATTTTTGGACGGAGGGAGTATATTTTTTATTCTCTCTCATTTTCTACTACAAGTTTATATAACTAGTCCACTTTAGGTTTCTGTCCATTATCTCAAATATAATTAATTAATGTTTGGGTCTTCTTCATTATTTAATTATTTTTTCTATCTTAAAATGAATAACCTTTTTACAAAAACCTTTGTTCGTAAATATTTTTTTCTATCAAAAACATTTTTCTATCAAAACATTTTTTCTATTCATTATATAGTTGCAAATATACTTTTAATTGTAGTGGTGTATCATATTGTAATTTAACCGCATTTCAAAAAAATATGTTTTAAGTTTTTGAGTGTAAATTGTGCACCCGCTGTCAAAACATCTTAGATCCGCCACTGAGTGGAATTGAAGTACCATTTTGAAAATCTACGCTCACTTGGAGACCAAAGTATAGCAAATATATGATGAATTACAAGACTAGGCCAAAAGTAGCAAATACATGTAGCTACTATGATCTTTAGGACTAAAAATAATATCAGACCAAGATATACTTGTCTTAAATCTTTTGGTCCCATCATTACTGTTTGCCTTTGTATTTAATGTATACTCCCCCCTCCCATATAAAATACTCCCCTTGACCACAAATATAAGTAATATATGAAAATTATTAAATTATTTTAATATTAAATGTGTAATAGTTGTGCACTTTTATTCAATAAAAAATTATTGATTAAGGACATTTTTGTTAAAATTAAATGCAATTATATTTAATGAATTTTACATTGTAACTGATAAAATTTGCTTATATTTAAAATAAAAAAATTGTGTTTTTTATATTTGTTTCCAGAGGGGGTACTTATTTATTTTTAGAAATGAGAATTAAAAAGGAATATAATTAATGATAAGTGTTGTAAGTGAGTATGAGAAAGAAAGTGTGATAAAAAATAGTGTTATAAGTATAATAAGTTAGTCTTTGTAATAAAAATATATAATATATTTTCCTTTTTGTCGAAGTGGTACTTTTTAATGAGACACTCAAAATGGCAAAATGAATAGTTATCCGCCCCACTAAACGATGCACTTTTGTTTTAAGAATAAGATTACAAAATATGAGTGGTATAATTGTTGTTAGTATGAAAAGTGGAGTAGTTTTGTGAGCATGCAAGTGGGTCCCTTGAATAAATAAGTGTTAATATTTTCATTTTGAGAAAATGCATTTTTTTTAATATAACACTCTTTTGAGTAAAATAATATCGCATTTCTGAATTTTAAAATAAGACAACAATTTTAATACAACTTTATTATTGTACAAAATAATTAACAAGCAAGTGCAAGAAAATACATTCCATAAAAATATTGATATTGATAGGTCAATGGGGATATTTGTTGCGGGTTTGAGTGAATACTGAAGCCAAGTCAACTTTGGCATATTAATTTTAAAGAAAAGAATGAACCAAAGGTTGCATTTAACTTGATAGACAATGTTTGGGGATAAAAACATTTAAAAGCTCAATGCCAGCGCACATAAATGGGATAATACAAAGGAGATCACAAATAAAGCAAGCAGTACTCCATCCGTCCAGTTTAAGTTTAAGGTTCTTGCTTTTCTTTTTGGTCTGTCCTAATTTAAGGTTCTTAATTGCTTTATTTCATAAACAGAAAAAAATGAATAGTGCGTTGGAGAATCTTGCCCTCAAAAAGTTTATTTAATTACAAAAAAATCATTACTTGCCTAACTTACTTTCACCCACTTGCTTCATGAATATTGTTTTGGATATTTATATCCTTCACTCTCAACTTTTGGTTGACTCATTTCTTTTGTTTTTGCATTGGTTTCTTAATAAGTGTGTATAGTCAAACTAAGAACATTAAACTAGGAGAGAGGGAGTATAAACAAATCAAAACCTAGCTAGAATATCCACCAACTACTCATTGTTTTGCACATTAAACTTTAAAAAACTTTCGAGATCAAGAATTTAAAAAAAAAGTGATTTGTTGTGAGTATAATTAATTTGTTAGGAGAGAGAAAGTGGGGTAGTAGGACTGGCTGTTAGAGAAGATGACTTTGAAAGTCAACAAGAGAAGAAAAGAAGAAAGCATAGCAGCAGCAAAGCAGATCCGGGCGGGTGATTTGGAGGGTCCGGGCGGACCAAGGCTAAGATCCGGCCGGACTACTACCAAGACCCGGGCGGACCTTGTTCTCTGAGCTGTTCCGGATTCTGGCGCTGTTCTGGTTGTTTTAGAAAGTAAATCAAGTCATTTAGGGATTTGGTTTAGGACTCCTTCTATCTTCTGGTTTAGGTCTCTTATCTCTATAAATAATAGCCATAGATTAGTATTTATTTCGTGCTTGATTCAATTGACATGGAGAGAGAGATCAGTGATTCTAGATCTAGGAATTTGCATAGCTAGGAACTTTGTGATAAAAGTTCATGCAAACATAGATTAGTGTGATTATCTTCATGTAATTGTTTCTCCACCATAATAATATATGTTTTCCTTTGCCCGTGGAGGTAGCCAATAGAGATTGGTGAACCACGTATATTCTGTGTTGATTTGCGTTCGTTATTATTTGATATCTCTTGGGTCTGATTTACTAACAAGTGGTATCAGAGCTCTGGCGGCACCAGAGTCTGGTTAGTAAAGAAAGATCAGGGCATTCCGCTGCCGTAAAAGAGATGGATTCCGGGATGGACAAGAAAATCAACAAGTCTGACGGGAAGAACATGTTTATTATCTGATGGAAGATTATGCATTGGGCGTGCAGATCGCGGGCAGGAAAAAGTGCAGATCGCGTGCAGAAAAACGTGCAGTCTTGGTGCGGGTCGAGTGCAGTTTTGGTGCAGATCGCGTGCAGTTTTTTTTTTGTACAGCACACGTGCAGTCCGCGTGCCGTGTCCGTGTAGAAATCTGAGAGCAGTCAGTGATTGCTCATCTGTGCTAGAAATAGCAAATCTTGTAGATCTGAATTTGAAAGTTCGTCTGGTGTTCGTTGGTGATCCAAGAACGCATCTAGAACGTTTCGATATCTGGTATCTACATCTGAAGACGGAGATTTGAAGCTAGGGTTCTGTGATCAGAAGTTAGCTGTCTGGTATAATCTGAAGAACTAACATTCGTTGTAGTCTATTCTAGTGATCTAGAAGTAGATACAAAATCTGTGTTGCCCGAGGCAATAATCTGGTTAGATTTCAGAGTTGTACATCTGACTCCGCGTCTGAAGAATTCTGAGTCGGCTGTAGCGATGGCGAGCAGTGACAATCTGAATGAGGATGGTGATTATGCCCTGGTGACCGAAGAAGAAGCGTGCAAGGAAGTTGCATGGGTTCTAGATTCGGGAGTTTTTTATCGCATGTGTTCGCGCAATGAGAAGTTTACAACGTACGAGCAGAAGGATGGAGACCGTATTTATATGGCTAATGGATCTGTCTGCGAGGTAGTTGGCATGGGCTCCGTAAGGGTGAGAACTTCTGTTGATAAATTTCTCACATTGAACAAGGTGAGACACGTTCCACAAGTAGAAAAGAATCTGGTATCACTTAGTCGGTTGGACAAAAAGGGATACAGTTTCAAAGGTGAAGGTGGAGTTCTGGATGTCTACAAAGTTTCGGATGTGTTTTCTGAAGGGCGGAAGAAAAGATTCCTTGTTTATCCTCCAAGGTTATGAGATTGGTGAGGGTGTTGACGAGCAGGTGGAGCAGCATTTTACTCTAGGCCGGAGTGAACTGGGCAAGCCACAGCTAGAAGATCAACAGATACTGGTTTTGTCAGTCATGGTTGGCAAGATCTAATGTCGACTGGATGGGCCACGTCTGAATGACTATTAATTACCCATTGGGGTGATTATGGGTGTCTGTAGGATACATTGCATGCATAAAATCTGATTGTCCAGAGGACAAGGTTGTTTGTCTGGTGAGGCAAATTCTGACTGTCTTGAAGATACATGGCGCGCGGAAAATCTAGTTGTCCGAAGGACAAATCTAGTGCCTTTGACGAAAGACAGACTGAGGCAAAGGTTGAAAAATCTGGTACGAGGGATGTGGCTCAATGTGGAGGCTATGTCGGAAGCTCGTGCATCTGAATTATTAGGGGAGATTCAAAGTCAAGGTGGAGATTGTTAGAGAAGATGACTTTGAAAGTCAACAAGAGAAGAAAAGAAGAAAGCATAGCAGCAGCAAAGCAGATCCGAGCGGGTGATTTGGAGGGTCCGATCGGACCAAGGCTAAGATCCGGCCGGACTACTACCAAGACCCGGGCGGACCTAGTTATCCGAGCTGTTCCGGATTCTGGTGCTGTTCTGGCTATTTTAGAAAGTAAATCAAGTCATTTAGGGATTTGGTTTATGACTCCTTCTATCTTCTGATCTAGGTCTCTAATCCCTATAAATACTAGCCATAAATTAGTATTTATTTCGTGCTTGATTCAATTGATATGGAGAGAGAGATCAGTGATTCTAGATCTAGGAATTTGCATAGCTAGGAACTTTGTGATCAAAATTCATGCAAACATTGATTAGTGTGATTATCCTCATGTAATTGTTTCTCCTCCATAATAATATTTGTTTCCCTTTGCCCGTGGAGGTAGCCAATAGAGATTGGTGAACCACGTATATTCTGTGTTGATTTGCGTTCATTATTATTTGCTATCTCTTGGGTCTGATTTACTAACACTGGCAATTGTGGCCATTTACCCGCTAACCCGCCTAACTCAACCCGCTAATCAGCCGACCCGACCCAACCCGTTTAGGTTAGCGGGTTAAATCAGGTCACTCATTCCAACCCGCGAAGCACCCGACTCAACCCGCCCGTTTCTGTTGGGTTTTGAGCAAACATGCACAGCGGAATAAACCCAAAAGCCTAGATCCGATCACGATGATTAAATTAATATGGAGATGAATCTAGAACATTAACCGTGACGGAGCTTTAAAATTCTGAGATCTTCAATCTTTATTCTTCGCGCTTCTTCGAATCACGAACGTAGGAACGACCGCAAAACTTGGATCACGAACTTTGAAGGAGTTGATGCCAATGCCCTCTATGTTTATCCATACGCGAACGAATTTCAAGAACGATTCTTGAACCGGATTGCTAGACCCAATAGAAACTCTTTCTACTTTGAAGGCTATATGGAAAATTAATGTTCTTGTTCTTGAGCAAGAAGAAGAACTTGTTTTTCTCTCTCTCGGAGCCTATCTAATTGATATGGAATCAATACATACTGATTAGGTCGTTGTTAGAGGTTTATATACTTATTAGTCCTAAACCGTTTAGGAGAAATAGGTTAAAACCCGTCACAACACGAAATCAGTTTTTGGGCCCGAACAGGGCCTGCTCGGCCGAGTCCTTTAAGGTGCTCGGCCGAGCACCTTTGCTCCAGAAAATCTGACCTTCTGATTTCCCATGCTCGGCCGAGTCATATGAGGTGCTCGGCCGAGCACCACCAGAATTCCGATTTTAGCCTTTTAAACAATTCGTCCTTTTGTGTGTGACCCCATAGGATTATATTAAGTTGGCAATGAGCCCAAACACATTTGTGCTCATAAATCATGAGCGGACTCTAGCAAGCCATCATGACTACCCAATTAATATAACTTGTATAAGTTCGTGAATCCTTTATAGAACATATTACAATCTCTTTGTTTCACGATGTCTATTGAACGTAAGCCATGGTCAATGGTCAACTTACAATGTTCAATGCTTTCTCGATCCAGAATGTATTGATAGTACAAATCTTATTTGAGCACGGCCATGCATTTCATCAACACCATTCTTCGAGTGGCCAAAGCTTGACATCTCTCTCTTACGAGGAACAAATCCCTTCTTGATTTATTACCCTTCCCTACATGAATCCGATTACGCCAATCACATTCTTTATAGCTACCCGATTAGGGGTAACGTTTGAATATGTCAAACGTAATGTTCATCGAGTGGAAGACTGTGATAATCTCAGGTCTAAAGATTCCAGTAATATAACTATATGAGACTTAATTATGACATTGTGACCATGACATAAATCTCATATGGGTCAGTCCAGTATTTGGTCTCCAACAAATACCCATAAGTTTAATTGTATCCCATACACCATAATCATCATATGATTATCCATTAAACTTATACTAACAATTAATCATAATTATCAGGGACGGGGATTATTATAATAAACATGCAAAGGATATAATAATCAAACATTCAATATCTTTAATATATAAATAACATTAATCGTTTTACAAAACGTGCCTAGAGCATACAACACCAACAATCTCCCACTTGCACTAGGCCTAATTAATGTATCGAATACCCATAGACCTAACATGACCATCATGCTTTGCTTGTGGAAGACCCTTTGTCAATGGGTCGGCAATGTTATCATCAGTCGGTACTCTGCATATATTCACGTCACCTCTGTTAATGATTTCTCGAATGACATGGTATCGCCTAAGTATGTGTTTGGACTTCTGATGGTTTCTTGGTTCCCTTGCTTGAGCAATAGCACCATTATTATCACAATAAAGGTCTATTGGATCAGCAATGCTAGGAACTACCTCTAGTTCAGTTATGAACTTCTTGATCCAAACAGCTTCTTTAGCAGCATCGGATGCAGCAATATACTCAGCTTCCGTTGTAGAATCAGCGACAGTACTTTGCTTAGAACTCTTCCAGCTAACAGCACCTCCATTAAGCACAAATACAAATCCAGATTGCGATCTAAAATCATCCTTGTCGGTTTGGAAGCTTGCATCTGTATAACCACTTACAACAAGATCACCATCCACACCTCCATACACCAAGAACGAATCTTTAGTCCTTCGCAAGTACTTAAGAATCGTCTTGACTGCAATCCAATGATTTTCACCAGGATTTGATTGGTATCTACTCGTCATGCTTAAAGCATACGAGACATCGGGTCTAGTACATATCATGGCATACATGATTGATCCAATTTCGGAAGCATATGGAATCCCAATCATTCTCTTATGCTCATCAGTTGTCTTAGGACACTGATTCTTGCTTAGAGTTATGCCATGTCCTACTGGAAAATTTCCTCTCTTAGAGTTTTCCATGCAGAATCTCTTAAGAACTTTGTCAATATATGTATCTTGACTTAAACCAATCAATTTCTTGGATCTATCACGATAGATCCTAATGCCAAGGATATAAGCGGCTTCTCCCATATCTTTCATAGAGAAACACTTTCCTAACCAAGTCTTTACAGACTTTAGTGCGGGAATGTCGTTTCCTATGATCAATATGTCATCAACATATAGTACCAGAAATAATACTACGCTCCCACTAATCTTCTTGTAAACGCAAGGTTCATCTTCGTTCTTGATGAAGCCAAACTCTTTGACCGATTCATCAAATCGAAGATTCCAACTCCTAGAGGCTTGCTTCAATCCATAAATGGATCGTTGCAATTTGCATACTTTGTTTGAATTTTCTGGAATTACAAAACCTTCAGGTTGTGTCATGTAAACATCCTCAAGTAAGTTCCCGTTAAGGAATGCTGTTTTGACATCCATTTGCCATATCTCATAGTCAAAATATGCGGCTATGGCAAGTAAAATTCTTATAGACTTGATCATTGCTACTGGCGAAAAGGTTTCATCATAGTCGATTCCATGAATCTGCCTATAGCCTTTTGCTACAAGTCTAGCTTTATAAGTATGCACCTTTCCATCCATGTCAGTTTTCTTTTTGAAAACCCATTTGCATCCTATGGTTTTTACACCTTCAGGCGCATCAATCAAGTTCCAAAATTGATTATCATACATGGATTTAATTTCAGATTCCATGGCTCCAAGCCATTTATCTGAATCAGGAGCGGACATCGCTTCTTGGTAGGAAGTAGGTTCGTCATCAACTATGACTTCTACTTCATTGCTATCCGTCATGAGAAATCCATATCTCTCAGGTTCAGATCTCACCCTACCAGTTCTGCGAGGAACTTGAGTATTCTGAATAGGTTCCACAACTCTTTGTGAAACTTGTTCAGATCCAACATTTTGTTCCATGTAATTTTCGGGTTCTCGAATTTCTTCGAGATTAATTTTACTCCCACTAATTCCTTTGGAGAGAAACTCTTTCTCTAGAAAGGTACCATGACGGGCAACAAACACTTTGTTTTCCGCGCGGTTGTAAAAGTAATAACCCTTAGTTTCCTTAGGGTAACCAACGAAAATACATTTATCAGATTTAGGTGTGAGTTTGTCAGATATGAGCTTCTTAACAAATTCTTCACAACCCCAAATCTTCATGAAAGACAAACTAGGTTTTCTTCCAGTCCACATCTCATGTGGAGTTTTTGGAACAGATTTTGTTGGAACATTATTTAGTGTTAGTGCAGCAGTTTCTAGTGCATGTCCCCAAAAGGTTAAAGGAAGATCAACTTGACTCATCATGGAGCGGACCATATCCAATAAAGTCCTATTTCTCCGTTCGGACACACCATTCCATTGTGGTGTCCCAGGTGGAGTTAATTGTGAAACAATTCCACAATCTTTCAGATGATTGTCAAATTCTTGGCTTAAATATTCTCCACCACGATCTGATCGAAGTGCTTTAATAGTTTTGCCAAGTTGATTTTGTACTTCATTTTGAAATATTCTAAATATCTCAAAAGATTCACTTTTATGTTTCATTAAGTAGACATAGCCATATCTACTAAAATCATCAGTAAAAGTTATGAAGTATTGATATCCTCCCCTAGCATTGCAACTCATTGGTCCACACACATCAGTATGTATGAGGGCCAATAAGTCATTAGCCCTTTCACTACTCTTAGTAAAAGGTGCCTTAGTCATCTTTCCAAGTAAACATGACTCACAAGTTTCATATGATTCAAAATCATGTGAATCTAGAAGTCCGTCCCCATGGAGTTTTGAGATACGCTTCTCATTAATATGACCAAGACGGAAATGCCACAAATAAGTATGATTTACATCATTAGGTTTGGATTTCTTATTTACATTATAAACATTCTCATTATTCCCATTTTCAACATCAAGAACATAAAGGCCATTAAATGAACATGCAGTACAATAAAGCATATCATTTAAATAAATAGAAAACTTCTTATTTTCAATAAGAAACTTAAAACCTTCATTATCCAAACAAGAAATTGAAATAATATTTCTACTTAAATCCGGAACGTAATAACAATTGTTCAAAACAAGAATTAATCCGCTAGGTAAAATGACATCATATGTTCCTACGGCTAATGCATCAACTCTTGCTCCATTCCCCACGCGTAGGTCCACTTCGCCATCTTTAAGTAGCCTTCTATTCCTTAGTCCCTGCACATTTAAACAAATGTGAGATCCACATCCAGTATCTAATACCCAGGAGCTAGAAGTAGAGAGTAGAATATCTATAACATAGATACCTGAAGTAGATGCAGTCCCACCGCTCTTCTTCTTCTTTAACTCTTCCTTGTAAACCTTGCAATTTCGTTTCCAATGTCCAATCTCATTGCAGTGGAAACAAATTGCATCCTTTTGGGAGGCAGGTTTAGCCACATTAGCTTTGGCAACAATTGCCTTGCTAATCTTGGGTTTGACAACTTTTGCCTTTCCCCTTCCTTTGCCTTTTGGCCCCTTTCCTTCCTTAGATACAATGAGTACAGGAGCGGTCTCTTTACCGATTTTCTTTTCTGCCTGCTTAAGCATCCCATGCAATTCAGACATAGTCTTATCCATCCCTTGCATATTAAAGTTCATGACGAACTGATTATAGCTTTTGGGCAATGAATTAAGAATAAAATCGGTAGCCAACTCAATCTCAATTGGATGGCCAAGCCTCTCTAGTTTCTCAAAGTAAGCCTTCATTTTCAAAACATGAGGGCTCACAGACTGTCCTTCGCTCATCTTGCATGAGACTAGGGCAGCTATGGTGTCGAACCTCTCTTGCCTTGCTTGTTCTTGGAACATATCTTTCAATGTAGCAGCAAGGTCAAATGCTTCCAAGTGTTCAAGAATCTTCTGAAGTTCTGAACACATGGCCGCAAGCATAAGACAACCCACCTCACGAGAATCATTCACATGTTTCTTGTAGGCGTTTCTCTCATCCTTAGGTGCATTAGAAGCAGGTTCTTCTTCAGGAACGGGCTCATTAAGAATATAGAGCTTATCCTCATGATTTAGAACAATTCTAAGGCTACGGATCCAATCCGTATAGTTAGCTCCATCTTCTTGAAGTTTCTCCTTCTCAAGGATAGATCGCAGTGATAAATTTGTATTCTGAGCCATTATCTACAATTATGCAAACATATAATTAAATATAAGTACCAACTTAATTAAAGATATTAAATTAATAGTATTTTACAAATACTCCCACTAAATTATATAACCTTCATATACATCCAATGTATAATATAATTTGAATGGGCTAAGATCCATATTTCACTTAACTTTGAGTCGGCTAGGGCACGACTGCTCAAAATAAGTTATTTAGGTAGACAACTCCTTGTCAATCATATCGTATATGACTCTTAGATCTTTTATGAGATTTTAGATATCGTATATCTAACATGTTTTAATCTCATCTGTGCCTTAGGCCCAAAACTGTTTTGATAGCCTAATTAAGTTAAACCATTTTAAACGTATAGGAATCACTGTTTCCTCATCTTGCTCATAAATGGATAGAATCAATGCACCTACGCTAGGGCGTAACCCACACAAAACTACCCACGTACTCACAAGTGTTTTAATCATGGATTGGTACGGAACTTAAATTTTAAAGAAGGTTCATGACATATAGCATGGTCAATGTTTATAGTCACATAATATAAACACATAAAGCAACGGTTAATAATTTAACTAATCTCATTAATTAAATTAAGATTTCATGTGATTGATTTATGGGGATAAATTCTTTAACACATTATTGAGAGCACGATTGTACGGTCGAAACTAAGCCAAAAAGGCATCCACAATCCCGTACCAAATTTAGAAACTAGAAGAAACAACTATGTAAGGTCGAAACTAAGCCAATAGGCATCCACAATCCCTTACATAAAGTAACTCGATTCTAAATTCTTTTGTCCCATCAATTCATTACTTTGACCTTGATATTTGTTTTCAGGAAACACGGTTTCTCAAACCAGCCATCTGACAAACAAATTCAATCCAAAGTGATTTTAAACAAGCCATTTAATTTCAGGAAACACGGTTTCTAAAACCAGCCATCTGAAAAACAAATTCTGTCAAAAATCAACCTGCTCGACCGAGTCCTCTAAGGTGCTCGGCCGAGCGCCTCTGTGTTCCAGAAAACCCTTTGCTTCTGACGACTCTGCTCGGCCGAGTCTTATAGACTGCTCGGCCGAGCACCACGAACAGAACAGATTTTCTTGTCGAATTTTAATTCTAAGATTGCTTTCCCGATTCATTTAGGATTTGGTGTTCATAATGATCATATCATCATGTTCATCAAAACCTTGAATAAACGATTTATTCATGAATCAAAGATCATCAACAAATCAATCCAAATAATTTTGATAATCTAAACGAACATAATAATCAAATTATTATTGCAATCGTAGATCCCACATAACGTATTTAAACGGTGCGATTTTATGATTTCAATATATCTCATATATAAACATAAAACTCAGATCACATAAATATCTTGAATCCAAATTCACATAGCATGCCAAAACATATAATCCAATTATATCATTAACATGTTATTATTAAAATAATCATGATGAACCAGGCTCTGATACCACTGTTGGGTTTTGAGCAAACATGCACAGCGGAATAAACCCAAAAGCCTAGATCCGATCACGATGATTAAATTAATATGGAGATGAATCTAGAACACTAACCGTGACGGAGCTTTAAAATTCTGAGATCTTCAATCTTTATTCTTCGCGCTTCTTCGAATCACGAACGTAGGAACGACCGTAAAACTTGGATCACGAACTTTGAAGGAGTTGATGCCAACGCCCTCTATGTTTATCCACACGCGAACGAATTTCAAGAACGATTCTTGAACCGGATTGCTAGACCCAATAGAAACTCTTTCTACTTTGAAGGCTATATGGAAAATCAATGTTCTTGTTCTTGAGCAAGAAGAAGAACTTGTTTTTCTCTCTCTCGGAGGCTATCTAATTGATATGGAATCAATACATACTGATTAGGTCGTTGTTAGAGGTTTATATACTTATTAGTCCTAAACCGTTTAGGAGAAATAGGTTAAAACCCGTCACAACACGAAATCAGTTTTTGGGCCCGAACAGGGCCTGCTCGGCCGAGTCCTTTAAGGTGCTCGGCCGAGCACCTTTGCTCCAGAAAATCTGACCTTCTGATTTCCCATGCTCGGCCGAGTCATATGAGGTGCTCGGCCGAGCACCACCAGAATTCCGATTTTAGCCTTTTAAACAATTCGTCCTTTTGTGTGTGACCCCATAGGATTATATTAAGTTGGCAATGAGCCCAAACACATTTGTGCTCATAAATCATGAGCGGACTCTAGCAAGCCATCATGACTACCCAATTAATATAACTTGTATAAGTTCGTGAATCCTTTATAGAACATATTACAATCTCTTTGTTTCACGATGTCTATTGAACGTAAGCCATGGTCAATGGTCAACTTACAATGTTCAATGCTTTCTCGATCCAGAATGTATTGATAGTACAAATCTTATTTGAGCACGGCCATGCATTTCATCAACACCATTCTTCGAGTGGCCAAAGCTTGACATCTCTCTCTTACGAGGAACAAATCCCTTCTTGATTTATTACCCTTCCCTACATGAATCCGATTACGCCAATCACATTCTTTATAGCTACCCGATTAGGGGTAACGTTTGAATATGTCAAACGTAATGTTCATCGAGTGGAAGACTGTGATAATCTCAGGTCTAAAGATTCCAGTAATATAACTATATGAGACTTAATTATGACATTGTGACCATGACATAAATCTCATATGGGTCAGTCCAGTATTTGGTCTCCAACAAATACCCATAAGTTTAATTGTATCCCATACACCATAATCATCATATGATTATCCATTAAACTTATACTAACAATTAATCATAATTATCAGGGACGGGGATTATTATAATAAACATGCAAATGATATAATAATCAAACATTCAATATCTTTAATATATAAATAACATTAATCGTTTTACAAAACGTGCCTAGAGCATACAACACCAACAGTTTCGACCCGTTTAAACCCGTGAGAACAAATAGCTTGGGTCGACATCCTAAGGTAAAAAAAAAATAAAAAAAATAAATGGGTCGACCCGTCGCCTGCCCCGTTTCAAACTGACCCGTTTCGACCCGCCAACCCGCTAGAAATCGACCCGACCCGACCCAACCCGACCCAACCCGCCCAATTGCCAGGCTTATGGGGTAGTGAATAGTTAATGGGTAATTGTTGTGAATATGACATGTGCAGCCCACTAATATAGAAGCATAAAAAACTTTCCTTTTTAGATTTTAAAGTTTAAAATGGGACACTCAAAATAAAAAAATATAAGTTTAAAATGGGACGGAGGGAGTATATAGCATGAGGCAGACTTGTACTTGTAATCTCTTTAGTATTCTTCAGCTCTCTCTCCCTCTATATTTTTCCTTTACCTTTTTATGGTACAAATAAATTTAATTAAATATTAATATTAATTTAATCATTTTAGTGTAATTTAAAATAATTGTCAACTTGTACAATGTATACATTCAATTTCAATAAAAAAATTACTAACTAGTGATTGTATAATACAATATACCTTCTAATCATATTACAAATAATGCAATGCGGTTGCATTGTTTGAGTCAAAATTAGAAAGTAGTAGTACATTGCATGAAAATATTACTTAAATTACACTACATATAACAAATTGATAACATACATTGCATTGTCCCCAAAAGGGTGGCCAGGTGGTAAAATCAAGTCTCACCTTCGGTGAGCGCTAAGGTTCGATCCATCTCCTAGCCTCCTTCTGACGTGGACACCGTAAAAAATTAAAAAAAATAAATAAATAAAAAAAACATACATTGCATTAAGTTGTCAGTATACTTATACTCATGTACTAAATCATTATTAATTAATTAGAATCAGATACTGATTAAGACAAGATTGCTCTTCACATTTATATTCTCTCTCATTAGTAGAAAAAGTAAGTATGTTAATAGTATTATTTTCCAATTTCTATATTGTACAAATGAATAAATTCAATAAAAAAAATACAATATTATATTTTATTTAGTAAAATAGAAAAAAATCATGCATTCATTTTTCTTGAAAACAAAAAAAACATTAAAAAAACATCAAATCTTCAAATTCTATAAACAAATACTTGTATGTTTCAAAAAATTAAAATAAAAAACTTTTATAGAAAGACGTATAAAAGCTCGTTAATTCTCAGGTTCTATAACCTACAGTAAACTTTTAGGCTCTTCAATTACAAAATTGTTGAATTAAGTGAATGTTCAACAAATAAAAATAAATACAAAAATGATTTTTTTATAAGATACATGATAATTAGATGCTTATACATGTGATTAGAATTTTATATAAAATATAAAATTTTATGAGCATATTTATGATGGGATTACGTGATTACTCATTCCGTCCCAAAATGATCTTCATTTTTTTTTACCGTTACTACGAATTAACTTTGAGCAATAATTTTTGCACTACAACAAAAATGGTCTTATCCGACACTTATCTACCGGCACTCTTATAAGTGCCGTAAATTTGTGGCACTTTTGAAAAAAAAAACCCGCTAATTTTTGGCACTTTTTATTATGTGCCTCAAATTTGTGGCACTCTTTAACATGTGCCGCTTTTAAACAAGTGTCGGTAAATTTCCAACACTTTTTATAAAGTGCCATTAAATTCTGGCACTTTTCTATAAAGTGCCGCTGATTTCTAACACTTTATTAAAAATTACTGGAAATTAGCGGCACTTATAAAAAATGCTGAAAATTTAGCAGCACTTATAAAAAAGTGTGTGCCTCTAATAAAAATATGTGTGATATGATATTTTCATTTAATTTTAAATTTTAATAATTATTTCATGTAATTTTTCTTTAATTTGTTAACTACTCCCTCCGTGCGTTTCATGTGACCTGAGACCAAAAATTTTGGCACACAAATTAAGGATAAGTAAGAGAGAGAAATAATGGGAGGAAGTGTTTGTGAGTATGAAAAATTAAATAGGAGGGAAAATGAGTGGGAGAAATAGTAAGTTGATTGGTGTTGTGAGTGTAAAAGTAAAGTAAGAGAGAGAATGTGTGAGAGGAATAGTAAAGATTATTTACCATTTTAGGAAGTCTCAAGTCACATGGAACGGGCGAAAAAGGAAATAAGTCTCAAGTGATGTAAAACGGAGGGAGTATATTAGATTCGTATGGAGTACAATCATAAAAAAGCATTAATATAAGCTTATGTTTTAAAATAAATGTTTGTACGTGAAAATATATAGTATTACAAAATAATTAAGCCTAGTGGTAGAAAGCTTGATTCATATGCAAGAGGGGATTTTGAACCGCTGCACCCACCACTTAGCTCCACCCAATAGTGGAGATTGGAGCCACCTCATTTTAGCTACACCCACCGGTTGAGATCTGGCCGAACTCGGTGGGACCCAGAAAAATTGAAATCATCCTAGCCGCACAGATGATGAGTGTGTGTATGTGGCCTTGATCGGAGCCGTTGGGTGGAGGGGTGGAGCTAACTCGGTGGAGCGGTCTGGGTCCTGCAAGAGGAGGTCTTGTGTTTGAATATTGATAAGTTCTTTTTTTTTTTAATGAGACTTTAAAAAGTGTCAAAAATTATGCGGCAGTTTGTATCAATATGCGCATTGGTTAAGGATAGGTCCGCAACAAGTTCAGTAATTCCTGGGAGTGAGAATTGTGAATTATTTTTTGAAAAGAATTAAGGACTTATTCAAGAATAAGGATTGTGGTGTCCTTATGAGAATAAAATTGATTTCTCTCCAAGTAAAAGGAAATCCTTTTGATACAAGGATTAAGGTTTAATTAGGCATCTTATTGGTACAAGGATTTGTTTAAGAATTAGGAAAATTGTTTCCTAATGAGAATAAAATTACTATGTACACAAGAAATAAAATTCTTTCTCCTTTGATGTTTTAGTTATTTATGACTATAATACAACCTTCATAATAAAAAACTTGTAAACTTGTCAACTAGAACTAGATAGTAGTTCAAGAAGTTAGACAGAAATTCGAAATCTGTAATTTTAGATCTAGGTTGACACAGTCAGGAATTATTGTGATTAATAATTCGTGCAACTAGATTAGTGAGATTCGTATCTATAATTGCCAGTTGATAGTAATATATTCTCCCTCCGCTCGTGGACGTAGCCAAGTTGGTAAACCATGTAAATTGGTGTTCTTATGTTTGATTTACTTTTCGCCATGAAGTCTCGTTTATTGCTCTAACAAAGCCTGGTTGGTTAGAGATTTCGGGTTTCTGCTGCAGAAAATGAGAAGATAGGTCAAGGAGCAGAATCAATCGACAAGTTCATCAGAAGGAATATTTATTAGTCTTTGGAAGATCTAGATGATGGTTGTGCAGTACACATGCAGAAAATGTGCAAATCGCGTGAAGAAAACGTGCAGATCGCGTGCAGTTTTTGTGAAGCGCACGTGCAGTGTCTGTCAGCAATCTGGGTGTCTAGGTTTGACACATCAAGACATAAGTCATGTTGAAGAAACAAGTCTTATTGGCACCCTCATAGTGAGTACATCTAGTACATACAGTCAGTCAGCAGGCAGGGATAGTTGGGGAAGGCAACAAGGGTTCTAGCAAGAAGAATAATTCTAAAAAATCTTCTGGAAAGAGGGGTCTGAGACCTGATTAAGCTTGTAATTTGTACAAGGATTGGAAGGGAAGCGAGGAATTTATGGATTATCTTAAGGAGAAGGCGCATCACAAATCATCATGTGTCTTGGTGATGATGTTCTTGTGGAAGTTGCTATGAGATATAGCAACGGAGGCGGAGATGAAGAGATATATTCAGAAGCGGAGGATTCAACTCAAGGTGGAGTTGGGGTCGGTTCGTGGATATGGATTATTTATTGGGGAGATTCAAAGTCAAGGGGGAGATTGTTGGGAATATGCATTTGAATCAATATGCGTATTTGTTAAGGATAGGCCCGCAACAAGTTTAGTAATTCCTGGGACTGAGAATTGTGAATTCTTTTTGGAAAAGAATTAAGGAATTATTCAAGAATAAGGATTATGGTTTCTTATAAGTATAAAGTTGCTTTCTCTCCAAGTATAAGGAAATCTTTTTGGTACAAGGATTAATGTTTAATCAGGTTTCTTATTGGTAGAAGGAATTGTTCAAGAATTAGTGTCACGACCCGAAACCTTGGCACTTTGTTTATTATTTATTTAATCATTTTTATGATTTATTTGAGTTAGTTTTGTTAAGTTGAAACTTTAAGGTTCGTAGTGTAAATTTGAGTTTGGGAGTCTTTTGAAGTATTTTTGGAACATTGGGGATTTTTGTTAATGTTTTAACTAGGAGTGACCATTTCGTAAATTTGGATTTTAGATATTATCCCCTCCTTCCCTAGCAATTTCATTCTTACACATTTCCCTTCTCTCTCTCTGCACATCACCATTGGAGAGAAAGGTAAGAACTCTTCTCATTTTCCTTCATTGTTCTTCATTTATTCTTCTTTTCTTAATACTCATTTTATATAAAATGCTCAGATGATCCTTAGGATCGTTTGTAGCTAAGTAAGATCGATTTCCGTCTCATTTCGTATTTTTCCAAGTAAGTTGCTTTCCCCCTTTTATGCTAAAAATGTTCATCCTTAGCTTCTATGATGCTATGATTATTATATATTGTGTTATGGATGGATTTGGAGTTGATTGGTATTTTGGTTATTTTTATGATAATTGATGTTTGGATCATTACTTAGTTTGGGTTTATGAAATACTTGTTTTGGGATGTTTTGGACTGAGTAAAATGAGTGGGTTTGTTCATATGAGTGTTATAAGTGTTAATGTGTAATACTTTTGAGACGGTGAAATGAAGGGAGTATAATTTAGTGCAGTTGGTCCAGTCGGGTGAGGTGGGCGACCGCCCAAAAGTGGGCGTGCGGCCGCACACCTATCTGAAAGGTTTTTGTCTTGGTTGCAGGGCATAGTGCGCGACCGCACAACCAGTAATGGGCGGCCGCACAGTGCTTACTGAAAGTTTATACTTGTTCTTTTTGTGTGATTTAAGAGTGTGGTTCGGTCTAGATTTTGTGTACTATCCTAGTCGACCTGTATGAACATCGTGGTACTCTCTAGTGTTGGAAATGGATCCTTTGTGATCAATTATGTGATGGAATTTGATTAAGTGTTAATTGGGATTTTGGAACATCTTATTGATGTATTTTTGGTTTGACTTATCTTTATGATGACTATTTGGCATGGTTCCCTACTTTGGAATCATTGGTTGTTTATCGAGCTAGTATTTTATTACTTAGCCTTTATTTGAAAGTCCAGCTGGTACTTGTGTTCGAGTCAGGCAATGGGGAATATTATAATGGCACACGAGCCGAGTCCAGTATGATATTGTCCATTGGTCCTTCTTTCCCCTTCCATTTGGCCTTGGTTGGGATGAGCTAGCTCCCTTGAGTGAGTATTCTAGCTAGTTCGTTTTGGGTTATGACTTTGTGTCATATTCCCCTTGTTACTATTGGTTTCATGGTTCCGGTACCGGGGGATTCTCTTCAGCTGTTATGCTACTATGGTTGATTGGTTGATCTGTTGGTTCTGCGCAGGGATTCTTTGTTATATCCGTTTGGTGAAACCTTGGCTTAGTATCCTTCGTAACTTGTTTATTTCCGCTGCTATCTGTTAACTGTTATATGCTACGTGCTATGTGGGATTTATTATTGTATATTGCATAATATTGTCATGTAGTTGCATAAGTGACTTATTGAGATTTATCTCACCCCCTTTCTTTTCAACTTTGTTTCCTTAAACCCCCCCAGGAGGAAAGTGATAGGACTCGATGATCACGAGAAGGACGTCGAGACTGTTCGTGACTTTTGGGCAGGTTGTTGTTCGGTTTACATTGTTGTTAAATGTATGACCTATGGGATAGTGTTACCAAACAGACGTCATTAAGAGTTGTAATGTTTTGGTATTTTGGTGTAAGCTTATGGAGCTTATATTAGTTGTATTATAAGGTTGTTAAGAATGGATTTCTAAAACCGTGTGTTATATCTTTTGTTATAAAGAGGAATTTTTATCTTCTGTATTTTGGTGTTTTATTTATTAAGTCGACGTCCAGCTCGCGAGTTCCCGGCCCGTGGGGTCGGGGTCGCGACAGTTGGTTTCAGAGCTATGGTTTAGCTCTAAGTATAAGTTATAGGTGGACTAGAATGACCTAAGAGGGTAGTTGTGTTCGGAGTGAGTAACGATGAGTGTTTTATACAGGTATTTGTTTGAAAATGGTTGGAACGAGGAGTAGAGAAGTTCATATTGGTTCTTCAAATCACGAGGAAGCTCGAGAGGTATCCCGTGTGATGTATCAGGGTATGTTCGAAGCGGCCTTGAAGGCTATGCATGACCAGAGGGCGAGAGAGGAACAAGCCCCACCACCACCAAGGCAAGGGTAAGAGCAATTTCTGAAATTGATACCAGTTGAATACAATGGAGAGCCGGATGTGAAAAAGGCATAATTGTGGATAGAGTCAATGGAAAAAATCTTTAGTGTGTTCGGTTGCACGGGAGAGGACAGAGTAAGGTTTGCAGCCTATAAGCTGGTTGGAGCTGCAGAACACTGGTGGAATGCTTTGAAGACGAGTTGGGATGAGGCTCATGTACCGTATACCTGGGAACTGTTTGTAAGGAAATTTAGAGAGCACTTTATTCCTTTAGTTGATCAGAACAGGAAAGAGATTGAGTTCCTAAACTTGGAGCAGAACTTTTTGACAGTAGCTCAATATTCAGCTAAGTTCACAGAATTAGCTAGGTATTGTAGCTACCTTGTAACAACAGAAGAGCAGAAGGCGATGAGGTTCATCAGAGGTTTGAGGACAACTATCAGAACTCAGCTAATTGCTCAGAGAATTCAGATTTATCAGGATGCTGTAGATCGTGCCTACTTGGTAGAACAAGACATCGGAGAGCACAAGAGGAAGACGGAGGTAATTAGCACGGGTAGATAAGGAGGTCAGATCAAATCACAACCACAACAGCGTTTGGATAACCGAGGAAATTCGGGAGGACAGTCACAGTTCAGAGGGCAACCAATAATAAGGAATCCAGGCACTACTTCGGGGAACCAAAGGAATCAGAATAGAAGACTCTGTACTTACTTTCAGAGGGAAGGACATTCTGAGGATAGATGTTGGAAGAAGCAGGGTAAGTGTACTAATTGTGGTTAGTTGGGACACTTTGTGAGGGATTGTCCGAGACTCAAAAATCAACCATCGGGAACAGGAGCTGGTACATCACAAGGCCTGAAGAGGGATGCGGCAGGGAAGCCTAAGGTTCAAGGAAGAGTTTTTGCTATGAACCAACAGCAGGCGACTGATGATCCTTCAGTGATAGGAGGTATTATTTCTGTGAGTAGTGTGAGCGCTCGTGCACTAGTAGATCCAGGATCATCGCATTCATATATATCTGTTCACTTTGCTTCTTTGCTAAATGCTTCATCTGAGTCCTTACCTTATGTGTTAGAGGTGTCAACTCCTATGGGAGAGTGTTTGGTTACTGATCAAGTGTTTCGTGCCTGTGATGTGTTTATTTGTGGTCATGTTTTGTGTGCGGACATAGTAGTTCTTCCGATACAAGACTTTGACATCATTTTGGGTATGGATTGGCTGAGAAAATTTCATGCTTCAGTTGATTTTCGTAGGAAGGTTGTTACTTTTTCTATTCCTAATATGCCTAAGGTGGCATTTGTTTTTTTTAAGTGTTAAGTCCTGAAATCTGAATTCACATCTGAATCAATAAGAGGCAGCGTCTGAAGACTGAATTCTGAATTATTCAAGCTGTTTGTTTTTTCATCTGAATTCACATCTGAATTGTTTTTTTTTTTAAGTGCTAACCTTTTGAAATATTATGTATAAGCATGAGAATTAATTGATAATAATGGATTTTTATTTGCTAAAAGAAAAGTGAAAAAGCATTTTAATTATTGTTGCTTCTGACACCATTCAGACTCTAATCAGACTTCATTTTAGGTCTGATTCATTCAGACTCCATTCAGATCAAAAGTCTCTATTCAGATCTGAAAGCTGAAAAAAAAAACAATCTGAATTTGAGAAGGTCTGATTCGCTAGACATTCAGACTCCATTCAGATCTGAATGAAAAAAACAAACAAGGCCTAAGTTTGTTTTTGAGGCTATTCCTTTGGGTAGAAATATTCGTATAATTTCTTATGTGAAAGCTAGGAAATTGTTGCATCGTGGTTGTGAGGGTTATTTGGCTAGGTGCTAGATACTAAGAAAGAATCACCGGGGTTGGAAAGTGTTCGGGTAGCTAGAGAATTTCCTGATGTTTTTTCTTCTGAGTATGATATGCCACCCGATCGAGAGATAGAGTTCTGTGTGGATTTATTACCAGGTACAGCTCCAATCTCGAAAGCACCTTATAGAATGGCTCCAGCAGAGTTGAAAGAACTTAAGGTCCAGTTATAAGAGTTGCTTGATAGAGGATTTATTCGACCTAGTGTTTCACCGTGGGGAGCACCGGTTTTGTTTGTAAGGAAGAAAGACGGTTCGTTGAGGTTGTGTATTGATTACAGGAAGTTGAATCAGGTAACGGTGAAGAACAATTATCCTCTACCGCATATTGATGATTTATTCGATCAACTTCAAGGGTCAGTGGTATTTTCTAAACTTGATTTGAGGAGTGGATACCATCAGTTGAAAATTCGATCGAAAGACATTCCGAAGACTGCTTTTCGCACCCGATATGGTCACTATGAGTTCTTAGTTATGCCGCTTCGGTTGACCAATGCACCTGCTGTGTTTATGGACTTGATGAACATGATTTTCCATCCTTATCTTGATACGTTCGTAGTGGTATTCATTGATGATATACTTGTCTATTCTAAATCTCGAGAGGAGCACGAGCAACATCTAAGGACAGTTTTGACAGTACTCGCAAAAGAACAGCTATTCACGAAGTTTAGTAAGTGTGAATTTTGGCTCGAGGAAATTTCTTTTCTGGGACATGTTATTTCTAATAAAGGAGTTTCGGTAGATCCTTCGAAGATTGAGGCGATAGTTGATTGGAAGCGACCAGAAACAGTAACTGAGATCAGAAGTTTTCTGGGGTTTGCAGGGTATTACAAGAGGTTTATAGAATGGTTTTCACGGATTGCTACACCGATGACTCAGTTGACCCGAAAGAATGTTCCATTTGAGTGGATTGAGAAGTGTAACAACAGTTTTGAAGAGCTGAAGAAGAGGTTGACTACTGCACCTATATTAGCTTTGCCTAATGGGAACGATGACTTAGTGATTTATAGTGATGCATCGAAGGAAGGCTTGGGTTGTATCTTAATGCAGAATGGGAAAGTTATCGCTTATGCTTTGAGGAAGTTGAGTCCGAGTGAACAGAATTATCCTACTCACGACATGCAATTGGCAGCTATTGTTTTCGCTCTTTATAAGTGGAAGCATTACCTTTACGGGGCAAAATTCGAGATCTTCACGGACCACAAAAGTTTGAAGTATCTTTTCTCTCAAAAAGAACTGAATAACCGACAGCGCAGATGGATGGAACTTCTTAAGGACTACGATTGTACGATTTCTTATCATCCCGGAAAGGCGAATGTAGTAGCTGATGCTATTAGCAGAAAATCATATATGGCTTCGATGATGGTCCGAGAGTGGAAGATGTTAGAGGATGTTCGGGATTGGTGTCCTCGGGAATCGAGACACGGGACTATTTTTGCGAACATTAGGGTATCTCCAACCCTAATTCAGAGAATAAAGGAAGCACAAAAAGAAGATCCAGAGTTAGTGAAAATAGTGGGTAAAATGAATGAGAAGAACTTTGAGGATTTTTCTATCAGTTCGAATGGAGTGTTGATTTTTCGTGGACGTTTGTGTGTACCTGATGTCGATGGGATAAAGCGACAAGTTTTAGATGAGGGCCATAAATCGAGATACACTATTCATCCCGGGAGTACGAAGATGTATCAAGATTTGAAGCAATAATTCTGGTGGAACAACATGAAGAGAGAAATAGCTGAGTATGTATCAAAGTGTTTAACTTGTCAGCAGGTCAAAGCTGAGCATCAGAGACCCGCAGGATTACTTCAGTCATTAGAGATTCCGGAGTGGAAATGGGAACATGTAACTATGGACTTTGTTACGGGACTACCTCGTACCCGTAGGAAATATGATAGTGTTAGGGTAATTGTGGATAGATTGACCAAGTCTGCTCATTTCTTACCGATTGATATTAGATACTCGATGGAAAAGTTTGTGACCCTTTATATTAATGAGATTGTGAGATTACATGGGGTTTCGGTTAGTATTGTATGAGATCGAGATCCGAGGTTTACTTCCAGATTTTGGCAAGCGTTACAGAAAGCTTTGGGTACAGATTTGAGGTTCAGTACAGCTTTTCATCTTCAAACTGACGGTCAATCCGAGAGGACTATTCAGATTCTAGAAGATATGTTACGAGCTTGTTCGGTAGACTTTTCTGATTCTTGGGATATGCATTTACCTTTAGTGGAATTTTCCTATAATAACAGTTATCAGGCTAGCATCGAGATGGCTCCTTATGAGGCTTTGTATGGAAGAAAATGTAGATCACCTATCTGTTGGGATGAGATCGGGAAAGCAAAGATATGGGGTATTGATTTGATTCAGGATGCAGTCGAGAAAGTCAGAATTATTAGGGATCGATTGAAGACAGCCCAGAGTAGACAGAAGAGTTATGCTGATCACCGAAGACGGGATCTTAATTTTCAGACTGGAGACTTTGTGTTCTTGAAAGTATCTCCGAAGGTGGGCATTCGAAGGTTCGGGAAGAAAGGTAAATTGGCTCCGAGGTATATTGGACCGTTTGAGATTTTGGAAAAAGTGGGACTTCTTGCTTATCGACTTGCATTGCCATCTTCTCTTGACCGGTTGCATAACGTCTTCCATGTTTCTATTCTTCGGAAGTATTTGCACGATTCATCTCACGTGTTACCGAGGGTACCTGAGGATATAGAGCCTGACATGTCATACGAGGAGCGACCAGTTCAGATACTTGATACCAAAGTTCAAGAGTTGAGGAATAAAAGCATAGCGTTGGTTAGAGTACTATGGAGGAATCAAAATGTCGAAGAATCAACATGGGAGCTTCAAGAAGAGATGGAACGGAAATATCCGTGGCTTTTTGATTCGGGTAAGTATTTCTAAAATTCGGGACGAATTTTCTTTTAAGGTGGAGTGAATGTCACGACCCGAAACCTTGGCACTTTGTTTATTATTTATTTAATCATTTTTATGATTTATTTGAGTTAGTTTTGTTAAGTTGAAACTTTAAGGTTCGTAGTGTAAATTTGAGTTTGGGAGTCTTTTGAAGTATTTTTGAAACATTGGGGATTTTTGTTAATGTTTTAACTAGGAGTGACCATTTCGTAAATTTGGATTTTAGATATTATCCCCTCCTTCCCTAGCAATTTCATTCTTACACATTTCCCTTCTCTCTTTGCACATCACCATTGGAGAGAAAGGTATGAACTCTTCTCATTTTCCTTCATTGTTCTTCATTTATTCTTCTTTTTTTAATACTCATTTTATATAAAATGCTCAGATCATCGTTAGGATCGTTTGTAGCTAAGTAAGATCGATTTCCGTCTCATTTCGTATTTTTCCAAGTAAGTTGCTTTCCCCCTTTTATGCTAAAAATGTTCATCCTTAGCTTCTATGATGCTATGATTATTATATAGACAAAAACTTGTGTGAGAACACTCCAACCCGTCTCATGGGTGAGACGGGTCATTTTTTTGACCCATTACCCGACCCACAACCCTGCTCCAGGACCCATGGGGGGGACCCGGCCACGTGGCAGCCCCTCATTAGCCCAAAAAAAAAAAAAAATATTTTTTTTTTTTGCTTTTTTTTAAATTTTTATATTTTTATTTTTGGTTTTTTTTCGGTTTGTGAAAAGTAATAGTTACCATCTCTTAAAGTAATAGTTACCATCTCTTAAAGTAATAGTGTTATTCCTATGTTTTCTTCGTTTGCCAAAAGTAATACTTATTATAACTAAAATGTAACAAACGTGTTATTTATATGTAATAGTATTTTGTACATAATTGTAATACATATGTATAGATATCTATATGTTTTCAAACAATAAGTTACAATGGGGTCAATTTTATCATGATACATGTAAAAGTATTACATTATCTATAGAAATCTGTTACAATTTCGTCAATCAAAGTGTTACATTTACTTGTATAAACTTACTATTACATTCATATACATAAGTTATTACTTTTCAAATGGGTAAAAACGAGCTTTTGTTTTTTTAAAACAAGTATTACGTTTACTTATGAACAATGTTACTTTAAGAGATGGTAACTATTATTTTTTGCTAAACCACTGAAAAGGCGAAAAAAATATAAAAACTAAAAAAAAAAAAAAAAAAAAAAAACATTTTTTCGGCCAATGGTGGGTTGCCACGTGGCGGGTTCGGCCCATGGGTCATGGGGCGACCCGTCTCATGCATGAGACGGATCCCCTTGTTCTCATGGGAGACCACCTCTATTATATATTGTGTTATGGAAGAATTTGGAGTTGATTGGTATTTTGGTTATTTTTATGATAATTGATGTTTGGATCATTACTTAGTTTGGGTTTATGAAATACTTGTTTTGGGATGTTTTGGACTGAGTAAAATGAGTGGGTTTGTTCATATGAGTGTTATAAGTGTTAATGTGTAATACTTTTGATATGGTGAAACGAAGGGAGTATAATTTAGTGCAGTTGGTCCAGTCGGGTGAGGTGGGCGACCGCCCAAAAGAGGGCGTGCGGCCGCACACCTATCTGGAAGGTTTTTGTCTTGGTTGCAGGGCATAGTGCGCGACCGCACAACCAGCAATGGGCGGCCGCACAGTGCTTACTGAAAGTTTATACTTGTTCTTTTTGTGTGATTTAAGAGTGTGGTTCGGTCTAGATTTTGTGTACTATCCTAGTCGACCTGTATGAACATCGTGGTACTCTCTAGTGTTGGAAATGGATCCTTTTTTATCAATTATGTGATGGAATTTGATTAAGTGTTAATTGGGATTTTGAAACATCTTATTGATGTATTTTTGGTTTGACTTATCTTTATGATGACTATTTGACATGGTTCCCTACTTTGGAATCATTGGTTGTTTATCGAGCTAGTATTTTATTACTTAGCCTTTATTTGAAAGTCCAGCTGGTACTTGTGTTCGAGTCAGGCAATGGGGAATATTATAATGGCACACGAGCCGAGTCCAGTATGATATTGTCCATTGGTCCTTCTTTCCCCTTCCATATGGCCTTGGTTGGGATGAGCTAGCTCCCTTGAGTGAGTATTCTAGCTAGTTCGTTTTGGGTTATGACTTTGTGTCATATTCCCCTTGTTACTATTGGTTTCATGGTTCTGGTACCGGGGGATTTCTCTTCAGCTGTTATGCTACTATGGTTGATTGGTTGATCGGTTGGTTCTGCGCAGGGATTCTTTGTTATATCCGTTTGGTGAAACCTTAGCTTAGTATCCTTCGTAACTTGTTTATTTCCGCTGCTATCTGTTAACTTTTATATGCTACGTGCTATGTGGGATTTATTATTGTATATTGCATAATATTGTCATGTAGTTGCATAAGTGACTTATTGAGATTTATCTCACCCCCTTTCTTTCAACTTTGTTTCCTTAACCCCCCCCCCCAAGGAGGAAAGTGATAGGACCCGCTGATCACGAGAAGGACGTCGAGAGTGTTCGTGACTTTTGGGCAGGTTGTTGTTCGGTTTACATTGTTGTTAAATGTATGACCTATGGGATAGTGTTACCAAACAGACGTCATTAAGAGTTGTAATGTTTTGGTATTTTGGTGTAAGCTTATGGAGCTTATATTAGTTGTATTATAAGGTTGTTAAGAATGGATTTCTAAAACCGTGTGTTATATCTTTTGTTATAAAGAGGAATTTTTATCTTCTGTATTTTGGTGTTTTATTTATTAAGTCGACGTCCAGCTCGCGAGTTCCCGGCCCGCGGGGTCGGGGTCGCGACAATTAGGAAAGATGTTTACAAATAAGAATAGAATTACTTTGTACACAAGAAATATGATTCATTCTCCTATGGTGTTTGACGTAGCAGAAGACTTGATAGAGATTAACTACTGAACTTCGCTCGAGAAATTCAGCAATCAACCGACAATTTTCGCTTGAGAAAATTGAAAGAAAATGATCAATATCATAAACGGCAAAAACAGCCTCTTCAAACCCTAAAACAAAGTATATAAAGTATGGAAAAAACCCTACTCAAAAATAAACCCTAAAACATTAAAAGACGAAAATGTCCAAAAACGGTAAAACTGCTAGAAAACTTCAGAAGGCCGTTTGAGGCCCTTAGAAGCGTTTTTTGGCCTTTTTACAGTCCGCACAAGGGGCAAAGCCCATGACTTTTGTTCCTCTCTAAATGACGATCGTTTTGATATGCTGTGCGTCCCGTAGCTCCCCCGGAATCAAAAGTTATGCCCATTCTCGCGTTGTCGCTCAAACGACTCCAAAAACGACTCCGCAATTATGTCCGCATCATTCTCCCCAGGCTGGAGAAAATTCAACCTCGAATTTGTGCCGGCGTCCTCATCAGAAGAAGCATCCCCTGTAAATGGAATCAAGTGCTTGATGCTGAAGACATCAGCAGTCCGAATGTGACTCGGCAGCTTCAACCTCTAAGCATTCGGATTAATCTTCTCCACAATCTCAACTGGCCCAATTTTCTTGGCAGACAGCTTGTTGTAGGCACCCACTGGAAATCGTTCCTTAGTCAAAACTGCCCACACGAAGTCCCCAACCTCGAACTCAACCTGTCTCCGCTTCTGATCCGCTAACTGCTTGTACTTACTGTTGGCAACCTGCAAATTGTCATAGACAATTCTGTGCACATCCTGTAACCCGGACACCAAATCAGCTGCCTTGTGATGCACCCTCTGTTTGCTGGGCAGAGCGATCAAATCCAGTGGTCCCTTCGGCTGAACGGAATACACTACATGGAAAGGACTGAACCCAGTATTGCGATTAGCAGCATGATTATGAGAAAACTCAGCCTGACACAATTTCTGATCCCAAGCCTTAATATGCTCCCCGACCAAGCAGCACAAAAGATTACCCAACGCACGATTGACCACCTCTGTCTGTCCGTCTGTCTGGGGATGATAAGCACTTCTAAAATTCAGCTGCGTGTTAGCCATTTTCCACAAGCTGCGCCAAAAATGACTAAGAAAACGGGTATCTCGGTCTGAAACGATAGAAGCTGGCAAACCATGCAGACGGTAAATCTCCCGAAAGAACAACTGAACGACATTAACTGCATCGGTGGTCTTCTTGCAAGGGATGAAATGAACCATCTTGGAAAACCTGTCCACTACCACGTAGATAGAATCATGACCCCGCTGAGTACGTGGCAACCCCACCACAAAATCCATACTCACATCCTCCCACGGCTGTGTCGGAACTGGTAAGGGCATGTACAACCCAGCATTAGTGGCCGTCCCCTTAGCTGCAGGACAAACCCGACAGCGCTGCACATACTTCTCAACCTCCTTACGCATGCTAGGCCAGAAATAAGAAGCCTGGACTAATTGTAGCGTGCGACCGCGACCCACGTGTCCCTCACCATGGAGCTCCTGGATAATCTGCAAACTAAGACTGCAATCTGGGATGCACAACTGATTACCCTTGAATAAGAACCCCTCTTGCAGCAAGAAATCTGTCTTCTCACCCGAATGCACCCTGTCAATAATCCCAGAAAAATATGGATCAGCAGCAAGTGTGTCGCGGAAAGAATCAAACCCTGATACTTCCACCCGCATAATAAAAAACTTGTAAACTTGTCAACTAGAACTAGAGAGTAGTTCAAGAAATTCAAGAAGTTAGACGAAGTTCCAAATCTGTAATTCTAGATCTAGGTTGGCACAGTAGGAATTATTGTGATCAATAATTCTTGCGACTAGATTAATGAGATTTGTATCTATGATTACCGATTGATAGTAATATATTCTCCTCCCGCCCGTGGACGTAGCCAAGTTGGTGAACCACGTAAACCGGTGTTTTTGTGTTTGATTTACTTTTCGCCATCAAGTCTCGTTTATTGCTCTAACAATAGACATTGATTGATGACATTTTTGAAAGAATATTCATTGTGGGTTTATTCAGCAATTATGCGGGTGTGAATAATAGCGCTCATAAACTAACTTAAGCACCAATCATTTTTATATTTCTCTTAACTAAATTAAGCAACTAATTTTGACCATTGGAATTGTTCTTTCCCACCAAAAAACCCATCCTAATTTTCTGGTAAATGTGAACATAAAGTTTAATTTCCAGCCTTCTCCCTGTCGTTATTAGTCACAATCACTGCTAAGTTTAGAATAGTAGCAATATGACTACCCTTGATATTATCTACAATCAATGGATGGAAGCCTTTTTCAAAATACCTCCATATCCAAACAAATTAAGGGCCATATATTTAATTTAAGATATACTCTCTCCGTCCCGAAATGATTTTCTTATTTGACTATTCAAGGATATGAACACTTGCTTCACTAGCCATGTTGGGTTTATGACATTTAAGCCTAAATTGTAAAAATGATAAGAACTTTTTGGGACAATGAAAAATGACAAATGAGAAGATCATTTTGGGACAAAGGGAGTATTATTTTAAAAAAAAAAAAGATATTTAGTAGTGTACTCAACAGTTATTTTAAATTGTTCTAGATCGTTACATCTCAGCAACTAAATGATGTTTATGTATCAATAAGAGTAATCATTTAAGTGAACATGATAATAATTCAAAGTTTAATCTTTGTTGATTTTTGACCTCCTTTGAATGTTGAATCACCTCACCCAAATAACGATTTTGTAGTATCAGTTTAGTCTGTATAGCAATCGGCTCAGATCCAAACTTCATATAATGGGCGGCCAGATTTGGGTGTGGCTTGAAATTATCATCACAAAATTTTGGGAAAAACACGTTTTTCTTAACTACAGAAAAAACATGTTTTTGAAAAAGCGCGGTGACATTTTTGTAAATGAGTGGAATTTCTTTTAAAAACGCGCAGTGGCATTTTTTGCAAATAAACAGAACTTTTCAAACGGTTCTGGATATGAATATAAAGCCTTCTGGACATGATTTTTCAATCACATTTAAAGGTCATGGCCAATAAACTTTTTAGATATCAACCTCAAAAGGTTCTGGACATCAATAATAAAGCATTCTAGATATGGTTTCAAGCACATTTGAATAAGGTTATGGGCAATAAACTTTCTGAATATCAAGCCCAAGAAAGAGGTTCTGGATAGTCAGTTCTAGTGTTTTTGATAGCCAGTAAGTATTTTGAGAGAACATTTAAGGATGAAAAGAACATTTGAGAATGATAGTCAGAACTTTTGTAACTAATATCCAGAATGTTTTTTCTGAAAGGAAATTTCTAGAGCAACAAATAGCTGGTGCAATGTGTAGGACGGCCAGTTAATGTGTTTCAAAGGTCCAAATAGTTTGTTGAGGATGCCAGATGGTGTTGACAAGTTTTGATTATTTACAAGAATCTCACAGCGCGTTTTTTAAAATACGTTTTTCCTATCATTAGAAAAAATGCGTTTTTCAGGAGACTAACTCAATTATCATTGTCGTGTAAGAGAAATGGTTGGTCAATCTGTACTCCTTCTGTTCTGAAGGAGTTTAAGTTTGTTTCAAAATTTTTGTTGTTTTGCTATTACTTGCACCTTTACCATTGTTTATCAAATATACCCTTAGTTATGTTTGTATAGTTGTCATTTGTCTTTAATTACCTAGATAATTGAATTATTCTAAGAGTAATTGAGTTTTTTTCCATATATAATAATTATATTATTTTTTAATATGTATGAACAACTGTTTTAAAAATAAATATATGTGTGAAGAATTCTAAAATTACAAGTATGTTAGGCGGAGGGGTAATTAAATGTTCTGATTTGCTGTGGTTTAGACTACTCACATCTGTTTCATTTTAAACTTTAAAGTCAAAATTAAAATGGTCCACGTTATCGCATTTTGACTATAGTTTATAAAAAAAAATTATTATTCAATTCTAATGAAAAACTAAAATTTATCACTAAAACTAACTAATGGTGAATCGATAACAAATGTTAGAATGTCATTATATAGTTTTTTTTTTTTTTTTTTTTTTTTGGTAATTTTAAGTCAAAATATATTTGAGTTTACAATTTTCACATTAACTTTAAATTAAAATGAGACGGAAGAGTATACTAACAGTTGAATATCAATATCTTGCATCTATACTTTGACTATGTTCAACCCTATCTAACGGTCCAAGACCAATTAATATATTGTCATAAATAGATGTATAGTATTGTGGGACAATACAAGGCCAAAAAGAGGACCTATTTCTTCTCTTCTAGCTCCTTAATTAAATACATGTAACAACAAGACTCTCTCTTTCTCTCTAATGAAGGAAACTTGCCTGGTTTTTGCCATCCCCTAGTAAACACCAAAAATCCCAACTTTTGTTTTCATCCATTCTCCTATCCACCAATTGACAGCACCAACAAGAAAGAGAGAGTGAGAGAGAGAGAGAGAGGGAGGGAGAGAGAGAGAGAGAGAGAGATAAAGGGTTTGAAAAGGGAGCAAAATCCATCCAAAAGAAATTAGTTATTTGGGATTACAAAATCTGCAATCTTTTCAAATTCTCTCTCTTTTTCTGGGGTTTAATTGGTGTTTGGATATTGTGAAAGAATGTCAGGTGGTGGTGACGATGGAGGGAGCTTCTCAACTGAGCAAGATGATTTAGGAGGTGGAGGAGTAAACTGTAATTACACAAGTGCTGCTGCTGCTGCTAGTAGTGTGACAGAAAACAGTGATGGATCCACCTCAATTACTCCATCTCTAATTAAGAAGAAAAGATCTCTACCTGGCAATCCAGGCAATTCTTCTCATCTTCATTCTTTCTACTCCCTCCCTCCGTCCCAAAACGATCTTCACACTTTTTTTGCTGTTACTATGAAGAAGGATCTTTGATGAGTAATAACTTTAGGTTGACTCAATTATACTAATGAAATTTAAAACTTGTTATTGACACACCATCAACAATACTTTCAATAACAAGTTTTAGATTTTTAATAGGATAATTAAATCAATCCAAAATCATACCTCAAAGTTCCTTCGCAGTAACGTCGAAAAAAATATGAAGATTATTTTGGGATGAAGGGAGTATTTTCTTAATTATATGTTTACTACTTAATTAAATTACCATTTATAGTTTATAGCTACTATATATATTCTCTTTTCATTTCTTCTTCAACTTCTTTTCTTTTTATTGAACTTTTGGATATTTTGTGTATGAATAGCTCCTTACTTTAGACTATAGAGCATTAGACTGTAGAGCAGTCGGAATTTCAATTGTTGAATTGTATTTGAAGGGTACGATGATCTTTTAACACTTTCATTTTATATATAAATGAGGCCGTCCATTTATTTTAACTGTCCCATGTCAGACTAGTATGCAATCCAAACTACACAAAATCCAATCTAATCCCTAACTAAAACTTCATTAATTATGTAAATATTCCATACAACCAAGTTAATTTATGTAGCTTATAAGGAGATAATATTATATAGATGGTCAAGATTTGAATCAATGATATAACTGCATCGATTGCAGTAGGACAATATAGGCAGGCAAGATATTTTGCTTTTTAATAAAAGTTTTTTTTTTTTTTTTTTTACATATCAAGAACATGTGTTTTTAGCTTCAAATAAAAAAAAAGAAAAGAAAGAAAGAAAGGCAAATTTAAAAGAAAATGGTTTGTTAGTAGAAGATGGAGAATTATTTGTCTGGTAGATTGTCCAAATGCTAGCTCAATTATTGTTTGGGGGGATTGCAATAATTGGAATACACTGTACACGCAGCCACACTCCACTATTCTTCCCTTCCCTTTTTTCACTCTAGCTTTTAATGGTAAAAAAATAAAATGGTATCTCCTCATCAGTATTAAAATGAATATTAAAAAAAAAATTATTTAAGAAAGAAATTGATAATTTTTTAAACGCTCATTATTCTTATTAAAATGAATATTGAAAAAATAATTACAAAATAAATAAGAGATGTTTTTTAAACGCTCAAACTTTTTTCATACTTATTTCAAATTTTCTCTTCAAATTGAATTTTACCATAGATAGTCTTAATATAGAATCCATTTTGCCTTTGTGATCAATGATCATGTACACTTCACACGAAATTGATTTTTATTTAGTTTTAACAGCAAATACACATAAATGCGACTATCTTCCTTTAGTTTTACAGAATTACAAATATACTCCAGCTAATTGTTTCTAATGAACAATCATTTTTTGGACGATGAGTAATTAAGTTTTGTTCTAGACTAGTACTCTCTTCCGTTTCGGAAAAAAATTACATTTGAATTTTGATGTTCAACATAAATTTACTAGTATTTGTGTTGACTATTAAAAAACAACCATCAAAAGTCAAGTGAGACTTTCTTTCCATACTCCAAAATGGTAGGAGGACATGTCTTCTTTAGAGAAAGAGAATATTAGTTATTGCCTTTATCCTTCATCAAATGAAATTGCATTTTTTTTCGTGCTTTTATTAATTAGTACTAATTTTTTTGGGGTAAATATAAAGTCACAAAAAAGTGCCACAAAATGTGGCTTACAAAATGATGTGTCAAAATTCTATTAGTGTTTTTTATTAGGGAGTGCCGGGTCCACAATCGATACAACCAATAAAATATCGCCACCTCACTTTGTATCCATTATTTTGTAAACTTCTTTTGTGCCCTTAGCATTGCCCTTTTTTCGGTGAGTGAAAACATACGTCACAAAATAAATGTCCATTTTTCTTACAAAATGCAGACCCAACAGCAAAAGTGATAGCTCTATCCCCGACAAGCCTAATGGCGAAAAACCGGTTCGTATGTGAAATATGCAACAAGGGTTTTCAAAGGGACCAAAACCTTCAACTACATCGACGAGGCCATAACCTACCATGGAAGCTTAAGCAAAGAACGAGCAACGAGGTAATTAAACGCGTCTACGTCTGCCCGGAGCCAACTTGCGTTCACCATAACCCGGCTCGGGCATTAGGTGACCTGACCGGAATCAAGAAACATTTTAGCAGGAAACATGGAGAAAAGAAATGGAAATGTGATAAGTGTTCTAAGAAATATGCTGTCCAATGTGACTGGAAAGCTCACTCTAAAACTTGCGGCACCAAAGAGTATAAATGTGACTGCGGTACCATCTTCTCCAGGTAAATTCGTGTTCAATTTTAATGATTCTCTAATAATAATTTGATTAATTAGAAAAATATAAAATGAAAATAATTTAATATTATGATTGAAATGCATGAATCTAGTAGCATACGTAGTAGTATATAACTTGGAAAATATTTTTTTTTGAATTATTTTATTGCCCATCATTGTTGATGGCGATGTGGATTTTGTAGTCTCACGAAAGCATATCAATTAACTAACTCTAGTGGTTGATACATGCATAGTTTAT
Source organism: Campanula takesimana (assembly GCA_026119855.1). Classification (NCBI taxonomy): domain Eukaryota; kingdom Viridiplantae; phylum Streptophyta; class Magnoliopsida; order Asterales; family Campanulaceae; genus Campanula; species Campanula takesimana. The sequence continues at coordinate 128,160 of JAOWBW010000650.1, read as the reverse complement.
TATTGTAACAAGTTTATTGTGGAAATGTCTCATGTATGAGATGGGTTAATGATGTATGAGATGGATTTTGATCAAAGGGGAAATAGGTTTGTCCTGTCCCGCTCATAAAAGGAAAATCATTTACTCTGTCAACGAATTAAACTCGTTTTATACGTGAGACCGTCCCACACAAATTTTCGAGTCTCCCTCCATCTTCAAGTGTCACGTTATCTTCGGCTTAATAAATAAATTAATTAAATTTTTAAATAAGAAAATGGTTTAGTTTGTTAAAAAAAATAAGAAAATGGTTTACTACAATTTTATAAAAAAATACAAATGTTAAACTAATTTGATAAGTTATTATAACATTGAGACGGAAAATACTAGTTTAATTATGACCGGCCAGTAGATAGTTTTTGTCGTATTATTAATTATAACTTATTAGTCCAAAGTTGACAAGTTAGTCTTATTGTTATCGATATTTTACTCATAGTTGTTCGATCCAACTAAAATTAATACTCAATGTTTCTAACTTTAATAGTATTTTAATGTACTAATATACTTGGGATGAACAATGCATAAAAATAGTGGGAAAATACCTCAGCAAGGTCATTTGGTTCTTCACGAAGTGGGAATTTTTAGGGTCCATGAAAAATGTAAGCAATTAAGCATCCAAACAAAACAAATTAAATGCTACTCCGTGTTCCTGTAATTTTAAACTAAGTATTCAAATTTTATTCAAATTTACTTATGATTAATAATAAACTTAATATAACTTGGATATGTATTTTTAAATATGTGTAGTAATTAGTAGAAAGTTTTGCGTAAGACGGTCTTACACGTGAAATATGTCTTGTTGTTGAGAGAGAAAATGTGCTTACAATGCCCAGCTCATAAAAAGGGCATACCATTTGGCTCATTTTACGTGTGGTACCGTCTCACACAATTTTTTTTCAGTAATTAATTCAGTTTGAGTCAAACTTTAATTTTAGCATAATTTTTCTTTAAAAAGTGTGCAATAATTAATTGATTCAAGCAGGTAGAACTTTAGGTTTTGACATTAATTGTTGTTTTCCAAATTTGTGCAGGAGAGATAGCTTCATCACTCATAGAGCCTTCTGTGATGCCCTAACCGAAGAAAACAACAAAGTAAACCAAAACACTCAAGACCACCACTACCACCACCACCACCAAACATCGGATGACACCATTGCCGGAATGCCGCTAAACAACCACCCATCAACCTCCATTTCAACACCCAATTTCAGCCACCACGACACCAAAACTCCATCACTTTCACTACCAAAACCCTTCAACTTACAAGCCACCGGAAGCCTCTTCGGCAGCCCCAGAAACATTTCCTCCGGCCTTCATCTGGCCGGAGCAAACGGCAGCGGATTTCACTCCGGCTCCCCACTCACTTCCGCCACGGCCTTGTTACAAAAAGCCGCACAAATGGGAGCGACAACTAGCTCAAGTAATTGTGGTAGTAATACTAATACTAATACTAATGGCGCCAACTTTGTCATGACTAGTATGGCCCCACCATCATACAGTGGCATGCAACAGCAACAGCAGCAGCATATGGATTCCCTATTTGCGAATCAATTCATGCAAAATGGGATTCATCAAGAAAACACAATCTCGCGATTCTTCAACAACAATGGGAGTAATTTGGATGATCATAATATGGGAATGTACGCGGGGTTCTTGAGTAGTGGGCATGATCATACGAATGTGCAGGCGAGTAATATTGAAGATGATGAAGATTCGAAGGTTTTGATGAAGTTTGCGGCGGGGAATGGGAATAGTCGGGATGATACTACGACGACGGTTGATTTTATGGGTGTGGGAGGAATGAGACCGAGAAGCTTCAACGAACATCACCATCAAGGGACTATGGAAATTTTAGATTGATATATAGATATATATACAGGAAATTTGGAATTTCAGATATTCAATAGAGGGATATGTAATTCATAATGTGAGCTTGAATTGATTCGAGATGTTATTATCATTTTCCTAGATGCAAGAATGATAGGAAAAACAAGTTTTTTTTTTTTTTTTTTTTTTTTTTTTTTTTTCCAATGATAAAAGTTTCTTTATGACATGCTTGGAATATGTTTATGCAGGGGCCGAACTACATACTGGTGAGAGGTCCGGACTATGAAAATGTGCAAAGTTAAAGATTTTATTCACAATACTTTGAATTATATAGTACAAGTAGTAGAGTCCTAATTTGGTATATGAAAACTAGTTTCCTAATCTAAATACCATAGAGATATGTACAATATTTATTAAGATAATCTAGACGGAGTGATAGACAAGAAACTAGAAAACCCTAGCTATACCCGGCGGCTCCTTTGTGGGTCATGGAGCCGCGGGTCGGGTTGTACCCGTGTTATCCTTAATACGCCCCCGCAAGATGGACGATCCGTGGAGAAGACCAATCTTGGAAATAAGTTGTTGGAAGCGTAGCCGAGGCAGTGGTTTGGTAAGAACATCAGCAAGTTGATCATTTCCAGAAATGTGTTGAACTCGAAGAGAACCAGACTGGACTTGCTCACGAACAAAATGAAAAGGGAGGGCAACATGTTTCATTTGAGAATGAAAACCAGGGTTGGCAGAGTGGGTTGTAGCACCAAGGTTGTCACAGTAAATGACAGGTGTGTGAGACGGAGAATACCCAAGTTCAGTAAGCAGGTTGCGAACCCAGGTTATTTCTGCAGTGTTATCAGCAACAGCACGAAACTCGGCCTCAGTAGAAGATCGAGCCAGAGATCGTTGCTTATGGAAGGACCAAGCTACATGATTGCAACCATAGTAAACCAAAAAACTGGAGGTGGACACATAGTCGGGTTTGTCATCGATCAGCCTAGTCGGCATCACAAAAGGCATGCAAGGTGGGGGGAGAGGAGGAGTAAATCTATAATCCCAAATGCATAGAGCCATGTAGGTAGCGAAGAATGCGTTTGAGAGCCATCTAATGGGTGTGTTGCGGGTTTTCATAAACTAAGCAAGTTTGTTGACTGAAAAGGCTATGTTGGGGCGGGTAAAGGAGAAATATTGGAGACCGCCAACAAGAGCACAGTACAGAGTAGAGTCACAGCTAGGGTGTTGGTGGATTTAGTGAGAGGCGGAGAGACGACCATGGGTGTGGGAAGGGGCTTGGAATCATGCATTTTATGACGAGTGAGTAGATCATGGATTTATTTTGTTTGGGAAAGAAGAAGACCATCATGGTTGGGAATGACTTCAACACCCAAGAAATAGGATAAAGGACCAAGATCCTTGAGGGAGAAGTGGGTGGAAAGACTAGTGATGAAGGAGGTGAGAACAGAGGTAGAGGGTCCGGTGATAATAATGTCATCAACATAGACAAGAAGATAAAGTGGGGACGGAGATTTGAGGATGAATAAGGATGGTTCGGCTAGGGAAGATTGGAAGCCATAAGAAAGAAGATAGGTTTTAAGTTCTTTGAACCAGGCAGGGGTACTTGTTTGAGGCCATAAATTGCTTTGGAGAGGCGACAAACAAATGATGGGTTGGTGGAATCAACGAAGCCTGTGGGTTGGGTCATAAAGACAATGTCAGATAGAGTACCTTGTAAGAATGCATTATTAACATCAAGTTGGCAAAGGGGCCACTTGTGAGTGGTGGAAAGATATAGGAGAAGTCGAATAGTGGCGGGTTTAACAACTGGGCTGAAGGTTTCGGAGTAGTCAACTCCGGGTTATTGATAAAAGCCTTTAGCAACAAGGCGTGCTTTATACTTGTGAATGGTGTTGTCAGGGTTATACTTGATATGAAAAACCCATTCGCAGCCGACAACATTATGAGCAGCGGAAGGGGGGGGGGGACAAGAGACCAAGTTTGGTTGCGGGTGAGAGCTTGATATTCTTCAAGCATGGCATCCCTCCAATGAGGAATAGAGAGGGCTTGTTTGGTAGTGGTGGGGAGACTAGTGGGAGTGGGAAGTAGGGAGAGTTGGCATATTTAGAATTAGGTTTGACTATGCCATGAGATAGGCGGGTAGTGATAGTTCGGGCAGAGGGAGGAGAGTTGGGTGTTTTGGGAGAGGGGTTGGGGTGGATAAAGAGGAGGTTCGGTCGGGGGAGTTGGACGGTCCGGCCCTGGTTGTGGGGATCCGGTCAGGTAGGGTGAGGGGTTCGGCCGGATCAGGTGATTGGGACCGGTCGCGTGTGGTTGAGGGTCCGGTCGGGTATGGCTGGTGGTCCGGTTGGATTTTCTGGGGGAGGAGGGGGGTTGTCGGGGAGGGTGGGGAATGGGGTGTAGTATTGAAGATTATGCCCTAGGCCCTTGAGAAAGGCCTTACGTTATGTCTAGGGATGGCAACGGGTCGGGTTCGGATCGGATCATGGCCGACCCGAACCCAATCTGAATCTCAAATATACTGATCCGAACCCGATCCGAAAATTCAAGAAACTGCGACCGACCCGATCCGACTCGAATCTTATTAAAAGTCTATTTTTTTAGCTCAAAATTAATTAATTAAAATATATTTTTAAGCACAATGTTGAATGTTGTATGGAAAATAGTTTAAAATCATCCAAATCTCACTTACAAACACAAATTAGAAAAAAATAAAATTTAAGATAATATTAAAAATTTTTAAAATTCACCTTTTATTAAGGGGTCGGGTCGGATCGGATTATTATGGTTCGGGTCCGGTCGGGTCGGGTCAGATCATCAGCATGATCCGAACCCGCTCGGGTTTTAAAAATTGCAAACAAAACCCTATTTTTTTGGATCGGATCGCCTTCAGTACGGATCGGATTCGGTCAAATTGCCATCCCTAGTTATGTCATCTTCTCATTTGTTATAGAGATAACACCTTGGATTATTATATGTTATGCATGTTTATTATAATAATCTTCGTCCCTAGTACTTATGAAGAACTAGTATAAGTTTAATCGATAATCATGTGATGATTATGTGTATATGATACAAATTAAACTTATGGGTACTTGTTGGTGAACTAGTACTGGACTTGACCCACTATAAGATTTATGTCATGGTCGAATGTCATAATTAAATCTCATTTAGTTATATCAATGAAATCCTTAGACCTGAGATTATCTCTGTCTTCCACATGATGAACGTTGTGTTTGACGTACTCAAACGCTACCTTTAACCAGGTAGTTATAAAGGCTACGATTGGCACAATTGGATTCTTGTAGGGAAGAATGATAAGTCAAGATGGGATGTTGTCCCCTCTGCTTGGCAACTCGAGAGTAAGATTGATGATAGTGTATGGCCATACCCCAATGAATTGATGTGTTCAATGTCATTTGCTCATATCAATTTACTCGGGATCGAGAAAGTATTGGACACTTAATTTGATTTAGACCGTGGCTTATGTTCAATATGATATCGCGTAACAAAAGGATTGTGATATATTCTATGAGGATAAACGAACATCGTTAAGTTATATTAATTGGGTAGTCATGATTGCTTGCTAGATTCCGCTCATGATTTATGAGAACGACCTTGGTCGGACTCATTGCCAACTTAATATAATCCTATGGGGTCACACACAAAAGAACGAATTGATCAAAAGGCTAAAATTAGAAAAGCTGTCAAATTGACCTGGCACGGCCGTGCTAGTTATAAGGCACGACCGTGCTAATTGGCACGACCGCACCAGGAACAAAGCTCGACCGTGTCGAAATTGATGTAAGTGTTACATTGGCTCGACACGTTTGGCACGTCTGTGCCACTTTGTGAGCTCAACCATGCCGAGCTGTCTGGGGCGATTTTGTACAGTTTAATTGGGTGACGGGATTTAGTTTCCCTAGGTCATTAAGGGTTAATGACTAAGGACTATCAATACATCTTTTCACCAGCCATTAAACTAATGCAACCCAATATGTTTGAGAAACATAATTCTTAATCCAAGATCGAGAATCAAAGATCAAGAACGCATATTATTCATATAGCCTTTAAAGATTAGAAAATCGTGTTTTCTTATAGATGGATCTAGCAGCCCGGGTCTAGAATTGTTCTAGATATTCGTTCGCGTGTGGATACACATAGAGAGCGTTGATCTCAACTCCTTCAAGTTCGTGATCATGCAATTAAAGACATGTTCCTACGATCGTGATTCAAAGAACGCGAAGAACGAGGAGATCAAATCTAAAGCTTGAAGACTTGAAGATTTGAAGATCTAAAATTTTAAACGCACAACAACGGTTAGTATTCTAAATTCATCTTGTATTTAATTTAATCATCATGAACGGATCTCGGGGCTCTAGGGTTTTGTTCTTGTATTTCATATGTCGTTTCTGCTGCGCGTGGTGCCTCAAAACCCAACAGTGGAATCAGAGCCTCGTTCATGTATGATTATTTTAATATTATCATGTTAATTATATGATTTGATTATATGATCTAGCATGATGTGAATTTAGAATAAGGGATTTGTGTGAATTGTTTGGAGAAACAATTATATATGATATAGTATGATTATGAACAAGGTTTTCAAGATGCATGATTAATGTGATTAATCTATTTATCGCATCATCAATCTCTTTAATACGATTACTGAATTGATGATTCTTGATCTTGAAAAACAAATTGTTTGTTCTTAGGGTTTGATGTTCATGAAAATTTGATTACCATGAATAGTTGAATCCTTAAAGGATCAAGATTTGATAAATTGCGTTCGTGCGGTTCGCTTGCAATACACGTTTTCGTGCAGAATTTTCATCCTGAATTCGTGCAGATTACGTGCATCGCACGTGCAGTCCAGAATTTTTGTGCAGCTCGCATGCAATGCACGAATTCGTGTAGATTTTTCGTTCAGTTCGCGTGCTGTGCAGATTTCTGAAATAACCTACTTAAAATTTAAGTAATGTATTGTTGATAGAGTTGGACTCTATGATTATTCAATACATAGTATACCTAGAGTTGGACTATATCAAAATCTCAAATTCATATGTATCTTCACATAGTATCCATTTATTAATTAATTGGATTAATTATACCTTGCGCGTTGCTGTATGAAATAACCTACTTAAAATTTAAGTCATGTGTCAATCCATTATTAAAACACTTATGAGTACACTGATAGTTTTATGCGGGCTCTAACCATCGCGAGGCGCACTAATTCTATCAGTGTCTACACAAGATGAGTGAATTAGAGTTTCCTATATGTTTAACGTTGTTTGACTTAATTAGGCTATCAAAACAGTTTTGGGCCTAAGGCACAAGATGAGATTAAAACATGTTTGACATAAGATGTCTAACAATCTCATAAAAGGATCTAATAGTCACATATGTTTTGATTGATAAGGGGTTATCTACCTAAATAGTTTGAATTTTGAGCAGCTTGCCATCGCGGTGTCAAAATTTAAATGAAATATGGATCTTAGCCCACATAAATTATATTATGCAATTGTTGTATGTGAAATATAATTTAGTTGGAGTATTTATGAAATATAATTATTTATCTCTTAAATGATTGGTATAAATTATACTCCCTCCGTCTCAAAATATGTCGTTTTGGGAGTAAAATTTTGTCTCAAAATATTTGTCGTTTCACTATTTTCAAAGCTTTTTTATTGCTCTATACCAATTATACCCTTAATAATGATAGTGAACTATCTCTTACCTAACCATTTAATTACCTAGGTAGTTGAATTACTTTAGGGTATTTGGGTCTTCTTCACATGCATTAATGGTATTTCTTAATATGTGTGAAACACTCCAAAACGACATATAATTTGAGACGGAGGGAGTAGTTATATATTTATTTGCATATTTGTGTAGAATGTTATATAAAACTTTAATTATGTTTGTTATTGCGATCTGTTCTTAAAAGGACAAAGTTAAAAGAGAATGATGCTGCCAAAAACGTGTCGGATCAGCCCTTCGTCTCGCGGTTCGGATAAATCCAGCAATGAGAACTTCCCCGTTCGGATCTGCGCACAATGAACAAACGTAAACTACGCTGGGGCTTCACCGGCGAAGGCCCTCCGGCGTGAGAATAAGAATTCGGGTAGTATATGAGAATAGAGAAATCAATTGACTAGTTTAGAGCCAAAGAGTTCATTACCCGCTTCCTGTGTAGAGGACCTGTTTATATAGGCATGGGTGAATGAATCCTGACTTGTCAAATAAGCCAGAATGCCCGTGTTGATCTAGGACTCGTATTCCTTTGAGATAGACTCTGGATAAGGATGGATGATATCCCAGTTATCTTATGGAAGAGGTATCCTTGTTTAGATAAGGATTCTCTATGTTAGAGTTGTAATTGAACTCTGTAAGTAGATTCCCGTTATAATAGGGAAGTGATATTACTGATGAGCTGCCCGTCATCTATCTCGGCTCATTATAGAAACCGAGTTAGGGATAAGGCCTTTTGGACACCTCGGCCCTGGTAACGTCGGAGTTCCCAGCCTATGGGCTAATGAGGTATGTCGATCTCTAAGAACTTGGGCCCCTAGGTATGGGCCTTGTGGTGTGTGAGCCCAGAGTTTATGGGTCCCATTTATCCAAATCGGTTTATGTCGTTTAGTGGCCCCCGAGTTTCTATCTCGGCATGGCAAGTAGGAACTGGACTTCATTAATTATAGCATTTATTACTAACTTAACATTCAGCCGTCGAATCCTTATACCTTTAGATATTTTGACAACCTCCGAATCATATTTGGTAGAACAATCATTGACCCTTTTGGGAACTGGAGTTCATTAATTTCCAACCATTTATGGCCCCCTATAAATACTCCAACCTTTCTCATTCTACCGGTCACAAAAAGGAAGTCAGTTTACCAGAATCTCCCCTTATCCTTCAAGAAACCCTCAAGAAAATCAGGAAAATCAGGATGATGCCCAAGAGATCATATGGCGATGCCTTTCCAGAAGAAACCGATTCCGATTCTGACAACTACGATGAGTGTTCTTCAAACGACAGCAACAGTGATTCTATAGTGCCCTTAAAACGACATTCGTCTTTCTCGGAGGAGGACTCTCCGACCGATAGTAATGGAGAATACCAATCCGCAGATCCCATGGAGAGCGATGATGAAGAATCTTCTGATAGCAGCGATGATAGTGGTGATGGCGCTGGAGAAGGTGACGAGGACGAAGATGATGATGATGAAGAGGAGGGTAATGCCATGGATGATACTGAGATGGGCTATGATGGAGATATTGAATAGGAAGAAAGTTTGGGTTCTTTGTTACGATGTAGTAGTAACTTTTCCTTTCATTTCTTTCTTTTTGCCGTTGTAAAGGGTCAGGCCCCCGGCCCTATTGTAGGGGTCTTTTGTTTGTCTATAATAGTAATGGAATCATCTTATGTGTTTTCAATCGTTGTCCCGTCAGGGATTCTCGTCTGTGTAATGCTTTGATGACTTCTGATTCATTGTACTTTTGCTTCATGACTCCATTAACGCAACCTGATTCTTGATGTCGTTATCAACTTATGCCGGCCACTTGGCTAAGTCGGCGTTAAACACCCCTTTAAATAGCTTTCCCATACTTTGGTCTGTGCTTGGTCAAAGCCGAGGTGTCGTTGTGCATATGTTGGTCTGTGCTGGCAGTCTCTTGACCATTCACTATTTCCCAGGCTCATGATGTCACAGATTTGTGACGTCAGCTGTGTCAGGCGGCGGGGGGTAAGTGAAGAGACATTATGATTTATGGGGGAGTCATATCCCTTAACTATCGTTAATGATCGCTAGCTTGGTGACGTCAACAACCGCCAAAATCCATGAGATTCGCGAGATCTCGGGTGGACGGAGGTCAAATTCTCGGGCTTTTATTGACCCACGAATTCCAAACGGTTAAAATCCCTAAATCCCCTTTTCACTTTTTACTTCAGCAGTCAAAGTCCTTTTGAATCCAAGACATATTTCGACGGCGATTTTACAGGCGACTCCTATACGTTACTTGATTCCGGCGAGTTTAATCCAGTGCCCCGGCCATACTTCCTCTTTTTGCTCTCTTAATCTTAATTTCAATCGCTTAGTCAGGTATTCCCCCCCCCCTTTTCGCATTTCCAATTTCTTTGTGCCATTTTACATTCTAGCTCTGCTATTCTCCATTTTTTCCGGCAATTTTAGCTTTCATCATGTTTTTGTATGGGAATGTCTTTTGATTGTTCCTCGTCGGCCCGTCTGGGCTTTCACAAAGCAAACCAAAGGATTTATAGGAGAACAGATGGCCCGTGGTTTTTATTGGATTTGAGCGAAATCAAAGGATTTCTTGTAGAACATAGAGCTTTCACCGGAACTGTAGAATGGCCAGTTAACAGTCGTCGGTTTGACCGACTAGGAGTGATGAACCCCAACCTAGTGGTCCTTTCGTCTTTGCCTGACCTTCTGGCCCATATTTCTTCTCATTACATTCTTTCGGATGACGAGGGGCTCTCCTCGGCTTTTATGGAAGGGATGAGGGGGTGAATGCATCCCTTATTCCAGCTTTTGATGTTAACTCCCTTCTTTCCTCTGTAGCTATGTCAAGAGAGAGCACCTCCGAGAGGATTGATGACTAATTTCAAACCAACGTCCCTGAAAGGGGCCGAGGTCAAGGCCGCAGGAATCCCAGTAGAAGGGGAAAATCTGTAGCTCCCACAAAACTTAAACAGCCCAAGGCGGGCGACGAGATGATCGAGTACCTGCACAATGATTGCAGGATTTCCCGAGATGATTTCGATTTGGCTTATGAGCCTGCCCCAACCTTGAATACTGGGGATGAGTTGGCTTCCTTTTATTGGAATCACGTTGAAGTAGCATTTTTCTTCAAACAATTTCAGTTGGGACTCCTACTACCGTTGGATCCATTTATTTGTGAATTTCTGAAAGATTGGCAGGCCGTTCCCGCCATGTTGGGGGCCAATGTAGTTAGGTACCTTACCTCTTTCATCGTCCTATGCTGTAGTTTATGCTTCGAACCATTCCCGATGGCTTTTTACCATTTTTTTCGAGCCTAGTTTTAACAAAAATACACAAGTCTTAACCATCCGGAGTAAGCAGAGGCGCCCCAAGATTATTACCCCAATTTCAAGCTCGGTAAGCAAAGTGTCAGGGTGGAATAATCATGTTATTAAGGTTGAAAGCTGACTTGGATGGGAATTTCCCATCCCCACAAACGTTCCCAAGGCCCCCGAGACTTGTTATAAGGCTCCCTGGAGTGATACCTTGGTGAGGAGGCTGGAGGAGTTTTCCGCCATTCAACAACTTAACTGGTCATCTTTAGAGGCCAATCACGGTTATTATGTTCAGGCAGGCATCATGCCGGGGCCTTGGAAGGATGTGGATGTGATTGTGTCTATAGCCCGAGGCAACCGGTACCCTGATTGGGTTGTTCACCCTAACTTCGTTTTCGTTAGGGATTGTGAGATCTGCCGTGCTGAGGATGAGGCTTATTTGAAAGTTCAAAAAGTTGTGGGATGTAAATGTACTGACCTTATTTTCCTTGGTTATTTTGTGATGGTTCTTTATCTCATCTCTTGCTTTGCTTTTGACATATCTGACCATGGAGGAAGAAAGGGAGTTGGTACAGGCGTACACTTCTGATCCCAACAGACTTTTGAATAAGAGGAGGATGAAGTCAAAAACTTCGGGTCGCTCTTAGAGACATATCGATATGGGAGCACGGCAGGAAAATTTAGCCGGTAAGGAGGCTGGCCTTCTGCCTACTATTGATGTGGCCACTGGGGACGAGATGAAGTGCATGCAGGTGGGTCTGAGCCAACACGGTCAGATTCTGTCCTGAATCGGGTCGGAGATACTGATGTTGAGGAGGTCGGGGCGTCAGCGGATGATGAGCCGATTGGACAAAAACGAGCTCGAGATGCCTCTGAAGACTTCTGCAAGGCCGCCTCCCAAGAGACCTGCTCCTACTGTTCCTCCTACTGATACATCTCATGCACTTTCCTCCGAGGACATTGATGCCTTGATGATGGAATTTTCTGGAGTGACCCCATTGAGAAAGGTGGTTCATACGGCGAGATCCGGGCCGATGCTAGGATTAGGGAGGTCCATTCTTCACCGATCTCTGGATAACTATCTTTTAGAGAAACTGTCTTCCACTCCTCATACTTACGCCCAATTGGCTGAGCGCAAAGGCCTGATTATCTCCGAGGTAACTGATTAGGCCATTATTATAAGTCTTCTTCTTTATGCCGCTTGTTCATGTTGGCTATTTTATGTAGCTTGCTACCCTCTCCGAGCATGAATCAAGGCAGTGGTCAGGAGTTTCGAAGAAAATGGCCGATCTGGAAGGCAAGGCGACTCGGGCCCAGGTGAAACTTGGCCAGACTGTGGAGTTAGTTAACCAGGCACGTGAAAATGCCAAGTTGGCCCATGCCGAGAAGGACAAAGTTGTTGAGGAAGCTAAAGCCGAGATCGAGAAGGAGAGAGCGGCAGCTAGGCAGTTTGAGGAGGAGGCTAGGTTACTTCGGGAAGAGATCGAGAAAGAAAGGGAGAATGCTGCTCTGCTTGCCAAAAAAGGAGGAGATAGAGGCGAGGTTCCATCAGCTGGAAGAGAGTATTCCTGCTAAGGAGAAAGCCGATGTGTTGAACTTTCAACGTACCGTGATGCCGTCGATTATTGATGATCAGGTGAAGACTACTTATGTCGACGTCTATACGCACGCAGCTCGCCAACTCCACATAGATCCTGAAGTGAATGTTCCAGTTGAGAAGTGGGCCAGTCTCTTGCTGAATGATGCCTATGGTGTGGAAGCCCGTTCAATGCATTCCCTGATTCCTTATTCCAATAATACCCTTAAGCTAATAGCTCGGGGGACGAGGCTGAGGGAAGGCCGGTCTGGAGCGTTCCTCCTGTCGATCCCAATAATTTCCATGCTTTGGTGGAGCGTTTTCAGGAAGAGTTAGGCCCGGATGAGGAGGAGGACGAGGAGGGTGATGAGGAGCAGCAGGCTCCATGAACCTCATAATTTATTATTGGAGGTGTAAGGCCAGTGGGGCTCTTGATACAATTCATCTTTTTATTGCCTGTGAGCCGGTTTGGCTTGAAACAATTTGTTTTTGTTTAGTATTTGTATGCCTGGGCCCAGCGTAGTCTGGGGGGGGGGGGGGCGTAAACACTGTTCTTTTTGTTTGTTTAAGTATTTGTCTGCCTTGGGCCAGTGTTAACTAGGGGAGGGGGCGTAAACACTTATTATTTGTAGGGATTTGTCTACCTCGGTTTGAGGTGTAAATTAACCCTTGTTTTCTTAACTGTTATGTAGCTAAGTGTTATCTCATCACTTGTTCATGTTACTTTATCTCGGTTTGAGATGTATTAGCATTGTCTAAAATGACTTGATGTTTTGTAGCCGGTTCAGGCTGTGTTTGTAGGCCGTGGTCGTTCACCGTTATGGGCCGTGATGAGCGTTAGGTGCTCGGTTTTTTTAAATTTGAAAGAACTAATTGTCATAACTAGTCTCAAATTGTCATGGGAGTTCAGACGTCGTAGTCTTACCCAAATTTGAGAGGACTAGCTGTCAGAATTAGGTTCAAATTGTCAGGAGTCGTGATGTCTTAGATCTTGACTCAGAAGGCGACCTTGCACGTTATATATGCCGTGGTCGTGCTAGTTATTGAAACTAGGCTTTAAGGGAAGTTAGGCATATTAGCCCGACAACGTATGGCGATCTCGGCATTGTCAAGTAATGCTTAGACCGTGCTTGTTGTAATGTGAAATCAACAATGTAATAAAAGGAAACTTTATTGGTGAAATCAAACTATGACTATTTAAGCTATCTGAGGTTATAAAAAACTAGAGATCAAAAATCTAATCTAGAAAACAATAAAAGATAGATAGGGTGACGAAGTGTTACTGATAGTATTTTCTCAGGTGCTCCGAATGCCATGGGTGTTTTAGCTCTTTTCCTTCCGGAGTTTTGAGCATGTAGGTCCCTTCCCGGATGATGTGGGTAACAATGTAGGGACCTTCCCAATTCGGAGAGAGCTTGTTTTGTCGAGCCTTCAAGTGTGTCGACTAGATCTTTCTGAGTACCCAGTCACCGATTTCAAAAACTCTCTTCTTTACCTTGTTGTCATGGTAGGCCTTGGTTCTTTGCTTGTAGTTAATCATTCTGAGCTGAGCCGTCAGCCTCTTTGCCTCAACCAGGTCTAGGTCAAGCAGTCGGTTGTATTCGTTGACGACCTCGTCATAATTGGTTACTCTGAAGGTCGGTAAGGCCATCTCGGCGGGAGCCATAGCTTCAGATCCATAAGTCAATGCAAAGGGATTCTCCCCAGTCGGCCCCGAGTGGTTGTACGAACTACCCATAGAGCAAGGGGGAGATCGTCCTGCCACTTTCCTTGGCTTCCTTTAAGACTCTTGGTTAGGGCTCTTAATATTAACTTGTTCGCTGCCTCGGCTTGCCCATTACCTTGAGGGTGACTGACCGATGACTTTCTGTGCTTGACGCCTAGTCTATTTAGTTCCTCAGTAAAAGCGTCGGAGAACTGGAGCCCGTTGTCGGTCACAATAGAATGAGGGACGCCGAATCGACACCAGATGTAATCATGGATGAAGTTGATGGCGTTCTCCTCTGTAATCTTTTCCAAAGGCTTAGCTTCCACCGGTGGTACTCTAGGTAGGTCTGAGAAGTGTTGGCACTTATCACACTTCTTCACGTAGGCCTGGGCATCTCTCTTAAGTTCGGCCAGTAGTAACCAAGTGTGATCACTTTATCAGTAAGGGTTCTGGCCCCCGGGTGTCCTCCACAAACTCCTTCATGTACCTTGGCCAGTAGTTTTTTCGTGTCCTTGGGAGACACATACCTTAAGAGGGTCTTGGAGAACGACCTTCGATATAAAATATCGTTCCAGACTATGTACCTGGCTGTCTTCTTCTTTATCATCTTGGCCGCCAACTCGTCTTCTGGGAGTTTTCCCTTCTCAATGTAGTCTTTGTAATCTTCAATCCAGGTTTTTTCCCCATCATCAAGAATCAAGATCTCCAATCTTTCGTAGGCAGGTTGATCGGAGTAGATGATTAAAGGATTGGTTTCCTCTGACGTGGCCATCTTTGACAACAAGTCGGCCTCCTGGTTGTGCTCTCGTCCTACCTGCCTTATTTCCCAGAACTCCAAGTTCTTAGTCAAATTCAGGACGAGGTCTCTGTATTTAGTCAGCATGTGGTTCTCGGTGTTATACTCCCCTTTCACTTGGTTTACCAGCAGTTGGGAGTCGCTGTAGGCCACCAGTTTATTCGCACCAAAAAACTTTGCTCTTTCTATTCCCAAGACCAAGGCCTTGTATTCTGCCTGGTTGTTTGAAGCTGGGAATTTGAATCTGCTGAAGTCACGGGCTATATGTTTGCCGCCTGGACTTGTTAAATACACACCGGCTCAACTTCTTCCTTTTGTCGTTGATCCATCTGTGTATAAGACCCAACAATCACTTGGAAGCTCTTCTAGAGGTTCTCTATCCATGGGAAACTTCCTTTTCCTGGTTGTCGGCGTGTACTCGCTTGAGAACGCGGTCTCAACTAGGAAGTCTACCAGAGGCTGCGCCATTAATGTCTTCCTCGGTTTGTAAGTTATGTCGAACTCGGTTAATTCAATGGACCAGTTCAATAATCTGCTCAAGCTATCCATTTTATGAAGTATCTTTCTGAGTGGCGCGTCGGTATAAACGTGATGGGATGAGCGGAGAAGTAAGCACGCAGTTTTATAGCGGCGATGACCAAGGAGTATGCTATCTTCTCGGAATTATAGTATCTGCTCTCAGTGTCTGACAACGCTTTGCTTACATAGTACACCGGCTTCTGAATTCCATTATCTTCTCGTACAAGCACGGCCGCCACGGCTCTGTCTGTTGCTGCAAGGAAAACAGAGAGTGTCTCTCCCATAATTGGACTGCTGAGTAGTGGAGGTGAACCCAAGTATTCTTTCAATTACTGGAACGATGTTGAGCATTCTGGGGTCCAGTCAAAGTTCCTAGTTCCTTTCAAGGCTTTGAAGAATGGTAGTGACTTTTCTGCCGACTTGGCGATAAATCTCCCCAGGGCGGCCACCCTTCCATTCAGCCTTTGAAGTTCTTTAACACATGGCAGTTCCTTCATATCGACTAAGACTGGATCTTCTCTGGATTTGCCTCGATGCCCCGTTATGACACCATAAAGCCGAGGAACTTGCCTGCTGTGACCCCGAAAACACATTTACTGGGATTGAGCTTCATGTCGTTTTTCTTCAAGTTTTTTATAGTATCCATCAGATCTGGGACGTGACTTCCTGACTTGGTCTATATTACCATGTCATCGATATAGGCTTCCATGTTTCTGCCGATCTGTGATTTGAACACCTTGTTCACCATCCTCTGATAAGTTGCTCGGGCATTTTTGAGGCCGAACGGCATCATTATGTAACAGTAGATACCACCTGCTGCTTGAAAAGCGGTTTTTTCAATGTCTTCCTTAGCCATCTTGACCTGGTGGTATCCAGAATAAGCATCTAGGAAGCTTAGAGTTTGGTGTCCAGCAATGAAGTCAACCAACTTGTCGATTCTGGGAAGGGGATAGCTATCTTTTGGGCAGGCCTTGTTGAGATCTGTGAAGTCGACACACATTCTCCACTTGACGTTCTGTTTCTTCACCATGACGACATTAGCTAGCCATTCGGGGTATGTTGCTTCTCAGATGATTCCGGCCTTCAGCAACTTATCTACCTCGACCTCAATTGCCTTTTCTTTATCTGTGAAAAAGACCCTTCTTCCCTGCTTGACTGGTTTAAAAAACTTGTCGACTTCCAGTTTGTGGAGAGCTATAGCTTCTTTCACCCCAACCATATCTTCTACCCTCCATGCAAATACATCCAAGTTTTATTTTTGAGCAGGCTTATGAGCTCCTCTCTTTCTTGTTGTGGGAGTTGTTTCCCAATCTTTATCTTCTGCTCTGGGTAGTCGGGGTTGATAATGACCTCGTCTAGCTGGTCAACTAGATTCAGCTCGGGTCCATCTCTGAACTCCAAGGTTTCCACAATGATCTGTTTGACTCTCTCCTTTTCCTTGCCTTCTAGACTCAAATTCTCCATGTCCAGGAGTCTGTCTATCTCGGCATCTATGTGGGTGGGTATTATGGCCCCCGAGCTTGGAACGAGGGTGAGGATCGAATCACTCGGCTCGTCAGAAGCTGTGTTCATGGAAATGCAGCCAAAACCGTCTAACCCATAGGTCACCTCGGTCTCCATCATGGCATTGTCGTCCAGTACTACCCATTCCTCAGGCATGTCTACTATTATCACGCCGATGTTGGGGGCTGATGATGTGACCGTGGTCGACTTGGATATAGTAATATTCCTTTCTGGAGTGTCAATCTCCATCTTGGTTTTTGCTTTCCTGGATCTCATCACGTGTTCCAAAAAGTGCTTGGGATTGCCGAGGACACAACCTATGCCTTCTGGGGTCGGGAACTTCACCCTTTGGTGAGGGAGGGAAGCAACTATTCCCAATTTTCCTTGACTAGGGGAGCCGAGGATGGCATGGTAATCACTTGCCAAGTCCATAACAA
This sequence comes from Campanula takesimana, assembly GCA_026119855.1. Classification (NCBI taxonomy): domain Eukaryota; kingdom Viridiplantae; phylum Streptophyta; class Magnoliopsida; order Asterales; family Campanulaceae; genus Campanula; species Campanula takesimana. The sequence goes on along the minus strand of JAOWBW010000650.1, from coordinate 110,691 downwards.
TGAACGTGATCGTTGTTAGGCCCAATTGGTAGGAAAACAGGCTAGAGGGGGGTGAATAGCCTAATTAAAACTTTTTCAAAGAAACACTTTATAAATGCAAAGTCACTTATCAGTTTGCAAACTATTATCAGTAAGCGCAGCGGAGAAGATATGACTTAGTTTAACTCACACAAAATCAGTATGAAATGGTTTTGAGAGCTTGGTTTAAACACAGAGTGATTTCTAAAAGTTCAATGCAGTTCCAAGAGATTGGTAAATATAAATTACAATGAATCAGTAAAAACAAGTATGATCTGCTGGTGATAGAGTTCTAACCGGCAAAGACAAAGTAAGTGATAGGGGACACGATGATTTGGAGAGGTTCACAGTGTAAATACTGCTACGTCCTCTACCAAGTTTGGTTAGAACTTGGATTTGGGTTAAGAGCACTATTAGATATCTCTAGTCTATTACAAGCACGGCTTTTCCGGATACAAAGACTAAAATCTAGAGATCACTAATGAATCATAATACAAATACTGACCAAGTGTTTTTGAGCGGCAAGTCCAGAAGAACTTATCTCACTTAGGTGGGTGTGTGAAGAACTCAAACAACGTATTCCTAAGAATAATCTAGTTCGGGAATACTGACATTTGTTGATGAGTTTGTGCACAAGTGTATGTCCTAATAAATGATCTAATGATTATCTGGACAGAATGTTTGAGCTTCAATGAATACTCAAAACAATCAAATCTCTTTAATGCACTATTTTCACCAACCGTCTTCAATGCTCTAAGTCCTCTATTTATAGGAGGAGTTAATGACTTGAGTCTTGATGAAGAAGGTTTGCAATTTGAATTTCCAGCTGGGTAGTTGAGGAGCATTAAATGCGGTATCATTGGCATTAATGGTGAAGATATGTAGTACACGCATGCTTGCAAAAGTCTGATGGGTAAAGACCCCTTTGTCTCAACCGGTTACCTGCAAAAGAAAGTAGAGACAGAGTAGAGCTAAAAATAGCTATGTGTCAGATGGCACAGTAATCATGACAGAGCAGATAAATTACTTTCAGATAAGACAGTACAAAAAGGACAAAGACAATCGGTGAAGTTGACTTTAAAGTAGAACGATGAAACCTGACTACCAGTAAAGTCCAGACTGTCCTCGCTGATTGTTGAGTCGGACTGAACAGTAAGTTGATCGGCAAGTTGAATTATGAATTGAGTAGTAAGTTAATCGGCAACTTGAATGCTGGTCTGCCGATTTGCTTCCTCTAGCTGGTTTGCCTTGTATTGAAGAGTTGTTTTTACACCTGTGCTGGTCACAAAGAATCCTAAGGGTACCTTGCAAAGGTTCTAACAAAGTTGGGGGATCCTAAGTTTTAAACATGATTGGGATTAAGCAATTCTATGTCCTATACATATATTTGAACAACAATCTCCTCCTAATTGCTTAAGTCCAATCACCCTAAACAAGAACATCTATCTTAGCTTAGTAAAAGAATGTTTTCAAAAGGTAATCTATTTATTTTCATTCCCTAAGACAAGTCACACTTGATTTCTTAGTAAAGGTAAAGAAATAAAATACAGAAAAATAAGATAGAAAAAGAAGAAGGATTGCTGATTGCAATGATCAGCAGAGAAGTAATGATCTGCAAAACAAAGTTAGCATGAAAAGCAGCAGATATATTATAAGAACATAACAAAAAAATAAGCATACACAAATCAAAATTTTAGCAAAGAATCTGTTGGATATATCTTTGTAGGTCTTCAGGATATCTATATCATTGGCTATATTGACTCAAGACATGGGAGGGTCCTCTTGTTGGTCAGCAGCCTTTGATGTAGATTCAGTATGCTTGGCCTTCTTTTTTGCTCTAGCTTCTTCTTTGTCAGCTTTCCTCTTTTGTCTTCTGTTAGCACTTTGCAGTCTCTCAGCCAGCATCTTGTTATTGGCTTCAAGTGCTGCAATTTTCAGTTGAGCATCAGCAAGAGCGGTCTTGGTAGCAGCTAGCTCGTCTTCCACAGTCTTCTGATCTCTGATCTGTAGTTTGCGGTCATCCACAAGTTGCTCTTGAATGGAATGCATAGTTCCCAGGGATTCAGAAAGATTGATCAGTCTGGTTTCTCTATCAGCTAGAAGATTTTCAAGTCTTTAATTCTTCTACTTTCCTCCTCCTGATTGGACTTAAGTATCTTAGCAGAAAGATCTTTATGAGCGTCTTTAATCAGGTCGGCAAGAGAAAGGCCCATATCACCAACATCAGCACGAGTGGCAGGCACTTGCTGATTTGAAAAGTCACCCTCCTCAAACCGAATGAATTCATAGAGGCTGTGGACCACAACCGGTTTGTCAACAATGATTGGCATGGAAAAACTCTTGGTAGATTGGACCATTAGAGATGGCACAAAATCTTCATTGAGTAAGTCAGCCTCTTCTATAAGCACATCAACAGAATCCACTATCGGCATTTCATCGTTAGAAGACAGCACGATCGGCAGTGGAGAAAAAGGAGTAGGAACTTGAGCAGGAGGCAAAGGCAAAACTTGTTGAAGAAAGTCAGCAACAGCAGCAGCATTTGCATCGACAAGAAGGAACTCAGCCGAAACAGAGGTAGAAGCAATGAGATCGGCAGCAAAAATACCATGGTAGATCGGTAGAGGAAATGCAGGATGCATAATTAAGGAACGATCTCTAAGCAAATGAAAAACACCATTGTCCTCCATAGAAATAAATAAGGCTATTATGAAATTCAAGCAGGCACGACCTTCAAGAATCATGTGGACCAAATTTGCAATCATCAGTCTTGAAGTAAAGACAAGGTGATCAGAACTCTGTCGAGGGTGAAACATCGGCAGAGTCAGTGCAAGAGCAGCAGATTTGACCAAGTATAGCAGACCACGAGAATCAGTAGCCCTAAATTCAAGTATATCATGAAGTTCATCATTGATCATCATGCACCGTCTCAGCCAACCATTCATGTTGATGCAGACTTCCTTAGGAGAGGGACCAGGTAGGTGAATTTTACCACCAACCTTTAACTTACCAGGTAAGCAGTGTAGAGGTTCATAGACTGGTCCTTTCACCTTGAACTTTGACACCCGGGGAGCCTTTCCTTTCTTCCTTTTGAAGTCTGGTTTAATCCAGGGCATGAAGATTATCTCTTGACGAGCTGTAGAACCGGCAAGGAAGGGATGAGTTGTGTCATATGGATGTTCTTTGCCGAAGGGAGAGGGAATTCGCTGAAGTGTAGAGCGAAAGGACATGACAGGCTGATGAGGAGGAAACAATGGTTGGCCAAAACTGTTAGTAGGAATAGAGATAATGGTTGTGTACCAGTTTGAACTCATCATCTCCTTGGCGTGAAGTTCACAGTTGTACTCAGGAGGTGGAGCAAAATCCCTTTAATCCTCATTCATAAGGACCGGCAGCTCCACATAGTCAGCATGATCTATCTAATCCTAGCTTTCCTCATCATCAGCAGCAGTAACACTGTCAGCAACTGGTTGTACTTCATCAGCAACAACCGGTTGTACCTCATGAGCAACAAGAAAAAAGGGTTCCTCAGGAGCAAATAAAGCTTCTTGGAATTCATGGAATTCTTCAATTTACAAGTCATGAGCTATCATAGCATCAAGTGCAGCATCGTGATCAACAGAACTGGCAATCTCTGCATCAGCACCTCCTGCCAACTCAACAACCTCTCTAACACCAGTAGGTTCAACAAAGATAATAGCAGGGATCTGAGTATCGGTAGTTGGCTCAGAATCTGCAATGAAAGGTTCATCAGCACCCGTGACTGGAATGATCTGAGTGTTAGCAGTTGGCTCAATCAGATGAGTGTCTGTAGTTGGCTCATCAGTAGATAAAATAACTTGATCAGCATCAGCAATGTCTTCATCAGCACATACTCCTCCTGAAATCGGCAAATTTCCTACAACAACTTCATCAGCAGCTTGAGTGACAGTAGTTTGCTCAAGTGATGCAAGTTGGTCTTCCTTTAAACTTTCTTCATCCAGAGGTTGAGTGTCCATAGTTACCTCAACTTGAGTGACCAGGGGCTCATCAGCAGTACTGGTTTCATCAGAAGGTTGAGTGTCTGAAGTTCTCTCAACAATCTGTTCAACAGATTTATCAGGAGATCCTTTGTCAGCAGAACCTCCTCCATCTTGACTGCGCTTAGAGCCATCATTAGCTAATACTGAGTCAGCGAAGGCTTCAGCAGATGAAACAGCAACAGCAGGAAAGGAGGGCTTCTTGTAAATTATGCTGATTGGCATCTTGTCATTACTGATTGTCTCAGAGGATGAAAGAGTGTCACCAGCAGCTTTATGAGAACATACAAAGTCAGCAGCATCAACAGAACTGTTGGGAGTAGGAATGGGATCAGATGCTGGTTGCTCGGCAGCATGACTTAAGAGAACAGCTTTAGATTCCTTAATCAGAACAACAGTAATTTTCTTTAACTTCTGCACAAATTGATCAGCCAAGGGACCAGTAGAGATGGTCTCAATATCATTGTAGAATAGCACATCATCATCATCATCTTCTGGTCTTCCCATTTGATAAGGATCAAACTCTAAGAAGTTGGACTGTTGAATACTTCGGCATAAGCTACCCATACAATTTGGACCATCAGGTCTTGTTTAATACGATCTTGGAAGAGATAGATCTGATTCCAGGGTGGAGGCAGCAGATCAAAGAAACGTCCAAAATTTAATCGGAGCTCAGCTTCTGATAAGCGCTGATACTTCTTAAGAGGGAAAAATTTCTCCTTATACATATCAGTGAGATGGTTCATGCTAGAAAAATCTACATAATCAGCACGGTTGCCTGGAGGAACTAGCTCTTTTCCTTCTTCGTGGAACTGAAGCAGTCGACGAATGAATGGATGTAAGTGATCAATAGGAAACACCCAATTTTTAGGCAATACCTTATTGATGACTGACCAGATATTACGATAGAAAGTATGGAAGGTGGGGTTTCTGATTGGTCGGCATTTTCGTACAATGGCAGACTTCCTCAGAACATTAGCAATAGGATCTTCAGCAACGTCAGCAAAGGTTCCTTCTTCAGACTTAATCAAAGAGGAGGGGATAGCAGTAAGAGAAATACCAGAAAGAAGAGATGGTGCAAATCTTATCGGTTTGGCTCTAAGATCAGTATCAGGAATAGCAGCAGACTGAACCTGATCAGCAAGTTTTGGCTTTGGAATGACAGATGGTTTACCGGCAGAAATAACTTTTGCCTTTTTGGCTGGCTCTTTATCAGCATCCTTTACTAACTTCCTTTTTCTAGGAGCAGCAGGAGTTGAGTCAGCAAGAATCCTGTCGGTAGAAGAAGTAGGAGTAGAAACATCTGTAGGAGCAACAGTAGCAACCTTAACAATCTTCTTTGCCTTCTACTTCTTTGGAGTACCAACAGTTAGAACGACTACAGTGCCGGTAGAAGCTTTATTATTGATCCTTTTCCAATCGGTAAGCTTGAAGGACTTAAGGTTGGAGAAATTGAAACTTGGAGGAGCTGGAGTAGCTCTGACAATCTCTGAATTGTTTCTCAAGATGATGCTTATCAGCATAAAATGACATCCCTTACCAGGGTGAGCCTTGTTCTTTCTTCTAACCTCCTTCCATTTAACAGAAGCAATAGCAATGACCCTAAATAGGTAGGCACACCAGTTGAATTCTTCTTGTAACACAATGGCTGACATTGCTTCAAACTGTATGTCAGTTACATGGCTGTGAGAGCTAGACCTGCAGACTAAGCATCTGTCAACAATCTCAGCAAGTGCATAGAATCTCCTTCTGTAATGAGCTTTCAGATGATTATCTCCACTAAGCCTAGGACCGGCACCCCTCATAAGGGTCCATGCCTTGTCCAAGGTCTTATCATCAGTAATGGCATCATCACCCTCATTCCTAAGTAAAGGAAATGCTTCATGAATAGAAGATGGAGTGATGGAAATAGGAACGCCGACGATAGTAGAATTGATGGAGACGAAGGTAGACGGATCATTTGGGGCAGTGATGACTGAGGCGTTGGAGAAGAACTCTTGAACTTGACCCAGAAATAAGAAGTCCACACCAGTCAGGGAGACGAAGGAGTCAAGGAGAGAACCAATCAGAAGATTCTTTAAGAATTCCCCATCTGTTGAGTCATCGAAGAATGCGGAGTCAACGTAACCCCCATAGATATCCTTTTCGTTGCTAGACATTTTCTGCAAAGACACTCAAGAAATCACACAAGTTAAAAATCTATTAGTTCAAAATAACTTTAAAATACAAGTGTATAATCATCAAGTAGTTACCAGTGATTAGAATAAAATATTTTGAAAACTGATAGGAAATAATAGATGATGATGATGAACACAAGCAACAGTGAGAGTTCAGGAGAGAATGAAGAGCGAAAAGAATAAGAAGAGTTTAAGTGAAGCTTTTATATGTTATGGAAGAGAGAGAGAGAATAGGAAGGGTTTGTATGGGAGAAAGAGAAATAATGATGAGTTTAACTGTAGCAAACATATCGGAGTACGTGCGCACACAATGAATTTAATGCGCGTACCGGAAGGTTAAATTAGACGGTTAAACTTAGGAGAGAGAAGGGGTATAAACGGCAACAATAATATTGTAAATATTAAAATTTACCTTTCTGATTTATCACAAGGATTTAGGATAAATCTTTGACACGATTTGGGTAAGGCGGTGCACAGACATGTCAGAGAGGTGGTGTGACTGATTGTACCTTTGATTTGACTTTGCTTACGTCATGTGTCAGAGAATCCTTATCCGTTAAGGGAAGAGATATACCGATGAAATTTGAATTTTGAATATCGGCAAGACATAATTTGGCAAGTTATGTTGATCGGCAAGATATTATCGGCATATAGTTTATCAACATGATTTTTATCGGCATGACATTTGGTCGGCAATATTCATAATTTGCTGATGATATCGGTAGACTAACACAAGTAACAAAGTCAGCACAATTTTAATCATAATAATCCATCATACCTAGTTCACCTCTGAGGAATTCAAATCTTTTCTGATCTAAGGGTTTTGTCAGAATGTCTGCTCTTTGGAAATCTATATGAACTTTGAGCAGCACAGCATTTCCCTTTTTAACATGTTCCTTCAGAAAGTGGTACTTGATGTCTATGTACTTGGTTTTGGAATGCATGACCGGGTTGTTTGATACTGAGATAGCTGATTGGTTGTCACAATAAATGGGACAAATTTGAGTTGGAATTTCATAGTCAACCAGCTGCTGCTTCATCCAAAGGATCTGTGAACAGCAACTGCCGGCAGCTATGTACTCAGCTTCAGTAGTGGAAGTGGAAATTGATGCTTTCTTTTTACAGGACCAAGACACCAACCGATCACCAAGAAATTGGCATGTTCCACTAGTACTTTTTCTGGTCACCCTACAAGCTGCAAAGTCTGCATCTGAATAACCTATTAGATTAAAAGATGAATCTCTAGCATACCATAATCCAAGGTTACCAGAACCACATATATATTTAATAATGCATTTTACAGCCTGTAAATGGGATTCCCTAGGGTCATTTTGAAACCTGGCATATACACAAACGACAAACATGATATCTGGCCTACTGGCAGTTAGATAGAGGAGTGAGCCAATCATACCTCGGTAGACAGTCATATCTACTTTCTTACCAGACTCATCCTTATCTAAATGAATGTTAGTGCCCATCGGTGTGCTTTGAGAATGAGAATTGTCAAAACCAAACTTCTTGATAAGTTCTTTTGCGTACTTGGCTTGACTGATGAATATTCCTTCATTGGTTTGCTTGACTTGAATGACCCTTATGCTTGGCAACAAATAAAGTAGTATCGATTTTACCTCGAGTGAAACCTAAGCCATCGCTAAGTAAGAAGTTAGAAAGGGTTTCATACCATGCCCTTAGAGCTTGCTTTAGGCCATAGAGAGCCTTCTTCAATCGGTAGACATGATCAGGCTTCTTGGATTCCTCAAAACTAGGTGGTTGTTCAACATAAACTAGTTCTTGGAGTTCTCCATTCAGGAAGGCACTTTTCACGTCCATTTGATACAGTTTGAATTCTTTGAAGGCAGTATAGGCTAAGAAAAGTCTTATAGCTTCCAATCTTGCAACAGGAGAAAATGTCTCATCGTAGTCAATTCCTTTTTCTTGTTGGTAGCATTTTGCAACTAACCTTGCTTTGTTTCTAGTGATATACCCAGCTTCATCCAACTTGTTCCTGTAGACCCATTTTGTACCAATAACTTGCTGAGAAGTTGGTCTTGGCACAAGTTTCCATACTTTGCATCTTTCAAACTGATTCAGTTCCTCTTGCATGGCTTCAACCCAACCAGGATCGGCAAGAGCTTCTTCAGTCTTCTTTGGTTCTATGTTGGAGACCATAGCAGATGAGAAGAGACTTTCATCAAATGCTTTGCTGAGGTTCTTGTCAGTCTGGGACCAAATATATCACCAATCACATTTTCTAAAGGATGATCACGAACTGCTCTAACTTCTCTCGGCACATCGTGTCTTACTGACTCTTGTTATAAAGATTCTAGAGGAGGATCAAGATCAGCAGATGGTGGAAGAGAAGAATTTGAGTTATGAGTGAGAGGTGGATGAGAGCTTGAAGGGTTAGGTCTTATAACTGAAATTAGTTGAGGGCTAGATCTGTCTTCATGATGATCAGCAGAGTTTGCATCGGCAAATGGATTATGAAAGTTATCGGTATGATCATTTTCTGCCGATGATGGGAAATACTGAGTATCTGCTGATTCTTCTACTGAAATGACTGGATCAGCAGCTGGTACTTAACCTGCAGGGTTAGAATTACTGGATTCACCTGTCTCATGAGCACTAGAAGCATTAGTACTATTTGGAGTCTTGTCAGACTCTAACAAATCAAATTCATCAAAGGTTACATGAACAGATTCAACAAGTTTTAAAAGTTTCTTATTAAAAACTTGAAAAGCCTTACTATGTTTAGCGTATCCAACAAAGATTCCTTCATCAGCTTTCTCATCAAATTTACCTATGTGCTCCTTACCGTTGTAAAACACGTAACATTTGCAGCCGAATATTTTGAAGAAGCCAATGTTGGGTATTCTGCCTCTCCAGAGTTCATAAGGAGTCTTGTTGTGGAACTTGTTGATGAGAGATCTGTTCTGAGTGAAGCAGGCAGTATTGATGGCTTCAGCCCAAAAGTATTTTGGCAGCCTAGCTTCAGTAATCATGGTTTTACCAGCTTCTATAAGTGTTCTGTTCTTTCTCTCAACGACACCATTTTGTTGTGGTGTACCGGCAGCTGAGAAGTTGTGGTCTATGCCATAATCATCACAGTACTGAGCAATACCATTATTCTTGAATTTAGTGACGTTGTCTGATCTCATACTGATGATATCGCTTTCTTTCTGGGTCTGTAGTAGTCTGAACAACTTGGTAGCAACGGCATAGGTGTCATACTTGTGACTAAAATTTTCTACCCAAGTATATCTAGAGAAATCATCTACTACAACCAAGGTGTATCTACTTCCCCCAATACTTGCTGTAGTTGTGGGGCCAAATAGATCCATATGTAGCAATTGGAGTCACTTAGAAGTTGACATGCAGGGCTTGCTTCGGAAGGATGACTTATGTTGTTTTCCAAGCTGGCAGGCCTTGCATTTCTTTGCTTGATCAGCGGACACTTGAGGCAGACCGGTAACCAGATTTGAACCGGAAAGCTTAGATAGGTACTTGAAGTTCAAGTGATTGAGTCTCTTGTGCCATAGCCATGAGTTCTCACTGATGTTCTTAGCTACAAAACAAACATTAGCAACACCAGTAATAGCACTTAAATCTACTGCATAAATGTTACCTTTACGTTTGGCAGTGAGAAGAGTTTCATTAGAAGCAATGTCTTTCACATAGCAACTGGAAGTAGTAAATACACATTGCATTCCTCTATCACAGAATTGTGATATAGATAGAAGGTTGTGTTTCAAGCCATCCACTAGAAAGACCTTCTGTACAATAACTGCACCTCTCTTGATAGTACCAATACCGACGATTTTTCCTTTGGCGTTATCACCAAAAACTACTGGGGGACCTGATGCTTCTGATATATCGGCAAGTAGATCTACAAACCCTGTCATGTGTCTTGAACAACCACTGTCTAGAATCCACAAATCCTTACTTACACCAGTTAAGGCCATGAAGCATTCCTGAAGTAAAACAATATGCTTATGGTCCCCCTTATTCTTGGGTCCGAGGGGTTAGTTCCTCTTTGGCAACCACATTTGGCCACCATTGGAGGATATAACCTTAGTGGTTCCAGATAGGTGCTTTAAGAGGCATTCATGAGCCTTGTGACCATAATTAAAACAATTAGAACATCTCACTTGACTGATAGGCTGTGGAGTCGGTAGAACGTCATTCTGTTTAGTCAGTGCATCGGCAGAACTAGGGAATTGAGCAGGCACAAACTTAGTAGGTTTGAAGGTGTTAGTGTTACCTTTTTTTCCATTCTGTTTACCTTTGGCAGTTACCTTTTTAGGTACTTGTCCATCAGCAGCAGAGGTGGTTAGACTGGCAGCACTTGCTCTGCTGATGTATTCACCAAGAATACCGTTATCGGCAGACTCAGTATCAGTAACCTTAACATAACTTTGTTTGTGCTTATCGTTCCTTTTGTTCTGGTTCTTAGGATACTTCATAGCCACAGCACTGTATATAGACTTAGCATCCACATGCACTGAGTTAATAGAACTACATTTAACTTTCTTATCCCTTTTCTTAGTCGCACAAGTTTCAGTAGAGCTACTGCTACTGGAATCAAATCCTAACCCAGATTGGTCTTTATATGACATTTGGGTTGATAGGATCATTTTGACAGCAACTCTAGATTTTGTGTAAGAATCAACAATCCTTGTGAGATGATTGTTTCTTGCCAGAAGATCTTCGATTTGAGCTATCAATACTGTTACTTGACTTTTGAGATCCAGGTTTTCTTTCTTTAGAAGAACAGACTCAAGCTCATGTCCTTTGAGAACTTTAAGTTCAGACATAAGCAAGTCATTCTCTGCAAAAATTCTATTGAAATCAGCAGCCATCACTTTATGAACGCTACTTAGCTTCTCATGATCAATAAAGAGTTCATCCATTGTCTTTACCATTTCAGCTTTGGATATTTCAGGAAAAGGATCAGTTGAAATTTTAGGGATAGAGATGATGGGTTTAGGAGTGAAGTCAGGTAGGGAAGAGATGGGTTTAGATAGGTTTTTGGCAATGCTTGGATGTTCGGTGAATGAGAATTTTTGGGTCATCGGTAAGGGTTCTGGTCTGATGGCAGTGAGTTGAGAAGAGTTACACTGACCATAGAGTGAGGTTCCCACCTGATGAACTTTGTATCCATTTGGGTTTTCTGCTTTGACACTTATTTCTTTGAAGTGTGGTTGAGGTCTTCTAGCAGCTTCTTCTCTGACTGGAGTTATTGGGGGAGATGGATCTCGGTTGATTGGAGTCGGCAGGGATGTTATATCGGCATCTTCCAAGTCTAGGGCAATAAAACTTACATCAGCATCTTCATCTTCATCAACATCTTCGTCTGAGTCAGTTTCACTCCAAACCAGCAAGCCCTTTTCTGTGCTTTCATCGGCAACAAAGCTTCGAGACTTCGGATGTCTCTTGTTAATTGACTTCCTCACATACTCATATTTTGGTTGAGGGCATTTGGAAGCAAAATGACCAGGCTTTCTGCAGTTAAAGCAGACAAGGTCACCTTTGTTGTTCTTTCCATCGGTAGCAATAGTAGAGGGTTTGTTGTAGCTTGCTGGTTTTTGAAATGATGGTGTGAATGGTTTCTGTTGCTGGTAGTTTGCTTTCTGCATTCTGTTGAAGTCTTTGAACCTTTTGTAGTTCCTAGCGAAGGCGGCAAATTCGTCTTCTTCCATTGGTTTTTCTGTGGTTGTTTCAGGGGTATTGGAACTGCAGGGTGTTTGATGGGGATCTATAGGAGGGAATTTGTTTGAAGGGAATGATATCTGTGACTGAGCTGATAGAGACAAATTTTTGAAATTTTTATCGAGAACGTTAAGTTTTTGCAGTTCTCTCTCATACAGAAATAGACTAGACACAAGATTCTGAATAGAAGTCTTGTTTAAGTCTCTCACTTTTCTAACGGCAGTAACCTTGGTATGATACTCATTTCCCAAAGAACTTAGAAAATGAATATTTAGGTCTTTCATAGTATAAACCTTACCTAATGAAGCACATAAATTACTTACCTCGCAAAATCTGTCGTAGGCACTTCTGAGTGACTCACCATCTTATTTCTTGAAGAATTCAAACTCAGCAATGCAATCGTAGAGTTTGTTGTCCTTCACCTGCTCATCACCTTCAAAGTATGCAAGGAGCTTGTTCCAGTATTCTTGAGCCGTGGAGCACAAGTCAATGAGTTTGTATTGCTTGTCATCCAAACCACAAGAGATAATGTGGCATGATTTTCCATCTAGGGCAGCTGAAAGTTTGTCGTCATCGGTCCATTCCTCTCTGGGTTTTTCAACCAAAGTTTCTTCAATCTGAACATGGGTTTCTTGTTCAGTGTCACGATCAGCATGTTATGTCAGCGGAGTGAAGGGAATAGGTCTATAGGTGGTTGAGACTTTTAAAGGAATGATTGGACCACCTTCTATGACCTTCATCAACCGGTCATCAATTGAGTTCATATACTTTATCATACGAGATTTCCAGATACCAAACTCGTTGACATTCAACAACGGAATGGTGGTGATGTTCAATGACTGCATGATTTTTCCTGCCATGGTATCGGCAAACAAGCTGCAAAGCTTGGAAATTTCTATCAAAATACCCAGCTCTGATACCAATTGTTAGGAAAACAGGCTAGAGGGGGGGGGGTGAATAGCCTAATTAAAACTTTTTCAAAGAAACACTTTATAAATGCAAAGACACTTATCAGTTTGCAAACTATTATCAGTAAGCACAGCGGAGAAGATATGACTTAGTTTAACTCACACAAAATCAGTATGAAATGGTTTTGAGAGCTTGGTTTAAACACAGAGTGATTTCTAAAAGTTCAATGCAGTTCCAAGAGATTGGTAAATAGAAATTACAATGAATCAGTAAGAACAAGTATGATCTGCCGGTGATAGAGTTCCAACCGGCAAAGACAAAGTAAGTGACAGGGGACACGATGATTTGGAGAGGTTCACAGTGTAAATACTGCTACGTCCTCTACCAAGTTTGGTCAGAACTTGGATTTGGGTTAAGAGCACTATTAGATATCTCTAGTCTATTACAAGCACGGCTTTTCGGATATAAAGACTAAAATCTAGAGATCACTAATGAATCATCATACAAATACTGACCAAGTGTTTTTGAGCGGCAAGTCCAGAAGAACTTATCTCACTCAGGTGGGTGTGTGAAGAACTCAAACAACGTATTCCTAAGAATAATCTAGTTCGGGAATACTGACATTTGTTGATGAGTTTGTGCACAAGTGTATGTCCTAATAAATGATCTAATGATTATCTGGACAGAATGTTTGAGCTTCAATGAATACTCAAAACAATCAACTCTCTTTAATGCACTATTTTCACCAACCGTCTTCAATGCTCTAAGTCCTCTATTTATAGGAGGAGTTAATGAGTTGAGTCTTAATGAAGAAGGTTTGCAATTTGAATTTCCAGTTGGGTAGTTGAGGAGCATTAAATGCGGTATCTTTGGCATTAATGGCGAAGATATGTAGTACACGCATGCTTGCAAAAGTCTGATGGGTAAAGACCCCTTTGTCTCAATCGGTTACCTGCAAAAGCAAGTAGAGACAGAGTAGAGCTAAAAATAGCTATGTGTCAGACGGCGCGGTAATCATGACAGAGCAGATAAACTACTTTCTGATAAGACAAGGATAAAGACAATCAGTGAAGTTGACTTTAAAGTAGAACGATAGAACCTGACTACCAGTAAAGTCCAGACTGTCCTTGCTGATTGTTGAGTCGGACTGAACAGTAAGTTGATCGGCAAGTTGAATTATGAACTGAGTAGTAAGTTAATCGGAACTTGAATGCTGGTCTGCTGATTTGATTCCTCTAGCTGGTTTGCCTTGTATTGAAGAGTTGTTTATACACCTGTGCTGGTCACAAAGAATCCTAAGGGTACCTTGCAAAGGTTTTAACAAAATTGGGGGATCCTAAGTGTTAAACATGATTAGGATTAAGCAATTCTATGTCCTATACATATATTTGAACAACAATCATTGCCGATGTCTTATAGGGGTACTCACCGACTTTTAGTACCAAGTCCACGGTTCCTTTTGCCTCGGCTTTGTGATTTGTAAACCCTTCTAGTCTTCCATTATACGGGGTCAGCATGGTATCCGGTAGCTCCATCTCTTTGAAGGTTTTGTAGTAAAGTACGTCTTTAGCTGCCCCAGAATCTATTAAGAGCCTCTCTGACTCACAGTTGTCAATTCTGCCTGTGATAACCAACAGCTGTTCTCTAATTGCCCTGTTTCCGGCTAGCTCGTTTGGGGAGAAACTGATCGCCTCCTCCCCTTTATGAATCTAAGGGGGATATGGTAGACCTTACTTAACTCTTAGATTTGTTCCTTCAGCCTGGTGTTGGAAGGAATTTCTTCTCTGATTACACCAATCAGCTTTGCCCGAGGTGGTCTGTCTTCTCGACCATCTTCCCTCTCGTCTTCCCTTGGGCACTTGTTATCTTTCTTTACTATGAATTCATCCATCTTTGCTTGATCAGCCCATCTCTGCAAAATTTTCTTCAGGGCATAGCAATTGTCGGTCTTGTGCCCGTTATCTCGGTGATAGGCACAATACTTGCTGGTGTCCCTAGGGAATTTCGGGTTATCTTTGAGGGGTTTTAGATTAGGGAGATTCACCACATTCATTATCTTGGAGATCGGCTTTGTGAGGGGGGTGTATACCTCGGTCCCTCTAGTTCTATTCTTTCCTCTGTTTCCCCCTCCGTTAGTGCCTTGTGCCGAGTCAGAAGTGGGCGGCCTGCTTTCTCATCCTCGTTCTCAGTCCCGATATCCGAACATCAGCTTCCTTTTCTCTTTAGCAGTGGCTGTTGCATAGGCCACATGGTATAGCTTAGATT
Organism: Campanula takesimana; assembly: GCA_026119855.1. Classification (NCBI taxonomy): domain Eukaryota; kingdom Viridiplantae; phylum Streptophyta; class Magnoliopsida; order Asterales; family Campanulaceae; genus Campanula; species Campanula takesimana. The sequence continues at coordinate 95,597 of JAOWBW010000650.1, read as the reverse complement.
TTGTGAGAGGTTCTCTTACAGACAATTCATAGGTGAGCTCGTCTGATCTCTGTCCATTAGAGAAACACATTATAATTTCCCTGTCGGTGAGTCTCTCTTCTATTGAGTTGGCCAAGTCTCTGAACCTGTTGTAGAAGTTCATAGTTGACTCGTTCTTCCCTGAACTATGTTTGCTAGGTATGACAATCTTTTCTTTCTTGCCCCAGCAGTGGCAAAATATTCTAGGAACTTGACCTTAATTTAGAGAAGGAATTAATACTTTTTCTCTCTAGGTCCATGAACCAAGACCTGGCTGCCCCAGTCAACGTGCTAGCAAAGGCCATCATACCCTCGAATGATTGGAGGTGATCCATGGCGTCAGAGTTGCCAGAGTATTTGTCCAGGTGAGGGAGCTTCAGTTGAGGATTAGGTGGGGAATCCTTAATCCATTGAGCAAAACGACGCATTGCGTCATAATCAGTCCTGGGATTTCTCTGCCCCTGGTTCATTTCTATATTCTCCATCCTCTCCTGCAGGTCCATTATGATCTGATCACTGATCCCAGAGCTGCGATTGGGAGCTTCTCGGCCTATCCCTTTCTCTGTCTCGGCCTCTCCCAGCCACTAGGCTTATTTTTGGACCGGCTAGAGGTCTTCTCGGTGGGGTACGCCGAGCTGGTTCTTGCCTTGGTAGGACTTGATCTTGGTTCTCCCATCGTCGCCTTTCCCCCACGATAACCACAACGGGGGATTCAGCCTCTTGTTCCCTCCTCTGGTTTATCTGATCCCTCAGGTCTTGTGGCCCATTATTGATCGGGCCAAGTCGACCTTCCAGTCAGCTCGGTTGAGCATGTCGGTTTCTAAGGGGTTCTTCACGTGGTTCCCGATGACGTCTGTCATCGGTACATGGGTTTCCCCTACGGTTGCTCCTTTCTCCGTCTTCCAAACCTCCTCTAGTTCCAGAAGGTTGGATGAAGGGTGCCAAGGAATGATCTGGGTCATATTCCAAGAGTGCCCTTTGGGCATCGGCAAGCTGTTGAAGAGTCGAAATCTTTTGTTGGAGTAACAACCTTTGATCAATTAGCGATGGCCTAGAGGGGCCAGCCTCGGTATTCTGGGGGTGTGAAGTTGTTCGTCTCCTCCTTCCATATTGGTGAGTAATTTTAGGTGGCGGCCCTCTGGAACGGGTATGCATGCCACCTCCTAGAGGTGGAGGAGGGGGAGGAAGCCCTTGATTCAAAGCATTGTTGTTCGCCCCGTTAGGTGGTGGCAGATTGAGATTAGCCTCTGGGGTAACGCTAGCCTGTGCGCCGTCAGCCAGAATTTCGGCCATGAGAAAATTGCGATTATCCGGTTGAAAAAGTTCTCCGATCGACGCTTCTCGGCAATGGAACCAAACTGATGCTGCCAAAAATGTGTCGGATCAGCCCTTCGTCTCGTGGTTCGGATAAATCCAGCAATGAGAACTTCCCCGTTCAGATCTGCGCACAATGAACAAACGTAAACTATGCCGGGGCTTCACCGGCGAAGGACCTCCGGCGTGAGAATAAGAATTGGGGTAGTATATGAGAATAGAGAAATCAATTGACTAGTTTAGAGCCAAAGATTTCATTACCCGTTTCCTGTGTAGAGGACCTGTTTATATAGGCATGGGTGAATGAATCCTGACTTGTCAAATAAGCCAGAATGCCCGTGTTGATCTAGGACTCGCATTCCTTGGAGATAGACTCCGGATAAGGATGGATGATATCCCAGTTATCTTGTGGAAGAGGTATCCTTGTTTAGATAAGGATTCTTTATGTTAGAGTTGTAATTGAACTCTGTAAGTAGATTCCCGTTATAATAGGGAAATGTTATTACTGATGAGCTGCCCGTCATCTATCTCGGCTCATTGTAGAAACCGAGTTAGGGATAAGGCCTTTTGGACACCTCGGCCCTGGTAACGTCAGAGTTCCCAGTCTATGGGCTAATGAGGTATGTCGATCTCTAAGAACTTGGGTCCCTAGGTATGGGCCTTGTGGTGTGTGAGCCCAGAGTTTATCGGTCCCATTTATCCAAATCGGTTTATGTCATTCAGAGAATGTAATTAATTTACTTGATTTGATCATGAGCTTAAGAATTGTTCTAAGGAAAGTATACATTCTTAATAATCCTAAGTAACCTAAATTGCAATATTAATTTGATTAATATATTCCATAGGATCATCAAAATTTAATTTGATTAACTTGTTGATGATCTTAGATTCATGAATAAATTGTTTATTCTAGGTTTTGATGATTATGATGATTCGATCACCGTAAACACCAAATTCTAATTGAATCAATGAAGGCAATTCTAGGACAAAATTTGGAAATTAAAATCTGTTTTTTCCGTGGTGCACGGCCAAGCGGGTCTTAAGACTCGACCGAGTAGGTGATGTTCAAAATTTTAATCTGTAATTGAATCTAGTTTCAGATGGCTGGTTTTTGAAATCGTGTTTCCTGAAAAGTGATGTCAATTCAGAAGGGGAAATGACAATTTAGGGTCCAAAGTTTGGGGGGGTGTGTGCCAATAGGGGTCTAATGTATCAATTTTGTCAATTTAGGGTCCAAAGTTGCAAAAGTTGTGCAGGTTAGGGTTTTTTTAACGATTTTGTTAACGAAATCCAGTTAGGTCACAATTTCTTTGACATGGACTTAACTGGAGTTTGTTTTGATTATTTGCATGAGCATATTGTCATTTCAGATGTTGAAAATTAATAAAAAAAAATTGAAATATTAAATTTTACTTTCTTATATTGAATTAACTAATAAGTAAGACGTCATTTACCGAAAATATTTTTTCAAGAAATTCAATAAAAATATTTTTTTCATTAGAACCACTATAAAATAAAAAGTATAATTTTTAAAAAGGAAAAAGTGTAAAAAAACTATATTAAAAAAAAAAAAAAAACCACTTTATTTTTTTAGAAAGAAGAAAGTGGGGGTTTGGACAATTCTTTTTTTTTTTTCTGTGGTGGTGGTTAGTATTGTTTCATTATTAATATTAGTATTCCAATTATTATTTTATTTATAATTTTTTTTTATTATTAATTTTCCTTGTTTATAACTTCATTTTTTGCGGTTTAAAAAAAACCACTTTAATTTTTTATTTGCTTATTATTTTATTTATTATTTTTTTTTCAATTAATTAAAATTATTCGAAAATTTAATAATAAAAGTGAAAGAAAATTTAGGGTCCATTGTATAAGGGGTGTGTGAAATGACAGCCCAGGCGAACATCCAAAACTAACTTCAGTTAAATTTTTCTGTTACTTAACTGGATTTTCTTTGCAACTTAGTCCAAAAACCCTTAATTGACTAACGTTGTTAACTTTGGACCCTAAATTGACAAAATTGATACATCAGACCCCTATTGGCACACCCCCCAAACTTTGGACCCTAAATTGTCATTTCCCTCAATTCAGAATTCAGAAAACTGTAGTCAGAATCCTGAATTGTTCTAGATTGCTGAAATCAGTGAAATTGATGAAACAAAGAATTTAGAAACGGACTACAGATCCATACGGAGATGTGGTTTCCTTTTGGCTTTTTTCGGCCGTATGGACTGTTCTCTAGTTTCTGAATGATGTACGAAAATGTGGTTGCCTTATGGCTTAGTTCGGCCGTACAGTTTGTGCTTTCAATATCTGAACTCTAGTACGGAAAGATGATGATCTAAGTAAAAAATTTGATTTTTGATTTCCTGAATTTCTAAAAGTAAATAGGATTAAAAGATAAAGGTAAGACAAATGTTGTCAAACCAAAAGAAATAAAAGTGGCCAAAATTATAACTTTGAATGTTACAATTTCATATCATGGCAATAAGATTGACCATTTAAGATTGCAATCAAAATTTTGGATGATAAACGAAATAGTGAGACTACCACTTGGAATATTTATGTTATAAATTAGTCTTTCTACGTCTAGTTATTGGGTATTGAATACCGGATGTGGATCTCACATTTGTATAAATGTGCAACAATTAGTAAATAGAAAGACTACTTATGAAAGAAAAAGTTAATCTACGAATGGTAATGATGCAAGAGTTGCAACATTGTTCGCAGAACACTTATGAAGTGACTTTACTTATTAAGTAGAAAACATTGTTTTGTTATAAGATAATGAAGGATATTTATTTCTTATTGAGAATAAGAAAAGTTCTTTATTTATTATGATTTGCTTTATCGTATTGTTCAATCATATAAATAAATCTTATATCCTAAATCTTGAAGAACAAAATAATAAATAAGGCTATAACATAAGTAATTAAATTCTTAAGGCATTATTGTTTTGATCAAATAAATGAGAAACACATATCTAAAATTTCATGGGACAAACTTTTAAAGTCATATTATTTACTTGGACCAAAACATCTTTTACTAGGAGTAGTAAAGGGCTAATATCTTATTAGACCTAATACATGCTGATGTATATGGTTCATTAACTGAAAATGATAAAAGAAAGATTTCGGTACTACTCGGCAAATCTATTCAAAGATTTCGATTTAATAAAGATAATGAATACTTGAACCAAGAATTTGACAATCATCTTTAATGTTGTGAAATTATTTCACAATTAACTCCACCAAGAACACCATTTTGGAATGATGTGTCTAAATGGAGGAATAGAACCTTATTGGATATGGTTCATTAGATGATAAGATAAAAATTGATCTTCCATTATTTATTTTAGGGTTATACATTGGAAACCGCTATAATTACACTAATTTGAGTTCCATCAAAATAGGTTCAAAAGATATCATATGAGATATGGAAATAAAGAAATCTTGGTTTGTATTTCATAAAGATTTGGGAATGTGAGACTTTTGCGAAAAGACATGTCTAGGACAAGCTCACACTTAAATCTAATAAATGTATTTTCATGGGATATCCTGAGGAAACTTGAGGATATTATTCTACTTCTAAGAAACAAATTGTTTGTTGCTTATGATGATACTTTTCTATATAAATTGTTTATCTCTAAAAGAATCAGTAGGAGTAAAATTTATCTCGAATGGTTCGAGACCTAGAAAATAACATTGAACCTAAAATGGAAGTTGAACAAACTTTCACAAGGAGTTGTGAAAATTCATTCAAATTACACAAGTTACTTGCATATATGATAGAATACGATCTATAACAAGAAATATTGGATTTATCGTAATAGAAAGTACTAAGGTAGAAATCAATGAGAATGATAAATCTACCACCTATCAAAATGCGAAGTCCGCTCCATATTCAGATTAATGACTTTGAGTCATAGAATCTAAATTGCAATCCATGTATAATAATCAAGTTTGGAACTTGATCATTCTAACCCAAGGTGTAAAAACCAAAATATGAAATTGAGTTTTTTTTTTTTTTTTTTTTTTTGAGAAAACTAACATGGGTAGCAAGGTACATACTCATTAAGCAAGACTGAATGTGAAAGGTTGACTCATATTTTGACTATGATAAAACTTTCTCACTCGCAGTCATGATTTAAGATATTGGAATTCTCATTGCCATTCCTTCATATTTAGGTTGTCTTTTTTCAAGAAATCTTTGTCCCTAAATGAGTGTCCATTTTCAAGAAATCTTTGTCCCTAAATGAGTGTCTTTTTTAACATAACTTTCTCCCTAAACGTTTTTTTCCGAATTTTTTTCACTGGTTTCTTTATACGTGCAAACTAAAGGTTTGGAAAGAAATTACAAGATTATATATGAATCGTTGTTACCAAATTGTTTAAAAAGTTGAGATTTTTAGTATCCCTTAAAATGAAATTTGGACACATTTAGGGACAGAGTTAGTAAAGTAATTTAGTTTATTTGAAATATTCATTTTGATGATGCATTCAAAGCGTTTGATATTCATCAAAGATGAGACTTGTGTTTGCTAGAAAATTAGTGGGAGCATAGTCTTATTCCTAGTCTTATATATGTGGTTGATATATAGTTTATTTGAAAGAGTTTCTTAATGAAAGACTTAGGAAGAAGCCGCTTACATCCTTGGAATTAACATCTATTGATATTGATCTCGGAAATTGATTGGTTTGAGTCAAAGTACTTGCAAAGACAAAGTACTATTTTTTTTGGTTTGCAAGACTCTTGTAGAAGAACTTGCAAAGTTGTCTAATGACAATGTTCTTGGCAAGACTTAGTCTTATTAGAAGACAAATGAGCAAGAATACATGATTAGGATTCCATATGCTTCGGCAATTGGATCTATCATGCATGTCATACTCTGTACTTAGACAAGGTAATTCATATACTTGGAGTATGATAAGAATAAACTAATCATATCCTAGTGAAAGTCACTAGATAGTGGTCAAGAACATCCTTATGTACTTGAGAAGAACTAAGGATACAATCTTGATGATTGTTGGAGTGGAAGATGATCTTGTAAATGGTTACATAGATGCATGCTTCCACGTTGACAAGGATAATTAAAGATCGCAGTATGAATATATTTTACAGTAAGTGCTATTAGTTGGAATAGTTCCAAACAAATACACAGATAATAATTCTACGAATAAAATTGAGTATATAGTTGCATGAGTTGTAACTAGGGAGTTGTTTGGATAAAGATGTTATTAGTAAAACTAGAAATAGTTTCTAGTACCTGTAGATACCCCGGGGAACCACGGCTTGGCTAGAGCGGTGAATTACCTAGGATGTCTACTTGATTTTAAGAGTCTCCACCCACGTTTTAGAGGAACGCGAGAAAACCTAAGAAAATAGCCTTTTTATTGATTACGAAACCAAAGATTCTTGAGATGAGGGGTTCGGGGGTTAGGTGACGGAGTGGGAAGTACTTAAACACCCACTCCGCCCCGCTTACGCGGGTCTTGCTACTTTCGGTGTTCTAATGTTAAATGTCTTTCAATAAAAAGTGCTTACAATTAAAGTGAAAAGAAAGGGGAAAATAAAAGAGAAATAAAAGAGAATTGTTTTATTTATTAATTTATGCTAAATATTACATGTAACAATTATGCTAAACAATTACATTAAGAAATGGATAAGAAATTAAAGTAGAGATTGAAATGTAGGGAGATGACCTTGACCAACTTTAATGTAAGAAAGTGGTCATTTGGTCATGTCCCATTTGGTGGGGATTGCATACATCTAAAAAGACATAAATAAAATAGAAGAAGAAGAAGAAGTGTACCTTTAGAAAAGAGGACTTCAAACTTTGACTTGGAATTGTTGTAGAAAAATTGTTGTGTAAAAATTTGTGAAGAGTTTAGTTATTAGAACTCTTGTTGGGGAAATTTGTGTAGGGAGAATGGTGTAAAGTTTGTGTAGGGAGAAAGTTCAAAGTTCAAGGTCCAAAAAGAGAGTCCTCTTCCAAGGTAGAAGAAGGGGGTTTTTATAGGTAGAAAGGAGAGGGAAAGGTTGGAGGGAAAATGATCAATCCATGTGAGATGGAATTGACCAATAGAAAATAAGATAACTAGAATAATGAATAAAAGAAGATGAAACAAATAAAAGAAAATAATAATGAAATATTTTGTTTTTATGAAAAGTGCTAGAAATGTGGGATTGGGAGGTTACAAATAAAAGCTAGTAAATGTTTATGATCAAGAAAGATGTTTTTGACTAAAGAAGATATTTGTAAATAAGAAAAGGGAGGGAAATAAGGTGCAATCCGTAACTGCCATAATGGGAGGCGCGCGAGTCCCGCTTTAGGGGCGAGACGCGCGCGCAGCCCACAAACAGTGTCGGAAGCGCACGCGGGTGGAAAAGACAGAATGACAGAAATGACTCTAAAGTTAATTCTGTTATGCAGTTTAGTCCAAAACTAACGGAATCAGTTACGAACTTAACCGAAGTAACAGAAATTAACAAAAATAAGTTAAATAAAAATACTATGTATGTTATCGGGGTGAGAGGTCTAAGGCGGGGTGTCTACAGAGCCCCTCGGCGACGTGGATTGCAAAGCAAAACGCGTCGACGAAAGAAAGATAACCGCCGAGGACATCAACAAGAGAAAACAAAGACTCGATAAAACATGAATTTGAAATTTGCGAAGGATAGGGGTGCGCTCCCTGTGTGAGCGGCTTTATTGATATAGAAAGGATATGGCGGGATCCGTTTGCTGAAGTGGGATCCGTTTGCTAATGCGGGATCCGTTTACTAATGCGGGATCCGTTGCTGATGCGGGATCTGTTTGCTGATGCGAGATCCGTTTGCTGAATGCGGGATCCGTTTGCTGATGCGGGATCCGTTTGCTGAATGCGGGATCTGTTTGCTGATACGGGATCCATTTGCTGAATGCGGGATCCGTTTGCTGAATGAGGGATCCGTTTGCTGATGCGGGATCCGTTTGCTGATGCGGGATCCGTTTGCTGATGGCGGGAACCGAGGCTTTGTCTGCCTATATGTGATATTGTTGTGTTTCTTGATGGAAAGGTGGTGATTTTGCGGCTCACCATGGACCGAGTTGTTGTCATTAAACTGTAATTGTTTGACTCTGTGGGATGCAGGCGTAGTTGACGGTGGATCACTTTCTGCTGGGGATGAAGTGCCTTAAGTTGCAGATGCTGTTGACCTGCTGGTGGTACCTGTTAAGTTTGTACTTTGCAGGTATATGTTCTTGTGACATGTATGAGATGTGAAATGGCAGTTTATGAGAGAAATTGTGCTTGTGGTGTGATGTGATTTGAAGGCAGTTTTGCATGAGAGAGAATTTTTATGAGCCTCGGATGTATTCATACCTTCACTTACCATTGCGGTTGGATGGATTAGTGTTGTGGTGGTGGATGCCTTGATGCTTTGGATGGAGAATGATGATGTTGGTGATGATGAATTGTTTTTGCCTTTTATGGAGTGTTGGCGAGATGGTATTCTGGATGATGGGTTGGTCATGCCAAAAGGCTGCCTACGTATCCCTTGAAAGGAATCAGACCAGCGTAGTTCAAGGATGATGGAGAGTGCTGGAGGAGAAGCTAGGAGCAAAGCAAAGTAAAGTACATACTTTTGCGCAAGAAAAGAAAAAAGAAAATAAAATCTTTTTTTTTTTAATTAGAAAGAAAAGAATATGCACACACGTGAGAAAAAGTTTTTTTTTAGTTCGTGGGTGAACCATTTTAACCATTGTGTGTTTGTAAAGCCAACCCAAGATCAAGTTATGTTCAATCAAAGTCCGGATTGCCTTGCTTGAATTCTGTCGTCGTTGCCGTTGTGTCCAACGAAAAGTGATTTTTAGCCCCAAGAGATGTGTCAGTTATAGGGTCCAAAAGACATTCGATGCCGAGATAAGGGGTTGCTGATTGTAAAGCCCCTAGAATGCGTTTGATGCCTAACTATGAGAGACTTTCATAGCCCCAAGATGAATCGACTCTTGACCTTTTCAAATGAATCGCCCTTTTGCTATTGACTTGAGCAAGCTCCAAGAGAAGATCATTGATACCAAGCTTCGAGAGATTGCTAAGCCCCAAATGTCATGGGCTTATCAAGTTTGTAGATGGCGGGATGTGGAGACCTTTCTGTGTGAAGCCTCAAATTTTCTTGGAATCGGCTTAGCATTGTGTTGGGAGCGGATGGCGCTATTGGGAAGAACTCTTGAAGGCGATCTCCTTCTTTCTCTTGCTTGGAGATGGATGGCCCTTTTGTGGTTGATACCCAAATGGCAGAAGGTCCATGTTGAAAATGTAGTACGGTCTACGGGAGACGTCTCGTGGGAGATGGTGATGTTGTTACAGATGATAAGGTCTTGGTGTGATAAAGTCTCGAACGGTATGTTTGCTTGAGTCTTCTTGAGTTGAACCGACGGCTGATCTTCGGATGCAGCCTGTGCTTTTGATCTTGGAGAAGGGGGTGCTGTATTGCAGAAATATTGGGATTGGCCGTAACTCTACTTATAGAGTTAACTGTTGGTCCCTAAGGGCAACAAGGGTATGAAAAATAGCTAGAGGGGGGGTGAATAGCTGTTTTTTAAAATTCTTTTAATACCCTTGAAAAACTCAATTGCAAATGCGCACTTTATCAAGTAAGCGTTATGAGATGCGCCTAAGTGAGTGAGTGAAATGCACAGCGGAATTTAGTAATGAAAATAGGCGCAAAGTGTGATAAAGGGGCGCACACACACTCTAAGTATTTTGGCTCAAAGAGATTGAAATAAGGAACTAAGGCAAATGAAATAACAACACAACACAATTCGGTTCAATCAATCTACAATGAGTAAACAAGCAAATAGTGAGTAAAAATAATAACTTGAAAGAAATGACAAGATAATAACACAAGCTATTTGGAGAGGTTCGATCAATGAAAGATCTACGTCCTCTACCAAGATGGTTAGTCTTGGATTTCTAATGGAGATCTTATATAATGAGTGAGTGTTACAAATTACAATGTTTGAGCTTATACACTAACTCAAGATCTATTACTATGAAAGAACAAATCCAAAACAATAACCGGTGTATCTCTTAAAGAAAAATCTAAATGATTAATCTTAAAGAGGTGCGTGTGTGTTCCTAGTATCAAGGCTCTTTAGATCTTTGAGATGCAGAGCACAAGAGACTAAAGTGTTATGGCTTGAAGATCTGGGCTAAGGATGAAGGTATGAAGATGTTCTTGAGAAATCTGGAAAAACGAAGGCAATCTTCAAATATTCAACAAATGCTTAGAGAGAGAAATTCTTGAAATTCTTAGCAAAACTCAGCAACTTCAAAATGTTGAAGTTATGGGGTATTTATAGTGAACTTCAAAAAACTAGCCGTTGGAAATCCTTGTGGATAAGATGAGCTGTCGCTCGTTGATTTGAGCATGCATAAATTATGGTCACTTTGACACTCAACATAAATATGACCGTTATGGACACGTGTCAATGGATTAGGCCTATATGCATCTTTTAACCACCGTTGGATCATTGGCGTAATTTGAATTCTCTTCAAGTCTTTGAATCTTCAATAAATCACTGAGTGTTGAATAAACACTTTGAGGCGCGTTTGAGCCAAGAGGCGCACATGATGTGCGCTAAAACAAGGGGCGCATAGGCGCATAGCATAGCTAGTAATAAGTCCTTGCGCGCGCTATGAAGGGCGCAGGGCGCAAATGAAGAGAGGCGCATGGCGCGTATGCGCGGCTCAAACTTACTGAGTGATTTTTCTTTGAATCTTGATCTTCTTGCCCTATTTCTAAGCCTATTCTATAACAATGGACATCTTAAAAAATGAAGTATAAATACTTCTTACATGTGGGTCTAAAGTCCATAAAATAAAGCTTAGGTGATGGATCAATCAAATCTAATAAATCCTATTACATTAAAACTGAGATATATGTGGGCATACCCAACAATCTCCCCCTATTTGATTGATGCCATTACCTACTATATCAAGGACAAACATTATACTTGATAAAAACATGTCCAAATGAATGAAATTGGTAAATCATGTCTCAAGTTAATGTACACACTAGTCCAAGATATAGATTTCTAATCTATTCCAATAAGGTTAACACATTACATATGGAAAGATAGAAATAACAGTTTAACCATTCAAAATGATGTATGAATTTTAGTTTTGAAAAGTGTTTAAACCAAGTTTAAACTCAATGCATGAAAGTATGAAACAATTCAATATGATGCATATGAATTTAAACAATATTCATTGTTCTACAAACAAGGAGTTTGAGTGAACAAAGTTTGATAATAAGTGATGCATTGTTCTCATTAAAACTTGGGAAGTAGGAGTTACAAATTACAAGTTTCGAATAGAACAAAGCCAAAAGATGTGCTAAAACAAGTAAGCACTAAAATCACTATCTTCAAAAGGGATTTACTAACAAAAAAATTCTAACTTACATTCAAAGAAAACTAAGGATTAGGAGGCGCGTCATCTTCCTTCAAACCTTCTTCAATTTCAGAAACGGAGCGCTGGATTTGTTTGGAAAGTTGATAGGCGCGGTTCACTAAACCATGAGTGTCTGTGACGCCGTCTCTGAGGTAGTGCAAATGACCAACATTGATGTTTTGATATTCATCAATGGTGCGTTGAGTAATGGCTTGCTGTTGAGCGGCGTTTTCTGCAACGTTCTGAAAGTTAGCTTCAATAGCAGCCTACTCTGAAACAATGTCAGAGGAAATCCTATCTGAGCGCTTGTCTGCGCTGGAGTGTGCGGCGTTGAAGTGAGTGACAACTAACTCCTTCAAGACATCAATCTTTGAAAGCAGGGATTTAATGTCAACAGGCGCGCTAGGAGCAGGAGCAGAGCTGTAAGAGGGCGCATTAGATCCAGGCGCATGTGCATCAGGAGCAATTGGAGCAGCGCTGGGTTCATCATTTGGTTCTGCGCCATATACAGATAGTCCCAGGATTTGTAGCTCATCCTTAACTTCGTTGAGCTTATCAACAACGCTCAATAACTTATGGCTATCTCCAGCCACCATTTCAAACAATTTCCTTATATCCCCCGCTATGTTCAACTCTACTTCCTTTATAGCGTTTATAAAATCTTGGCCATCGGTGAGTTGGATGCCAGCGCTAATTCGCTCGTGAAGAGAAGCAAGAGCACCTTTGAATAAATCGTTCATCTGATCAATAGCATCATTCCACTGTTGAGGGGTCAGGAAGTGTTTGTCCTTGATGTTGGCATCTATGCGCTTTATCTCCCCCTTAATGGCAGCAATCTCATCAGCCTGCTGGTAAGCATTGAAGTATGAAGCTCTAATTGTGAGTTCATTTGTGACTGGCCTTGCTGGAGTTGCTTCAGTAGAGAAATAACCACACTCATATCAGGAGTGGGAGGAGGAGGCGCAGGAGTAGAGGGGCGCGGAGTAGGAGCGCGGGGAGGAGATGGAATATATTCTGCACTTGAAGAAATTTCTTCAGGATGAGGCGCAGGAACCTTTGGGTGCACAGATGATGGTTTGCGCCTTAACTGTTCTGGCTCCCCCTGAGGTTGATCCTCAATATCTTCACCAAATAAATCTGCAGAAATTTTATCTCTGACTTGTTGACGATCAAAAGATGGTGTTGGAGTAGGCGCATGAACGGTTGGAGGCGCATCATGAGCAGGCGCGCGTGCATTAGCGCTAGACCCTGCGCCTTTGCGCCTTTCAGATTTAGATAAATCAGCAGCCTGTTTCAATCTGAATTCTTCATCTCTTTTTAACTGCGCTTCCAGTCTACTGGCTTCTTTAGCGCGTTTCAGCTCCTTTTCTTCTTCAGTGTCGGTTCTGGGGCGCTTAGCAGGTCTGCTTGGTTCTTCAGCAATCCCTTTGCCTTTGCCTTTCACTGCGCTAGGAATAGGTTCTGCGCGTGGCGCTACTGTAGCTTCTTCTTCACCATCTGCGCCAGCTGCTTCTTCATCAGACTCAGTGGCTTCATTTACCAACTGAGCGCCTTTCACCCTTGGCGCGCGCTTGGCCATGCGATTTCTGCACCTCTTCATCACTAAACTGTCCTTACCAAAAATAGGGACATCAGTGGTCTGGTAGGCTGGGTTCTCAGCAAGAAAATTAGCAAGCGCAGGGTAGGAAAGGAAGATTTTAGTGAGAATACGGCAGTGAGTCTTGAACTTCGTCTTGCCATCAGCTTTGTTTTTATTGTACTTGTCAATCTGGTCCTGAAGATTAGTAAATAAGATCTGAGGCCAGTTGAGGATGGTTTTTGCCATGATGGCAGCTGTGAATTCCACTGCTCCATAGTAAATCTGTTGACATTTCCAGTTTTGAAGATAATGGAAGTGCCAACAAGATGCGCAATATGCGCCAATAAATCACCACCATCTCTAATTTCCACCGTTTTGATATTGTTTGAAGAGTAGGGATACGAAGAAGAGTACGCGCCATAATGTTTTGAGCGGCGGCTGAATAGGAATTGACTTTGCCAGCTACACTCAAGGGGCCAGTTTTGTTGAAGTTGACAATGTTCTTTATAGTGCCGGCAGACATGGTTATCTCAACGTCTTGAACTACTGCGCGAATGCGATAGCGCACCATCCCTTCAACGTCTGTTGGAATTTCCACAATTCTGCTGTAGAGAAAAATTCATCAACGAGGAGCGGAGAGTAGAAAGGTTGCTCTAGAGTGAACAAAGGGAGAAGTCCAGCCAGTCTGATATAATCCATAACTTCGACACCCATAGGATCAGCAGATAGCTCGTTTAAATCAAATGTTTCACCAGGTCTGAAGTTAGATAGATCCTGAAAAATTAAACATTGAAAGGAATTAGTGTGAGTTAGGCGCATAGAATCATAAATAGGCAAAATGAGGACTAGGCGCATACAAAATTTTAGGCGCATAAAATAATTAGGCGCAGAGAGTCATGGGCGCATAAGAGAGCACAGTGAGTCAAGGCGCATGATTATAGTGGGCGCATGAAATTATGAGGCGCATAGAAATACAGGGCGCATATTTATGGTTCTATGAAATATAGTAAGGAAAATTTGAACATAAAAATTGACTAAGTATGAATTTGGGGGCGCATAGTAAGTGTAGGCGCATGATAATATTAGGCGCATAAAGGATTGAGGCGCAAACACATGTGAGCGCAAGAATCTCTTTGAGGCGCGTAATGTCAATGTGCGCATAATCATACTAGGCGCATGAATTCATATATAGGCGCATTACTTATGTAGAAATTTAAACTAAGTATAAAAACTCACAAACACATGCAAACATACATATGCAATTTTTCAGAATCAAAAGTGAAAATTTTGAAAAACAAGTTTTGAAAATTATGAGACCCAAGTCAATCAAAAATAATGAAGAACACGAAAAACATGTCTTGAGTGCTCGAAGAACACCAAGAACACATAATTCGTGAAACTTCACCAAATCAAGCATACAATATATCAAAATGACCGCACGAAGACAAGGATAACAAATATGTAAATCAAAACAAGTAAAAATCAACAACGAATCCAAAAAAATGGATTCAAAGATCTTAAAAGCCGAAAAGTCGAAAATGGTAATTTTTCAGATTCGCACCAAATAGCGAATTGATCGTTGAAAAAGTTAGTTATAAAGACTCGAAATCGTAAAATGAACATAACCTAACAAACGATTTTGAAAACGGATCACCGAAGCAAGATTTATCAAGAGAAATGCAATTTTTTTTTTTTTTTTTTTTTTAAAAAAAAAAACGGAAAAACAGAAAATGACGAAACATAAGAAATTTACAGAAATTTAAAGAGTTTTAGAGTGTAAGAATCCTTACCATTTCGTCTTGAATAGATTTTGAAGCTTTCTTAGGACCCATTAATGAAATATATATAAAGAAGAGTAGAGAAGAAAATGATAAAATTTTAGATAAAGAAACGAGAGAGAGAGAGGAGAGAAACGTGAAGAGAGAGAGTGAGAGACTGTGAGAGATAGAGTTGGTGAGGAGAGAGGTAGGTGATGATGAGTTTTTATAGGTTAGGTTTAAAATTTGCACTGATAAGAAAAAAAAACAGTCAAAGATTTAAAAAGATGGGAAGTTGAAAAGATGTGCATTAATGAGGAGTTTTGAAAAAGACGGCTCATCATGACATAAGTACGGCTCATTAATGAGGGATTTTGATGATTTGAAACACATTAAATGCAGAAAGACATAAAGTGTCATGATGTGACATTTTGGGTAAAAGAAAAACTGCTCCACTTTCCCTTTAAGTGTGTGAGCAATTTTGACTAATTTTTGCACAAACCCCAAAAACATCTATTTTGGTGTAAGTTTGGGGTGCAAGAAATATATCCCCATAAAATAAAATTTTTGAAAAACGTAAAACGAGGGAAAATTTAATTGCACAAGTACCCTTGAACAATTAAAGGAATGTGAAAAGACAAAGATTCTTATAATAAATGAACGAATGAACATACCTGGTACTTGTGTATTTAATACGTTCAATCATTGGAATTAAATTTGAGAATTGATTGAGCCGCAAAAGTTAATGCGCGCATGAAGGAGCGCATTACTTTAACAAGGCGCATACTCATCTAGGCGCGCAGAATGACTTAAGAGGCATTGAATGCTAGGCGCGCGCTAGAATTTGGCGCGCAAAGAGTTGAGCGCGCAGAAGTATTAGGCGCGCATAGTTTCCTTGAAACTTGAAATGATTTGTCATTTTGTCCTAATATACTCACATAACTCAACAAAACATAAAATCATGAGTATTGACAAAACTATATTGAATTTAGTTGAGTTCAAGCATACCCATTTCACCTCTCAAAAACATGAACCGTTTCGCGTCGAGTGCTTTCGTTAGAATGTCGGCGATTTGATAGTCGGTTCCCACGTGTTCCAAATGAATATTGCCTTTCTCCACGTGGTCTTTAAGGAAGTGATATTTGATGTCGATGTGCTTGGTTTTTGAGTGCATGACAGGATTTTCAGAAACTGCAATTGTTGATGTATTGTCGCAGTAGATGGGACAATTTTCTTCGATGATATCATAGTCCACCAATTGCTGCTTCATCCAGAGTATTTGACAACAACAACTTCCCGCAGCGATATATTCGGCTTCGGTTGTTGAGACAGATACTGAAGCTTGTTTCTTACTCGCCCATGACACAAGTCTATATCCGAGGAAATGACAAGTGCCACTTGTGCTTTTCCTATCAATGGTGCACGCTGCGTAATCCGCATCTGAATAACCTACAAGTTTAAAGTTCGAATCTTTGGTGTACCAAAGTCCAAGGTTAACAGTGCCAGAGAGATATCTTATAATACGTTTCACAGCAATTAAGTGTGCTTCTCTAGGGTCGGATTGATAACGAGCACAAACACAAACACTAAATATAATATCAGGCCTACTAGCAGTAAGGTAAAGGAGTGAGCCAATCATACCTCGATAGAGCGTTTGATCAATACGTTTACCTTTTAAATCTTTGTCGAGTTTGTTGCCGGTGGCCATTGGAGTATCGTATGCTTTAGCGTTCTCAAGTCCAAACTTCTTGATTAAGTCCTTTGTGTACATGCCTTGATTGATAAAGATGCCTTCACTCATTTGCTTGATTTGAAGCCCGAGGAAGAATGTGAGTTCTCCCATCATGCTCATTTCAAACTTGCTCTTCATTAGTTTCTCAAAACGCTTGCACAACAATTCATTAGTAGAACCAAATATAATATCATCAACATAAATTTGAACAAGTAATTTATGACCATTATGTTTGGCAATGAAAAGAGTTGTATCGATTTTACCGCGAGTGAAGCCTTTTTCGATGAGAAACTTGGATAGTGTATCATACCATGCTTTTGGTGCTTGTTTGAGTCCATACAAAGCTTTCTGGAGTTTGTATACATGATTTGGAAATTGTGAATCTTCAAACCCAGGTGGTTGAGCAACATAGACTTGTTATTGGAGTTCACCATTTAGAAACGCACTCTTCACATCCATTTGATATAACTTGAAGTTCTTGTGAGCGGCGTAAGCTAGAAATAATCTGATAGCTTCAAGTCTTGCTACGGGCGCGAAAGTTTCATCGTAGTCGATTCCTTCTTCTTGCCTATAGCCTTGTGCAACCAATCTTGCTTTGTTTCTCGTGATGGTTCCATTCTCATCCATCTTGTTCCTGAACACCCATTTCGTACCAATCACTCCATGATCATTTGGTCTAGGAACTAGAGTCCAAACCTTACATCGTTCAAATTGATTGAGTTCTTCTTGCATTGCAACAACCCAATTAGGATCTTGGAGCGCTTCATCAGCCTTCTTCGGTTCAATTTGAGAGATAAAAGCAGTGTAAGCATCAAAGTTTGTAGCTCTCCTTGTACGAACACCAACTTGTAGATCACTGATGATATTAGCAATTGGATGACCTCTAACTTCACGAATTTCAGGAGGTAAGTTAGATTGAGTCGTAGAAATTTAAAGGTCTTCAATTGGTACATCTTCACCAGATTCAAAGTCATTGAAATTTGGGGGTTGAACTGGCTCAGAATTGAAATTTGGGTTTACACCAGATGCAGCAGTAGAAAAAGGCGCGTGAGAGGAATCATGAGGCGCATCAATTGAGTGAGGCGCAATAGAGGATTCACCAGGCGCATTATACATTGAATTAGGCGCATTTGATGTAGATGGATTTCCTTGTGTTGATAGATTCTGATCTTGAGTGGGCGCAACATAAATAGGAGCACCTGTATCATTTAGCTCAATAGGATCATCAGCAACATTTGGAGCAAAATGTGGCTCAAGGAGAGAATGTTCATCAAATGTAACATGTACAGATTCAACTATCACTAATGTAGTTCTATTAAAAACACGAAAAGCTTTAGAGTGTTTGGCATACCCAACAAAAATACCTTCGTCAGCTTTGGCATCGAATTTACCTCTATGTTCGTTTCCATTGTAGAGGATATAACATTTGCAACCAAAGATCTTGAAGAATGCAATGTTGGGGGTTCTACCACGCCAAAGTTCATACGGAGTCTTGTTGTGAAGTTTGTTGATGAGGGAACGATTTTGAGTAAAACATGCTGTGTTGATAGCTTCTTCCCAAAAGTATTTAGGCAACTTCGCTTCAGCTATCATCGTCTTTCCCGCTTCAATCAACGTTCTATTCTTTCTTTCCATAACCCCATTTTGTTGAGGAACTCCAGCGGTTGAGAAGTTGTGATCTATCCCATGATCGTCGCAATATCGAGCAACACCGTTGTTTTTTAATTCTGTTCCATTGTCGGATCGAACACTAACGATGTCATCTTCTTTTTGGGTTTGGAGCAGTCGAAATAAGGTAGTGAGAATATCATAACAATCATCTTTTGTAATCATCATCTCCACCCATGTATATCTTGAATAATCATCCACCACAACTAGAGTATACTTGTTTCTTCTAATACTTGCGGTGGAAACTGGTCCAAATAGATCAATGTGAAGCAGTTGCAAACATCTTGTAGTTGAAGGATTTGACTTGCTTGAAAATGACTGCTTCGGTTGTTTGCCAAGTTGACATGCGGCGCACTTTTTGTCATGATGATCAGCAACCTTGGGAAGTCCTTTGACAAGATTATTCCTGCTGAGTTTAGATAGATACTTGAAGTTCAAGTGACTTAAGCGCTTGTGCCACAACCAACTATTTTCGTTCACACTTTTTGCTACAAAACAAAGATTAGTACTAGAGTTCATACTATGGAAATCAATAATATAAATATTTGTCTTACGATATCCCGTGAGTAAGATAGCTCCAGTTTTGCCATTCTTGATAAGACATTGCGTTGAAGTGAAATGGCATTCTAATCCTTTGTCGCAGAATTAAGATATGGATAATAAGTTGTGCTTGAGCCCTTCCACGAGTGAGACTCTTTCAATGCACACTTTGTCTTTCTTGAGCTTTCCATGTGCTACAACTTGATCTTTGTTATTATCGCCAAATGTTACGGAGGGACCTCTTTCTTCATGGACATCTTCTAATAAGGATTCATCTCCAGTCATGTGTCTTGAACACCCACTATCGAGAATCCATTCATAATTTCTAGCTTTTGAAGATCCAGCCATGAAACAAAGAACCTGAAATATAGACATTTAAGCAGGTCCCCTTTATTCCTTTTAGGTCCTAGGGTTAGCAACTTTTGACAACCCACTCTTGCTTGACCTTAGGATTTTTACGTCCTTTGGCATTTGGAGTGAATCGCAAAAGGCATTCCACGGCCTTGTGTCCTGAACAATCACAAATGGAACAATGATGAAAGCCACCAATCACGTGAGTTTTCACAGACTCTTTACTTTTCTTGGGGATGGCATTCTTCTTTGGGTCAGATGGACTAGCCTTAACAAAATCTTTCTTTTGAAATTTTGGAGCGCTTGTTCTTGGAGGGCGCAGGGCTAGGAGGCGCACGGCGATGAGGCGCGTGGCTCTTAGGCGCATAATGAGCACTCGGAGAAGGAGCGCGCCTATTTTCAAGAATGATTTTGCTAGGAGATGGTTCATCTGTAGCTATATCTTTCCCATTAGCTTTCCCAAATTGCTTCGTTGGGTAGACATAATGGAATGTTTGTCTCTTGACTTTTTCCTGTCCTTTACCCATTGAATTAGAATGTTTTTCTTGGGAATTTCAAAAGTTTGTTGGTTGGTAAATTCACTATCTCTTTCAGCACAGACATCACATTTAAAGTTGTCACTAGTTGATGAGAATCCCAAGCCACTTTTATCACCACTGATTTTTTGGGACTCAAATATATTCTCCATAGTGACACGAGAATTGGACCACTCATTTGTAATCTTTTTAAGATCAGTAATTTGAGCAACCAATTCATCGTTTTGAACTTTAAGAAGTGAGTTCTGTTCTGTTAGAAAAGTGTTTTTAACAGTAAGAGGAGTCATGCTCTTTATCTGCTCCTTAAGGAGGGTGAGTTCAGATTTAAGTAGAGATTTCTCGGTCTTAAGCTGGGAAATTTCATCACATGATAGTGCTAAAGCTTCCTTCATACTATCAAATCTAGTGATTACCTTTTCAGCCTTCTTGAACAATTTTTCTTGTTCAGCAATCACTTCATCATCATTGATTTTGGAAATTGGAGCAGTTGGTTCAACCTGTGGTCTAATGTATGCTCCTTTTCTCAATTTCTTCCTTGCTCCAAGATCACATCGTGAGAATAACAATCCACCATCGTTTTGAGCTGGAGTGAGAAATCCTTGTTCAACGAGCTCGCTGATGGTTGGTCCTTTCTTCTTTTTCACTTCTTGAAAACCTGCAGATTTCTTGATAGGTTTATTCAAGGCATTCATATCGGGAACATCCTTGGAGAAGTCATCATCAGAATCATAAGCATCAACTTCATCATCATTTTCCATCAAACAAACGAGTCCATCACCGGAATCTTCATCGCTCTCATCGGAGTCTGTTTCAATCCAAGTGTTGTGCTCATTTGCTGGTGCTTCTTCTTCAGCAACCATTCCCTTGTGACGAGTGAACTTGGGAGTGAATTTGGGAGTATGGCTGCTCTTCTTCTGCATATATTCAAATTTGGGGATCGGGCAGCTTGATGCAAAATGTCCGGGTTTCCTGCAATTAAAATAAACAAGATCTTATTTCCTTTTTGAATCACTGATCCTTGAAAACTTTTGAGGAGCTTTGCTGGTAGATCCTTGAAATTTGTTGGTTGAGCCGGATCTTGAGAATTTTCTGAACTTTTGATATTTCTTCACAAATAAAGCGAAGTCTTCATCATCCATGTCTAATAGCTCAAAAGTGGAAATTTTGGGATCAGAACTTTTCTCATCTTGAACAGGCGCAGGAACAGGCGCAGGTGCAGGCGCGGTTTCTCTGTGCGCCACCATAGCCATAGATTTTGTTTTTCCTTCAGTTTCGCTAATTCGGTGAAGTTTGAGTTCGTAAACTTTGAGATTTGCATAAAGGTTCCTTAATGTCCATACATCTAAAGTTCCAGCGTCTTCAAGAGCGCTAGATTTATGTAGGTATCTTGATCCAAAAGCTTGTAGAAAATTTACATTCAAATCTTTGTTGGTAAACTTCATGCCAAGTGAAATACATAGATTGATAATTTCACAGTAACGTTCATAAGTTTGCCTCAAGTTTTCACCAGGGAGTTGAGAGAAATTGTTGAATCTCTTTTGTACTTCGTATTTCTTGTTCTCCTTGCAAACCGTGTCTCCTTCAATATGCTCTTCAATAGCATCCCATAGCTCATTAGCGGTAGCACAATGCATGAGTTGTTGTTTCATAGCCGTGCTTAGAGTGCTTAGAAGAATGTTTCTTGCTTTGCCATCATTTGCAACTCTTCTAATTTCTTCCTCGGTCCATTCTTCCCTTGGTTTTAGAACTGTAGGTTGAGCAGCGTTGGTGCGTGGATTTGGATTCGCCTTCATCCGAATATAAGGTCCATAAACGACGGTGTCATGGAGCCTTTCATCGATTGAGTTGAGATGAGTCAATATGCTGAATTTCCACACGTCAAAATGATCTTCATCAAAGACCGGAACGTGAGTGTAGTTTGCAGTTGCCATAGGTTTTGAGTTTGCCATTTAGAATCGGCACCCAAGCTGTTAAGCTTGAAAAACGAAAAATGTTTTATAAAGGTGTTTGCTCTGATACCACTTGTTGGTCCCAAAGGGCAACAAGGGTATGAAAAATAGCTAGAGGGGGGGGGGTGAATAGCTGTTTTTTAAAATTCTTTTAATACCCTTGAAAAACTCAATTGCAAATGCGCACTTTATCAAGTAAGCGTTATGAGATGCGCCTAAGTGAGTGAGTGAAATGCACAGCGGAATTTAGTAATGAAAATAGGCGCAAAGTGTGATAAAGGGGCGCACACACACTCTAAGTATTTTGGCTCAAAGAGATTGAAATAAGGAACTAAGGCAAATGAAATAACAACACAACACAATTCGGTTCAATCAATCTACAATGAGTAAACAAGCAAATAGTGAGTAAAAATAATAACTTGAAAGAAATGACAAGATAATAACACAAGCTATTTGGAGAGGTTCGATCAATGAAAGATCTACGTCCTCTACCAAGATGGTTAGTCTTGGATTTCTAATGGAGATCTTATATAATGAGTGAGTGTTACAAATTACAATGTTTGAGCTTATACACTAACTCAAGATCAATTACTATGAAAGAACAAATCCAAAACAATAACCGGTGTATCTCTTAAAGAAGAATCTAAATGATTAATCTTAAAGAGGTGCGTGTGTGTTCCTAGTATCAAGGCTCTTTAGATCTTTGAGATGGAGAGCACAAGAGACTAAAGTGTTATGGCTTGAAGATCTGGGCTAAGGATGAAGGTATGAAGATGTTCTTGAGAAATCTGGAAAAACGAAGGCAATCTTCAAATCTTCAACAAATGCTTAGAGAGAGAAATTCTTGAAATTCTTAGCAAAACTCAGCAACTTCAAAATGTTGAAGTTATGGGGTATTTATAGTGAACTTCAAAAACTAGCCGTTGGAAATCCTTGTGGATAAGATAAGCTGTCGCTCGTTGATTTGAGCATGCATAAATTATGGTCACTTTGACACTCAACATAAATATGACCGTTATGGACACGTGTCAACGGATTAGGCTTATATGCATCTTTTAACCACCGTTGGATCATTGGCGTAATTTGAATTCTCTTCAAGTCTTTGAATCTTCAATAAATCACTGAGTGTTGAATAAACACTTTGAGGCGCGTTTGAGCCAAGAGGCGCACATGATGTGCGCTAAAACAAGGGGCGCATAGGCGCATAGCATAGCTAGTAATAAGTCCTTGCGCGCGCTATGAAGGGCGCAGGGCGCAAATGAAGAGAGGCGCATGGCGCGAATGCGCGGCTCAAACTTACTGAGTGATTTTTCTTTGAATCTTGATCTTCTTGCCCTATTTCTAAGCCTATTCTATAACAATGGACATCTTAAAAAATGAAGTATAAATACTTCTTACATGTAGGTCTAAAGTCCATAAAATAAAGCTTAGGTGATGGATCAATCAAATCTAATAAATCCTATTACATTAAAACTGAGATATATGTGGGCATACCCAACATTAACATATTGACATCCCTTTTGAGAGACTTTAAGGATAGTCTCACACATCTTTCTCGAGCATATCCCCTAGGGCTTATTGATTGTCAAATGAAGCAAAAGAAGCCCTTGTTCTTGAGTCACATATCCCCTAGGGCGTCTGTAAGGATCCCGCCCCAAAACAACGAGTTTCAAAGGCGAAATACCAAACACGGTTAACTTTCCTAACGAAAAAGTAACGGAGTCGCCACATTTGTTAATTTTAAACCCAACAAATGAAAATGGTTAGAGAAGGTGAGTTCGGAGGTCAGGTTACACTTTGGGAAGAACATATTTGCGGTTCACCCAAAATGCCTCGGAAAGTAATGAGTCTCCCTTGTTAGTTTGAAAATGTGCATATGTGTGTGTGTATTTAACGGAAAAATTTATGTTATTGGTTTTATTTGGAAAAACTTAACTGAAAGGGTCTGTTTATCAAGAAAATAGGGATTAGAGGGCAAAACAGACATTTTGCCCCTGTTCCCAACATAGCCGTACGGATGTACAGGCCGTTTCCTGGGATTTTACAGTTCAGTCAAGAACAGTCCAGTTTCAGAGCAGAAACAGAACATTCTGTTGAAACTGGACAAAACTGTTTTGATTTCAGTTTGTTTAAAATACTTTATAAATTTAAATACAACATTCCTATGCTAAATGATCATAACTTAGTCCCCAAAACAAGTATTTGGGTGTGATCATAAGCAATCGTGGGAGAAAATTGAGAAAAGTTGATAAACATGCCCCTTGGGCCAAAATTTACCATTTGGTGATCAAAGATTGAAACTTTATCCCCAAGATGGCATTTTTATGACTTATTAACCTTCAAAGAGTCAAATCAACACATAAATATTGAATATTTATGGCCCCAAAGGGGACTTTAGAGCTAGATCAATATTGGATGATAAAGATGGAGGCTTTATCATCCAAATGATCATTATTGCCAACAAAAGCATCATTCCAACTAGACAAGAATGTAAATGACAATCAACAAGCCATGATCATCTAGGTTTCAACCTCTTCCACATAAGGCATAGAGGGCACCTTGGATCATCTCATGTCTTGGACAAGAGAAATATATAGAGTAATATATGTATATTTGCTTGAATGGACAAGTCTTGCATAAATGTAAAGTTGCTTGAATGGACAAGTCTTGCAAGTAATGTAACAGTACTTGAATGGACAAGTCTTGCAAGTAATATAAAGATTAACATAGCTTAAACAAAGATTAAAGATAAAATAGAATTATAGATGAAGAGAAGGGAGGGGGAGAAGGTGGCTTTACCTATTTTGGTTTAGCCAATCTTCCTTTCTCTATTTCACTCTTTGTTTCACTCCTCTCACACTTCTGTAGTGATTTTTACAGAGTAATCTCTCTTATGTTGTTTCTCCCCCCTCTGAAATGATCAGCATGGGGTTCAATTTATAGAGGCTGTGGGTGCCCAAAGTAGCTGTAGGGCTCAACCCCTCATGCGCCCAAACCATCCGTACGACTCGACTTGGCGAGCTTCTGGATTTTTCCAAGTTTAATTCCAGTTCAGTCTTGGAATATTAGGTTTATCATAGTGAGGTCCTGGCCCATTGGTTTATCCTTAATGGTACCAATAATTCCTCTAAAGTAAGGCGATTTGAGATTGGGGTACTTACAGAGCCCCTCGGCAACGTCGGTTTTGAAGAAAGCGGGGTTGTCGATAAATGCATCCCAATCTGATGGGAGGACGGCATGGACGATTTGTTCTATGGCTGGACCTAGTGGTATAGGTTCCTACGTACCCCTATTCGAGGGAATCAAGCCTATCGTAGTTCGAAAAGGGTGAGAGATTTTAAGGCTACTCAAACCTATAGGCGACCGTCGAGGTCGAATGGAGAACTTAGCGTCTTAAGCCTAAGGGTGACCATTCAAGGTCGGGTGGAGAACTTGGCGTCTCAAACCTTTGGGACCTAGGTGGATATTTTTCATCCTTTCCTAAGGAACGGGAGTGACTCTCCTTTGGTCAGAGGCGGGAACTCGGGCATGACACTCACTTGGTCAGAGGCAGGGACTCGGCATGACACTCATTTGGTCAGAGGCAAAGACTCGGGCGTGACACTCGTTCGGTCAGAGGCAAAGACTCGGGCGTGACACTCATTTGGTCAGAGGCAAGGTTCGGGCGTGACACTCACTTGGTCAGAGGTAAGGTTTGGGCGTGACACTCACTTGGTCAGAGGCAAGGTTTAGGCGTGACACTCATTTGGTCAGAGGCGAGGATTCGGGTGTGACACTCATTTGGTCAGAGGCAAGGTTCGGGCGTGACACTCACTTGGTCAAAGGCAAGGTTTGGGCGTGACACTCACTTGGTCAGAGGCAAGGTTTGGGCGTGACACTCATTTGGTCAGAGGCAAGGAATCGGGCGTGACACTCATTTGGTCAGAGGCAAGGTTCAGGCGTGATACTCATTTGGTCAGAGGCAAGGTTAATCATGGGCTTACGTCAAGGACTGCCCTTTTCATTCTAAGTTTCTTTTTCTTTTCTCAAGATGGGCCATCCGGGGGGCCTAGATTTTGCTTTCCACGGGGCCACTCGGGGGGACCTAATTCTAATTTCAAAACTGTCGCTCGGGGGACCTAACTCTCATCTCAAGACGGTCGCTCGGGGGACCTAATTTTTATTTCACAATGGTCGCTCAGAGGACCTAACTTTTATCTCAAGGCGGTCACTCGGGGGACCTAACTTTTATCTCAAGGCGGTCACTCGGGGGACCTAACTTTTATCTCAAGGCGGTCACTCGGGGGACCTAATTTTATCTCATAACGGTCGCTCGTGGGACCTAATACTTATTTCAAAGCGGTCGCTCGGGGGACCTAGTTTTCATTTCAGGGCGGTCACTCGGGGGACCTAACTTTTATCTCAAGGCGGTCACTCGGGGGACCTAATTTTATCTCACAATGGTAGCTCGGGGGACCTAATACTTATTTCAAAGCGGTCGCTTGGGGGACCTAACTCTCATTTCACAACGGTCGCTCGGGGGACCTAGTTTTCATTTCAGGGCGGTCACTCGGGGGACCTAACTTTTATCTCAAGGCGGTCACTCGGGGGACCTAACTTTTATCTCAAGGCGGTCACTCGGGGGACCTAATTTTATCTCACAATGGTCGCTCGGGGGACCTAATAATTATTTCAAAATGGTCGCTCGAGGGACCTAACTCTCATTTCACAACGGTCGCTCGGGGGACCTAGTTTTCATTTCAGGGCGGTCACTCGGGGGACCTAACTTTTATCTCAAGGCGGTCACTCGGGGGACCTAATTTTATCTCACAACAGTCGCTCGGGGGACCTAATACTTATTTCAAAACGGTCGCTCGGGGGACCTAACTCTTTATCAAGACGGTCGCTCGGGGGACCTAATCTTCGTTTCACAACGGTCGCTCGGGGACCTGATTCTCATCTTTGCTGGGCTTACATCAGGGACAGCCAATGTTATGGGCATTAAATTTGACTCTCAATGAGTCAAAGTTGTGGCTTGGCTTTCCTTTGGTCAACCGAAGGGATTTTCTCGACACTCATTTGGTCGAAGTCGGGATTTGACTCTCTTTTGGTCAATCAAATAATTTTTAACTGGGCTTACTGATGGATGTGTTTTTACCCATCCAAATGATATACTTTTATGACTTATTAGATGCTCAACCTTAGGTGTTTTGATGGTTTTTTAAGTGTTTATGAGTATAGGAAATGAGCGAAAGAATGTACGGATTCTTGTACGTTAAAGTGCGAAAAGGAAGGATAAAGAACGGACCAGACTATAGATACAAATTGATGTGACCTATGAGAAATCAATACCATTGGATAGTGATCGAAAAGATCTTTCCAACGATAGTTTACACGTCCAAATCGGAGTTCGTATGACGAAGTTATGGCCTCCGGAAGTTTACGCGTTAAAAGTACAAATCACACAATTGAGCTCCGAATTGCCAAGAAGGCTGATCAAGTGGGCGTCTGCCCACTTTCCACTTGGGCGGCTGCCCACACAAGGACCATAGGAGAAATTTCCAGGGACCTTTGAGGAATTATGTAAAATATTGTGGGCTTTTCAGGAATTTCCAAATTTCCAAGGGCTTTTCTGGAATTTTTGGAGGACCTTTGGGGAATTTTTGGAGGGATTTTCTGGAAACTCAAAAATATCAGGGGCTCCTGGGGAAATTCGGCCATCAGCACTTATTTTCTCCTTTTTCAACAAGGAATCCTAGGGTTTTTCCTATTTTTACACCTCTTTAGCCCTTGTATAAATATAACACTCTAGCCTACTTTATTATGGATACTTTGTACATACTTTTATTCAAGATTCAAGGATTGTATTTAAGGATTCATCAATTAATCCAGGTTTTTATGTTCTTTAATTTATTCTTTGTTATTGATTTTATGAGTAGCTAAATTTCTTAGATTCATGGATTGGTAGTAACAAATACTAGATCTCTATGCTATAGATTTAATTCTTTCATTCGATTTAATTCTTGTTCATTAAAATATTATTCATGCTTAATTCTTTAGTTTCAATTATATGTTAAGATATAAATTGGCTTTAGAATTATTGGGTATATATTGCTTCACTTGCGTGGGCGATTATACGTTGACCACTATTTTAATAATTAGATCTAATTGAGGACCTAGCGGAAGTCAAAAGGATTTAGGTTCATATGTTCTTGAGTGCTTCATGAATTTCTTGCATGTTGTATAGACCTAGCGGAAAGTATTAACATAAAGGAAATAATAGAATTGCAATCCGGCGACCGAACCGTCCCAATTCTTACTAAAGTGAATGAACCCAAGAATAAGATTGATCTTGTCATCATGAGCATAGCATAGAGTGAAAGTATTTGTGAACCCAATTCGTGAATCTATTCGTTAATCTTGCTTCTATTTGTTTCTTAGTTTAATTATTTCTTGCTTTAGTAGTTTAATAAACAATCAAAC
Organism: Campanula takesimana; assembly: GCA_026119855.1. Taxonomy (NCBI): domain Eukaryota; kingdom Viridiplantae; phylum Streptophyta; class Magnoliopsida; order Asterales; family Campanulaceae; genus Campanula; species Campanula takesimana. The sequence goes on along the minus strand of JAOWBW010000650.1, from coordinate 67,255 downwards.
TAAAACCCCTATTTATTTATTTTCTGTTTTTGAACATTCTTGTTTTCCAATCTAGTCTTTGTGGATTCGACCCTTGCTTGTGCATACAACTACACCGGTAACTAGTACACTTGCTAGGTAATTTAATTAGAGGGAGATTTTCTCCATCAAGTTTTTGGCGCCGCTGCCGGGGACTTGATTAGGTAAACAAGTTTGTATAGTTAGTGTAAATAAATTTTCTTTATTATTTTCGCTTTAGTGTAAATAGTATTTATTTATTTTTTTAATAGAAATTTTGTGAGAGCTACTCTAAAGGGATGTATAGAATAAACATCAATGATGAATTAGGGAGACAAGAATTTAAACGACAACTAGACATCTTATCTAAGAATTTAGACATATTGAATGCCAAGTTAAATTTGGTGCAAGAAAGATGTGCTAATTGTGGTGTTTATTCTCATGCTACTAATTATTGTCCATCTAGGACCTATTTTCCTGAGTATGTTCCACAGGTTCAAGAAAGGAGTTTCGCCCAACCATGGCAACAACAGTATAACTGTTTTTCTAAATCTTTTAATCAAGGATGGGGAAATCATTCAGACATGGTTTGGAGAAATGATGAGGTAGTTTATGATCCCACTTGTGAGCCAAACTATGTGAATAATCCACTACCACCACAGTCGGAAGAGCAATCTTCAACCCTGGTTTGGTATCTAAATGCTGACGGGGAAGAGTGTGTCTATGACTCATTTTTTGAGCCATATTTTAAACCACCACCACAATATGGAAAGCAAACCATGGAGGACGCAAAGAGAATTTTGTCTATGAAATCTCTAATGTTTCCTCTCCGGATGAGTCACATGAAGAGAAACCTTTTGAGGATGCAACGGAGAATTTTGTCTATGAAATCTCCAATGTTGTCTCTAATGGAGGGTCACTTGAAGAGAAATCTTTTGAGGATGCAAAGGAAAATTTTGTCTATGAAATCTCCAATGTTGACTCTGAAGATGAATCACATTTTGATAATTCAAGTGGGTGTATAGGGTGTGTGGAAAAGGCGAAGGAAACAAAAACGTTGGAGAAAACATGGCATGAGATAGCCATTGAGGAGCTTGAGTTTGATTTATATGGTGATGAGAAGAGGGATAGTGAGGAGGTTCATGATATGAATAAGACTACCCGTAGCGGTCCCAATGAAAACATGATCATCATTATGGTACCCCTTCCTTCTTGTAATAGTGGAAAAGGTGGTGAGAGGCCACAAGTGGAAGAACCCAAGAAGCGAAGATGCCAACAATTCCCTGTGGTACTAAATGATAAAATAAAAAGGGGAATATACATGGGGCTCGAGCTGAAGATAAGGACCCGCGAGAATGCAAAGTGGGCCAAAAGAAGAAAGGTGAAATCCAAACCGAGCAACGGTCGGGCTAACGACCTTAACCAAATGCGCTTGTTGGGAGCCAACCCAACGAGGTAACATTTTATTTGCTTTTGTTTTTGTTTTGTTGTGTCATGCCATCCTTTGAACCCAAAGCATGTTTTAGTTCCTTATGCTATGAGGACATAGCATGTTTTGAGTTTGGGGGTAGGCATCTCTCCGAGTTTGTGGATTTATAGGGGAGTGTATATAGTTGTCACCCTAAAAAAAATAGAAAAATTTTAAAAATTTGTTCTCTTTATATGATAGAATTGTTAGCTAATTGTCATTGTGGGCTTGGAATTGACATTTTATGTGTGCTATCATGTTGAGAAATTAGGAGTGCAGTAGAACATACATTCTATGATTTATTTCCACTTTAACTCTTATGCACGGATTATGGCCACCAACCTAGGTGCCTGTTATGGAAAGATTAATACATATTCAGGATCCTTAAAACTTGTTTGTGAAATTTGTCAATAATTAGGTTACTGTATATTGAATTGAAAAGGAGTTGAATTGTAATGGGAGGGCAAGTAAATTTTGTAGGGTGTGCATTTTATGTAATGACATGCTCCGTGTTCTTGTCAATGCACGCCACAGGGGAAATTGTAGAGCTTGCACTTTATGTAATGACATGCTTCGTGTTCATGTCAGTGCAAGCTAAAGGGGAAAAGTGAGTAAAGATTCAAAGAATCCTCACTATGAAATATTTCCCTCATTGTGGAAATTGGAGGAAGTATGTGTTCGGGAATGAATATGAGCATCAATGTGTTGTGATATGTATGGAAATCTATAGTTTAGGGGTTGAAGCTCGAAAATTGTATGGTGGCACTACACACAACTTCTTTTCAATACATAGTAATTGTTGAAAAAAATTCGCAAACACATTAAAAAGGGATGTACTTTTTTAGGTAGTAATGTTCCCATAAACAATCCTAGGTTGTTGGTGATAATCCCACTCACATATTCATGGTGGGAGATTTCATAGAAAGTGTGCGTTAATGTAAATTTGATTTCTTGTACGTGATAGCTCATGTAAAGTTGATTGCTAAGAGGCCCTAAGTGTCAATGTGTTGATAATTAAGTTATATATTGAGAACATCCAAAAAAAATTATATATATATATATATATATATATATATATATATATTTGTTTTAGTTGTTTTTACTTTTTGTAGTTTTATAGTTTTATATTTGTTTTGTTTTACTCGAGGACGAGCTAAAGATAAGTTTGTGGGTATTTGATGGATGTGTTTTTACCCATCCAAATGATATACTTTTATGACTTATTAGATGCTCAACCTTGTGTGTTTTGATGGTTTTTGAAGTGTTTATGAGTATAGGGAAGGAGCGAAAGAAAGTACGGATTCTTGTACGTTAAAGTGCGAAAAGGAAAGATAAAGAATGGACCAGAACATAAATACAAATTTATGTGAACTCTGATAAATCAATACCATTGGATATTTCTCGAAAAGAGCTTTCCAACGATAGTTTACACGTCGAAATCGGAGTTCGTATGAAGAAGTTATGGCCTCCGGAAGTTTACGCGTAAAAAGTACAAATCACACAATTGAGCTCCGAATTGCCACGAAGGCTGATCAAGTGGGCGCCTGCCCACTTTCCACTTGGGCGGCTGCCCACACAAGGACCATAGGGGAATTTTCCAGGGACCTTTGATGAATTATGCAAAATATTGTGGGCTTTTCAGGAATTTCCAAATTTCCAAGGACTTTTCTGGAATTTCTAGAGGACCTTTGGGGAATTTTTGGAGGGATTTTCTGGAAACTCAAAAATATCAAGGGCTCCTGGGGAAATTCGGCCATCAGCACTTATTTTCTCCTTTTTCAACAAGGAATCCTAGGGTTTTTCCTATTTTTACACCTCTAGCCTACTTTATTATGGATACTTTGTACATACTTTTATTCAAGATTCAAGGATTGTAATCAAGGATTCATCAATTAATCCAGGTTTTTATGTTCTTTAATTTATTCTTTGTTATTGATTTTATGAGTAGCTAAATTTCTTAGATTCATGGATTGGTAGTAACAAATACTAGATCTCTATGCTATAGATTTAATTCTTTCATTCGATTTAATTCTTGTTCATTAAAATATTATTCATGCTTAATTCTTTAGTTTCAATTATATGTTAAGATATAAATTGGCTTTAGAATTATTGGGTATATATTGCTTCACTTGCGTGGGCGATTATACATTGACCACTATTTTAATAATTAGATCTAATTGAGGACCTAGCGGAAGTCAAAAGGATTTATGTTCATATGTTCTTGAGTGCTTCATGAATTTCTTGCATGTTGTATAGACCTAGCGGAATGTATTAACATAAAGGAAATAATAGAATTGCAATCCGGCGACCGAACCGTCCCAATTCTTACTAAAGTGAATGAACCCAAGAATAAGATTGATCTTGTCATCATGAGCATAGCATAGAGTGAAAGTATTTGTGAACCCAATTCGTGAATCTATTCGTTAATCTTGCTTCTATTTGTTTCTTAGTTTAATTATTTCTTGCCTTAGTAGTTTAATAAACAATCAAACTAAAAACCCTATTTATTTATTTTCTGTTTTTGAACATTCTTGTTTTCCAATCTAGTCTCTGTGGATTCGACCCTTGCTTGTGCATACAACTACACCGGTAACTAGTACACTTGCTAGGTAATTTAATTAGAGGGAGATTTTCTCCATCAAGTTTTTGGCGCCGCTGCAGGGACTTGATTAGGTAAACAAGTTTGTATAGTTACTGTAAATAAATTTTCTTTATTATTTTCGCTTTAGTGTAAATAGTATTTATTTATTTTCTTGGACATTCAATTTGACTCTCGATGAGTCAAAGTCGGGCTTTGACTCTCTTTTGGTCAATTTTTAACTGGGCTTACGTCAGGGACGGCCAATTTTCTTGGACATTCAATTTGACTCTCGATGAGTCAAATTCGGGCTTTGACTCTCTTTTGGTCAAATTTTAACTGGGCTTACGTCAGGGACGGCCAATTTTCTTGGACATTCAATTTGACTCTCGATGAGTCAAAGTCGGGCTTTGACTCTCTTTTGGTCAATTTTTAACTGGGCTTACGTCAGGGACGGCCAATTTTCTTGGACATTCAATTTGACTCTCGATGAGTCAAAGTCGGGCTTTGACTCTCTTTTGGTCAATTTTTAACTGGGCTTACGTCAGGGACGGCCAATTTTCTTTTCATATTTTTAACCTGTTAACCTGGACTTACGAAGTACGGCCGGGCTAAATCACATTCTTAACCTGGGCTTACAAAGTATGGCCGGGCTAAATCACATTCTTAACCTGGGCTTACAAAGTATGGCCGGGTTAATTTCAACAAAGCTGGTCTTACGTCCATCTATGGACTGCCCGGTCACATTTTCAGTGGGAACCTAATTAATTTTCTAGGTTCAAAGCAAATTGCATTAGCCAACAGGGGCGTTTTAGACACTTTCCAAAGGGTGGGGGCCTAATTTCTATTTCGGAAACCTAGGGGGAACCATGTTCAAGGCGTCAGGGGCCAGAATGTAAATTGTGGGCTGAGATTCTTTCTCGCCCAAACCAGCCGTACGGCTTAGGAAGGCGTCTCCTTCTTTTTCAAAACAGCAGCCATACGGATGGTTGCTGTATTTTTCAAAATCCAAGCCGAAAATCCTAGAGAGAGAGGCGATTTTGAGAGGGAAAATCATCAAAATTCTCTGGATTTCGTTCTTCGAATTGTTCAAGATTCACTTATGGATGCTTGAGCGCGAAGGGGCTACCCGAGAGGGGCGAACAGACGGCTCGACATGGTCCGCAATTTTCGGGGCTACACCATTGCCGTTAATGACGTGGAAGCGAGGTTCTACAAGTCCCCTAACGCTCATTTATGCCATGACCGAGTGGTAAGTCTTCTTTCCCACTCGATCTTTGTCCAATTTATGCACCTTCCTAGTCCTAGGGTTCGTGTTTATGCAATTTGGGCATTTTGTGCTTCTTGGTGCATTCCGTGAAATTGGTACCATCATGATGGAATTGATATTGTCAAGATTGTGGGCATGTGTTCGTTTTCTCGGTGGGTCACGCCTAGCTATACTTTCCAAAGTCAAAGTATATTGCCCGTAATTTTGTGCATAAAATTGTACCTTAGGTTCGACTAGTCATTTTGACACATTCAAGTGCATGCTAGCATTTCCTAGGATAAGTCATTGCATGTTTCTGGAAATTCGGGATGCTTAGTCTTAAAATGGGGACGGATTTCGTTCTTTGGGGATATGGAGAAATCCTTTTGAACAAAACCTCACACATCCGTTTCATGAGCAACACACCCTTAAATGCCCAACGCGGTTTTAAAAGGGGAAAATCACATTTATTTGTATGATTCATTGATCATATCCATTTACCATACGCATCGGCATCTTAAAACTGTGTTATTCATACCTTTGCTGTGTTTACCTACAGGATGGCGAGCCCAAATCTCGGGGGTCTCCAGACATTTGCTTTTCTGTGTGGCAGGCTATGCCCGCTGCTGTGGGTGATGGGCCCGGTCCGCGAGAGTGGGTGGAGCGTACTGGCCTGGTGCCGTTTATCGAGGTGGTGGGTCGTTTGGTTAACACCAACAGGAGCCCTGGGCTCATTACTGCCTTGGGCGAACACTGGTGGGATACGACCCACACCTTCCATTTGAGCTGGGGAGAGGTGACCGTGACCGTGACTCCTGCAGACTTTTCTGCCATCACTGGGCTTTCTTTTGATGGGCGGGCAGTCCTTTGGTCCGATAGGCTCACTGCTGCGGACATCGAGGCGCTCATTGGTTTCTCGGGCCCCGCTAAGGGCTTGGGCATCCTGGTTCAGGAGGTGGATCGGGCCATTCGGGATATGATCCTAGGGTATATAGCAGGTCGGTTTTCTGCTGAGCAGCTCGTACGAGCTTATATATGGCTTCTCTTGGGTAACACCATCTTTGCCAATGCCGACACCACATGCATGTTCCCCCTGTTGGGTTCTTTAACCACTCCCGAGACCATTCGGAACATTGCTTAGGGAGAGGCTGGGTTGGCCGAGCTATATATGGAACTCGACAAATTCAGCCGGAAGGCGAGCCGCTCCCTGGCCTGCCTCCAGTTTGTTTTGGAGGTATATTTCCCGTTTTCTGTTTTCTCCTTCTCATTCTTCTTTTCCGTCTTTCCCATTCCTAATACCCCCCCCCCCCTTTTTTTTGTTTTCTTTTCAGGCATGGTATTATGAGCTTTTCGGGGAATATCCTTGGAGGCAAACTATTAACCCGGATGTTACCTTTCCAGCTGTGGTCTGTTGGACTAGGGAGGCCCGAGAGAAAAAGGGTTCCAAAGGAAGGCTCACCGTCCGCTATCCCGAGGCCAGAGGGGTGTTGAGGGGCCCAATGCCCGGGGGGCTCAATTTGTTTCCATGGGAGCGATATGAGAACCGGGGAGAGCTTCGTGTTGACTTGGGCGAGGCTCTCCGGGTGACCAGGGAGAGGAGGTTGTTAGTGGGCTTTCGGGGAGAGGATTTTTACCTAAGGGAGAGGGTCCTATGGCACCATGGGCTAAGACTTCAGCAGAGGGCTCCGGTGGACCCGCCGGATACCATATTTGTGGCTGGCCGAGGGGACAAACCATATCTAATGGGGGCGGCCGCGACCCATTTCATCACCGACAAGCCTTATGGGCATTTTGTGGCTCGGAGACTGAGATCGCCACATGTGGTGGCTTCTGGGGTGGTCCTCCGGTGTGGCAGGACTACACTTATTTCTTTTCAGACCGCCAGGTCCACATGGTGGCGACGTCCCTTGAGGGAGAGGGGGACCCACCTGCAGATGCTCCATAGGGTGTGGTATGCGTCCCACTTACTTTTCTCATATTATTTTCACACTGTTATTTTTCATTCATTGAGCATCCCCATTTCTGTGTGCAGGTGGCCGCACGTGCTTTACTGGGGAGACCTTCCCTTATGAAACAGGCCAAAAGGTGGCTCAAGAGGTTCGTAGGTCGCTCTTCCAAAGGACCTCGGACCGAATACAGCTTTGCGCTTGGTCGGCACTCAGTGGGCGTTGAAGAGAGACCTCGTAGGCGGGCTTCGAGCGTAGAGTTGCCTCCCTCCTATGTGCGGCGCCATTCCCTGGGTACTGCTGACTTGGCCTTTTTTCGGGACTCTTTCCGGGATTCTGGCACTCACGAGATGGCCCAGGATCCATTCGCCCATTTGGCCTTAGAGCGTATGGACCTGCACCGGCCAGACATCCGGGTCCTCCTTCCCAGATTCCTTCTTCCTTTTTTCCAGGTCAGTCTTCTTCGGGTGAAGGCTCGAGTGTGGCGGAATCTCTTTTCTTCTTTGACCCCAGCCAGTATCAGCCTCGCCCTGTGGCACCTTTAGATCAGGTTTTTCTTCCTCCCGAGGACTCTTGTCTGGACTCAGACTAGGATGTACCTATGTTAAACAATTTTCCTTTCTTTCTTGTTGCATTTTAAGAACGATGTGTATAAAAAACTCATTGTCTTTTGAAAAGCTTTGTTTTGTAAATTCACCTTTTATACATAGCTTGGGCCTTGAGAGGACTTTGTGGTCATTTCTGGACTGTCAGGAATTCCCGGGATATGTCTGGGTATCGGCTTTTGTCTGGATTTTGGCACATATCGGACACGCTTTTGGCACAAGCGAAAGTGAGTTTCACTCGCGGGAAAATCAACTGGCAGAGGATGTTGACATGAAGAATTTAAGGGAAACAGAGCATTAGCGCGTTGACCCTTTTGATCACAATTTTGAGATTCGAACAGACTTTTTTTGGGGGGAAGTATTGTGGACCGGGACCTAGACTTGCCCCAAACATGACTCATCACGAATCCTCTCGTTATTCCACGGTGGCTTGCTAGCCCCATTTCATCATCGGCTGAAAATGGATCCCTAAGCCCCTGTCTCCTTTTCTCCACAGAGCGTTTTCGTTCTCGCGTACCTCCTTCTGCCCCAGTCCTTTTGAGAGACAATCCTTACGAGGGTGACTCGACCCTTCCTGTTACCAACGGTCTGACTTTTATTTCCTAGTAGTGATCCGTTCGACTCGTGACACGGACTTGAGCAACCTAGACACATGGAAAACAGTCATAGGAATTTTGCGGGAGTGAGTCCCTTTTGTACGGAAGGAAGCCTATGGACAGCAATTTTAGTGTTTGGCTCTTTCCTATGATGTAGAAGAGAAGACTTGTAGAGACATTTGGAATCTCCATTAGCTAGCATTATTAAAGTGATTGCTTTGAACGGGCCGTGTTCATTAAGTCAATACCGTCACAAGCAATTAACTTTAACGAGAATTCATGTTGTGACCAACCGAGATCAAGATCTGACCAATGGCAAAGTCAGGACGTGTTTGGGTATCGGCTTTTGTCTGGGGGAATTGGTCATCAATGAGACCAAAGGAGAGGCATGTGGCTATTCTGGGAAGGCCATGGCTTGGTAATCCTCTTTCTTATTGTGACCGGACCCGAAGGTTGCCTACGTTCCCCTCATTTTGAGGAGCTCAGGTCGTCGTAGTTCGGTCTTGGACTGTCTTTTTCTATGGATTGGCATATCCTTACCAGGGTATTGTTGCCTCGTCGATGAAGACCTTTCCACTTTGTGGTGAATTTTCTTGGAGCGTGCCCTCTGGGGCGATCATTCTTTCGGTGAGCCCCCCCTCCCCTTTTTTTTCATTTTTTTTATGAGCCCTTTTTGGGGTGGACCCTTTGATGGACTTTGTCCTCGTATTCACTTTTTTTTTTTATATCATCTCGGGGTGCCTTTCGTGGATGGTCCTTGGGGCGAAACTTCGTCATCTTGGTCTTTTCTTGCCACGGCTGGGGCATTTTGTGGTCCTTTGGAATTTCATTGGGGTATAGTGTATGAAGGGGAAAGACCTTGCCATTTGTGTTATCTTTATGCCAATTTATCACCTCATCCATTATCGTTAAAATTAGTTGCTTATTTTTGCATTGACTATTTGTACTTGGCCCGTTCATTCTTGATGAATCGTTATTGACTATCATGCATTAAGGAGTCAATTCATCATCTTGGGGATGTATCAATTACTTATTAGTGCTAACCAAAGTGATTTCAAGAGTTAAAATATTTTTCAAATAATGTCTCAAGTCTAGGAAGAATAGAAGAGAAATAGCTTGCTTCATTAATGAGGAGCAACTCGATTTTTTTTACAGACTCAAGGGACTGACTCGACTATTAACTGACTAAACCATGACTAGTCAAACTTACCACGTAGGGTTTTTAGGGAAAGTAATAATAAAACATTGTCCACAACGGACTTTAGAAAGACTCTCTAGAACCTACGAGACCGGACCACTCCTAACCATCTTCCTTCCTTCCTTCCTTTTTCCTTTTCCGATTTCACACCCACTCATTGCCTTGCTTCGTGATGATCCCTTCATCAATGAGGCCTTGGATATGATTCCTCAGGGTTAGGAAACCGTCTGTGGAGTGGCCCGGGCTCTGGTGGTATTTGCAATGTTTGTTCTGATCCCGGCGTGTCGCGGGTGGTTCTGTCCATATCACGTGCCGGCTAAGCAGTTCAATCTTCTTGATTTTGAGCAAACGCTCCAACATTTGGTCTCTTGGCATTCCTAGCTCATGAAACCATTTGTAGTGGGCTTCTTTGCCTTGTCGGTGGAAGGCACCTACGGGACTTGCGGGATTCCTGTGGGAGGCTGAAACAGGCCTGAGTTGGTCGCGGGGCACTTGCCTGCTTTGGGCAAAACTGTTGGAGGCGCTTCTGAGAGGTGATGACTTTCTTAAGGACTTTCTGATTTCCTCAATTGCCTTTACAATCTCATAAAGGCATTCCCGGGTGTTTCTCGAGTTTACCCTTTCCATCTCATCAGTCAGCTCCGCTCGGCTATACAAAAGTTCGTACTGACGGTCGTACCTCTCCCCGATGTCTCTTCTGAGCTCCCGTCCTCCTATTTCCCACAGCTCCTCAACTTTCTCGTGAAGGATTTCTTCGATCTCCTCACGAAGCTGTTGGACTATGTTGATTGCCTCATTACGGGTAGCTTCGGACTTCTGGAGTTGGTCCCTCATTGTGCCGACCATTTTTTCCAAAAGCTTGACTCTCCCTTCCAAACGGGACTGGGTGTCCAATCTGATGTCTTGCTCGGCTGTTTAGGCCTGGGTTTCCATTTCTTCCTATGACACATGAGGTTTAATGAACCATGAGAGTACTTCGAGGGGACTCACGAAAGAGCCATGTTTTTAGGGTAAGAGAAACCCGACACACACGAATCTTTGACTCAAAGAGAGGATGGTGTTTGACTCGAAGTTTAGGGGATGGACCCAAGCCATGCATTTCGATGAATTCATTTCTTCCTCTTATTTTTCTTAAAAAAAAGGATGTTTATTCACACGGACAAAGGTTAGAACACAGTTTAACAACATACATCAACTTTTAACGCGAAATCCTGCTCTATTCGGGACAAGACCCTGACCCTAGTTGGTTGGAAAAGATTTCTCTTCTTTTTCGCTACTATTCTAAATCCTGGATCAGTGGAGGCCATCACTACGTCTATAGACCCCTCGTTTTTCACCTGTACTGCATACTCCCAAGGACGGACTATCCCGGGTGAGGGTCCTAAAGGGCAAGCGGCTTCCACCGACCGAAAGAAATGATCCTAAGGTCTAGTGTGTTGCAAGGCTCCTGATGTACGGGTCACCCTAATCATGATTAAGCCCCAGTCGGGATCGAGACTGTTCCGAAGGCTGCGCCGATATTCCGACATGACCCCATTTTGAATGAGGTGTCTCGATCCTCGACCATGAGCTTAAGGATGATTAACATGACCCGTTCATTAGGGCTTAACGACACGGTGTTACCCCATCTTTAGCACATGACCCTTGTTAATTGTGGTCGTCGTTAACACACGAGTTAGAGGCGGGTTAGGCCACACTTGCATTACATCAAGGAGTCGTAACCCGGGCATTAACTTGGCCACAATTGACTTTGGACACATGCTAAAAGATAATGGCAGCGTGAACTAGACCAAAAACCAACCAATGTCACAGTATTTATGTGTCACGGACATGTGTGGTTGACCCGAGTTGGAAGGGGAGGTGGAATGGACCCGTGCGCGCTTGAAGGGAAAAGAGCGCCAATCGAGCTGCATCTGGCATCCATCCCGGGTTTAAAGGGTATTTGGAACGTGCAAGGCCAAGTGCGCGTTGTGTGAAGTCAATTCTATATTCCCTTTTTGAGTCAAAATAGAGATTTTTATTTTGTTTTTCAACATGATGAGCATGGCATAAGCAAGATATGAACAAGTATGAACAAGCGAGTAAACATCTTATACACACAATGAATCAAAAGAACATGATTGAACAAAGACCAAAACTTGTATATGTACCAAGTTGTGCACAACCAAAAAATTTTCGAATCAAACATTTTGTCAAAAGAACAATCTTTACATTGAAACCATTTGTACAAAGCAAGTTGTGCACAACGCGAAGAGTCTAGAAATTTTTACAAAAAGGGGTCATGCACAACGAGATTTTGGAAACCCTTTTTATTGACAAGAGATCATGCATAACCAAGTTTTAAAAACCAAGTTTTTGCCAAAAGAATAAAGGTAATGTGCACAAGTAAGGCTGTAAATTTGGAACCTGGACAAGCAGAAGCAGAAGGCAATTCAGAATGTTGCTGCCCTGCACAAAATTGTTAATTTGCAACATTCTGGCCTTTTACCAAAGTAGCCGTACGGCTAGACCAAGAGGGTTGAGATTTTATCCCAGTTTCTCCAACTTCTGATCATCATGCTCCAATTCATTGCATTTCCAGAACGTATGCACTCAAAACAGTTCAAACAGAAACAACAAAAACACACAATCATGCACAAAGTTAACTAACGGAGATGGGAGTTTGACCCACACCAAAGTGCTTCCAAAGCTTCTAAAGAGAAGTTCGTAAGCACTCTTTTCCCCAGCGGAGTCGCCACTGTAAGTATCCCGCCCCAAAACAACGAGTTTCAAAGGCGAAATACCAAACACGGTTAACTTTCCTAATGAAAAAGTAACGGAGTCGCAACATTTGTTAATTTTAAACCCAACAAATGAAAATGGTTAGAGAAGGTGAGTTCGGAGGTCAGGTTACACTTTGGGAAGAACATATTTGCGGTTCACCCAAAATGCCTCGGAAAGAACTGATTCTCCCTTGTTAGTTTGAAAATGTGCATGTGTGTGTTTGTATTTAACGGAAAAATTTCTGTTATTGGTTTTATTTGGAAAAACTTAACTAAAAGGGTCTGTTTATCAAGAAAATAGGGATTAGAGGGAAAAACAGACATTTTGCCCCCTGTTCCCAACATAGCCGTACGGATCTACAGGCCGTTTCCTGGGATTTTACAGTTCAGTCAAGAACAGTCCAGTTCAGAGCAGAAACAGAACATTCTGTTGAAACTGGACAGAACTGTTTTGATTCCAGTTTGTTTAAAACACTTTATAAATTTAAATACAACATTCCTATGCTAAATGATCATCACTTAGTCCCCAAAACAAGTATTTGGGTGTGATCATAAGCAATCATGGGAGAAAATTGAGAAAAGTTGATGAACATGCCCCTTGGGCCAAAATTGACCATTTGGTGATCAAAGATTGAAACTTTATCCCCAAGATGGCATATTTATGACTTATTAACCTTCAAAGAGTTAAATCAACACATAAAGATTGAATCTTTATGGCCCCAAAAGGGGACTTTAGAGCTAGATCAATATTGGATGATAAAGATGGAGGCTTTATCATCCAAATGATCATTATTGCCAACAAAAGCATCATTCCAACTAGACAAGAATGTAAATGACAATCAACAAGCCATGATCATCTAGGTTTGAACCTCTTCCACACAAGGCATGGAGGGCACCTTGGATCATCTCATGGCTTGGACAAGAGAAATATATAGAGTAATATATGTATATTTGCTTGATGGACAAGTCTTGCATAAATATAAAGTTGCTTGAATGGATAAGTCTTGCAAGTAATGTAAAAGTGCTTGAATGGACAAGTCTTGCAAGTAATATAAAGATTAACATAGCTTAAACAAAGATTAAAGATAAAATAGAATTATAGATGAAGAGAAGGGAGGGGGAGAAGGGGGCTTTACCTATTTTGGTTTAGCCAATCTTCCTTTCTCTATTTCACTCTTTGTTTCACTCCTCTCACACTTCTGTAGTGATTTTGACAGAGTAATCTCTCTTATGTTGTTTCTCCCCCCCTCTGAAATGATCAGCATGGGGTTCAATTTATAGAGGCTGAGGGTGCCCAAAGTAGCCGTAGGGCTCAACCCCTCATGCGCCCAAACCATCCGTACGACTCGACTTGGCGAGCTTCTGGATTTTTCCAAGTTTAATTCCAGTTCAGTCCTGGAATATCAGGTTTATCTTAGTGAGGTCCTGGCCCATTGGTTTATCCTTAATAGTACCAAGAATTCCTCTAAAGTAGGTCGATTTCAGATTGGGGTACTTACAGCGTCACCATTTGTTGAGCAAAGCAAGTGTGACTCATCCTCGTGCGAGGGAACAAACATGAGAGGACATGGCAAGAGCTACTCCATTTCTCGGGAGCCTTGCGACGTACTTTAGAAGAACATACTTGCAGAAGCCTTGAAAACTGAGACACATGTTGTTGCTATTTGCTGCCCAAGCCAATTGACTAGCTAGGGATTATTTGTGCAACCTCGTGCCCTTTTATGATGGGCTCGTTCTCAGATGGGTCTTGGTTACCACGGGCCCGATATTATGTTTAGTGTTTGTGTTTGTGCTCGTTATCAATCTGACCCTAGAGAAGCACACTTAATTGCTGTGAAACGTATTATAAGATATCTTTCCGGTACTCTTAACCTTAGACTTTGGTACACCAAAGATTCAAACTTAAAACTTGTAGGTTATTCAGATGCGGACTATGCAGCGTGCACAATTGATAGGAAAAGCACGAGTGGCACTTGTCATTTCCTCGGAAATCGACTTGTGTCATGGGCAAGTAAGAAACAAGCTTCAGTATCTGTCTCAACAACCAAAGCTGAATATATCGCTGCGGAAAGTTGTTGCTGTCAAATACTATGGATGAAGCAGCAATTAGTGGACTATGATATCATCGAAGAAAATTGTCCCATCTACTGCGACAACACTTCAACAATTGCCGTTTCTGAAAATCCTGTCATGCACTCAAAGACCAAGCACATCGATATCAAATATCATTTCCTCAAAGATCACGTGGAGAAAGGCAATATTCATTTGGAAAACGTGGGAACCGACTATCAAATCGCCGACATTCTAACGAAAGCACTTGACGCGAAACGGTTTATCTTTTTGAGAGGTGAAATGGGTATTCTTGAACTCAACTAAAATTCAATACAGTTTTGTCAATACTAATGATTTTATATTTTGTTGAGTTATATGAGTATACTAGGTATTAAAAAGGATAGATCAATTTCAAAGTTTCAAGGAAACTCTATGCGCGCCCAACTCACATTCTCATGCGCGCCTGACATTCTATGCGCCCAAAAATCTGTGCGCACCTCACATCTCTACGCGCCCCCAAGCATTCTAGCGCGCCATAAAAGCAAATTCACGTGCACATTTATTGCAAACGGGTATTCAATGCTTCAAATTTATTATTTCAATGATTGAGCGCATTAAAATTTCACAAGTATCAGGTACGTTTATTCTATTCATTTATTATAGGAATTTCTGTCTTTTGACATTCCATGATTGTTCAAGGGTACTTGTGCAATTAATTTTTTCCCTCGTTTTACGTTTTTCGAAAATTTTTATTTTCTAGGGATTTATTTCTTGCACCCCAAACTTACACCAAAACAGATGTTTTTGGGGTTTGTGCAAAAATTAATCAAAATTGCTCATACACTTATAGGGAAAGTGTAGCATTTTTTCTTATACCCAAAATGTCACATCATGACATCTTTGTGTCATTCAGCATTTAATGCCTTTCAACTCACCAATATTCACCATAAATGCACCGTCCTTTTTTGTCATAATGAGCCGAAATTTTGATTTCCCTTCATTAATGCACATCTTTTCAACTTCTCATCTTTTTAAAATTTTCAACCTTTTATTTCCTTATCTATACAAATTTTTTAACTTAACCCTATATATAATCAACCTATCCTTTCCTGTTCCTTTTCATCATCACTTACTCTCTCCCTCTCTCTATCCTACCAACTCTCTCTCTCTCTCGTCTCACTCTCTCTCTCCCGTCTCTCTCTCTGCTCTCAGTCTCTCTCTCTCGTTTTCTCTCTTTCTCTCTATATATATATTTTTTTAAATCTCATATATGGGTCCTAAAAGATCAACCAAAGCATCACAAGACGAAATGGTATGATCTCTTGAACCTTAAACTCAGTTAATTTATGCATTTTTTTCGTTTTTTCTGGGTTTCTGTTTTTTTAACCGAATATGTAATTTTCTTTGTTTAATCTCTCCTCGGTGATCCGTTTTCGAAATCGTTTGTTGGGTTATGTTCATTTCGTGATTTCGAGTCTTTTGAATCCAACATTTTAACGATCAATTCGCTATTTGTTGCGAATCTGAAGTTTTTGTATTTTCAAACTTTTCAAATTTTCGGGTCTTTGAATCCATTTTCTGGATTCGTTGTTGATTTGTTCTAGTTTTGGTTTACATATTTGTGATCCTTGTCTTATTGCGGTCAATTTTGATATATTGTGTGCTTGATTTGGTGAATTTTCACGTTTTATGTGTTCTTGGTGTTCTTCGAGCACTCAAGACATGTTCTTCGTTATTTTTGCATGACTTGGGTTTCAAAATTTTCAAAACTTGTTTTTCAAAATTTTCATATTTTGATTCTTAACAATTGCATATGCATGTTTGA
The DNA here is from genome assembly GCA_026119855.1 of Campanula takesimana. Classification (NCBI taxonomy): domain Eukaryota; kingdom Viridiplantae; phylum Streptophyta; class Magnoliopsida; order Asterales; family Campanulaceae; genus Campanula; species Campanula takesimana. The sequence goes on along the minus strand of JAOWBW010000650.1, from coordinate 50,979 downwards.
TATGTGTTTGTGTGTTTTCGTGTGTTTTTATACTTAGTATGAATTTTACATGAATATGCGCCTAAGTGTTGGTTATGCGCCCTATGACCTTATGCGCCTCTATTGATTCATGCGCCTAACAATTGTTTGCGCCAAAAAATGTTATGCGCCTCACTCATTCATGCGCCTAAAGTCCTTACGCGCCTAAATTTTACTTAGTCAAATTCTTATGTTTAATTTTTACTTAGTATATTTCATGGAACCATAATATGTGTCTCGTATTTGTATGCGCCTACAACATATATGCGCCTAATAATAGTATGCGCATGCTATTTCTTATGCGCCTATATATTGTCCTGCGCCTACTCTATACTTAGCTCATTTTATGATTCTATCCGCCTTATACACTACTAACTTCACTCAAATGTTTACTTTTCAGGACCCTGCAAATTTCAGACCTGGTGAGACAATTGATCTTGCTGAGCTCTCACTTGATCCAATGGGAGTTGAAATCCTTTCAACCCTTCACATCGCTGGACTCAATCCTTTATTCATGTTGGATCAACCATTCTTTTCTCCGCTCCTCGTTGATGAATTCTTCTCAAAACATGCTCTAGTTGAGACTCCTGCTGACGGATATGTGCGCTACAGGATATCCGCCACCGTTCAGAATATGGCTATAACTATCTCTACGGGCACAATCAAGAACATCGTGAGTTTCAGCACTACTGGCCCTCAGGGTGTTTCTGGTCAACCAAAATCTTACTTAGTTGCAGATCAGAATGCTGTAGCGCGTACCTATCTCCAAATTCCTACTCTTCTAAACAACATAAAAAACGTTGAGATAAGAGATGGTGGAGATCTTCTCGCTCATATAGCGCATCTTGTTGATACTTCGATCGTGTTCAAGACCGGGAATGTGAACAGATTCACTGTGGAGCAGTGGGAATATACTGCTGTCATCATGGGAAAGACTAGACTGAATTGGCCTTAGATCTTGTTCAAAACTTTGTCTGACCAAATTGATAAGTATAACAAAAACAAGGCTGATGGGAGAACCAAATTCAAAACTCAGTGCATAATCCTTACTAAATTTTTTCTAACTTATCCTGAGTTAGTCAAGTTTTTGAGTGAGAACCCTGTGTACAAATCTGATGACGTTCCAATTTTTGGAAAAGCCAACTTGGATCTTAAAAAGCGCAGGAACAAGCCCGTGAAGCGCACAACGGGAATTCGGATCAAATCTATTGAAGGGTTAGTTGATGAAAATACTGAATCAGATGATGCGCCAGTTCCTAAAGGCGCACCAACAAAGAAGAGCGCAGATTCCGAAGGCGCCAGTCAATGCGTAGAAACCGTGGCAGGCGCAGAAAAGAGCAAGGGCAAAAGGATTGTTGATGACCCTCCTAAAACTGCTATCAAGCAAACTAGTTTTGAATCTGATGAGGATAGAGATCTAAGGATTGCGCAGGAAGCTAGCAGACTTGAGGCTCAAAAGAAACGAGATGAAGATTTTCGAGCCAAGAAAGCAGCTGAGTTAGAAAAGAAGGAATGCAAGAAAGGCGCTGGTTCAAGCGCATATGCTGAGAAAGGCACAGTCGATCCCGCGCCTACTCAACATGCGCCACCTCAACGCGCCCCCGTTCCCCGTGTGCCTCCAGTTCCATCTACAACTACTGTGCCCCCTCCGGTTCCTACAATTCCTATATCTCCCACTCAACAAAAATTTAGGCAAGATCTCAGAAAAGAATTATTTGGAGATGATGATTCAAGTGAGGGGGAGCAAGATATTCCATCAACTCTTTCTCTATCTCATGCGCCCCTATCCTCCCCTGCGCCTCCTCCATCTGCTCCTTCAGATTTGAGTGAGGTACTTTCTATTCTTAAATCTTTGCAGCAGGGGCAAGCTAAGTTAGAACAAGGTCAGACTTAGATTGCGTCTCAATTTGAGCTCCTCACTTCCATGCTGACTGATCAATCTGAAGAGATCGCTGCCATTAAGGGGGAGATGACTTTAATCAAGGACAAACTTTCTACTCTTACTCCTCCGGTGCAGACTCAGGTACAAGCTCAACCTGATCAGGCACACACCTAATCTGCTGCGCCTACCTTCATACCTCAGTCTGCTGCATCTCATTCCAACATGAATGTTCTAGTCTAAAAGTTGGATGTTTTGAAATAAATTATTGTCACTCACTTCACTGCTGCTCACTCCAGTTCTGATAGACGCGCAGATCACATTTCCTCTGACATTATCACTGCTTAAAATGCTATTGAAGCACATCTTTAAATTTTAGAAGAAAATGTTTCTCAGCAGCATCAAATTACTCAGCGCTCCATTGATGAGTATCAAAACATCAATGTGGATCATTTGTGCTACATCAGAGACGGTGTCACTGAAACTCATACTCTTCTCACTGACACTCATGCTAATGTCAACCGCGCCTATCAACTTTCCAAGCAAATCCAGCGCTCCGTTTCTGAAATCGAAGAAGGATTGAAGGAAGACGACGCGCCTCCTAATCCTTAGTTTTCTTTGATTGTAAGTTGTTAGAATTTTTGTTGTTGTTAGTAAAACCCTTTTGAAGATAGTGATTTTCGTGCTTACATGTTTTAGCACCTCTTTTGATTTTGTTCTGTTCAATACTTGTAATCTGTAACTCCTACATCCCAAGTATTAATGAGAACAAAGCATCACGTTTATCTCAAACCTTGTTCACTCAAACTACTTGTTTGTAGAACATTGAATGTTGTTTAAAATCATATGCATCATATTTGAACTGCTTCACATTTTATGCATTGAGTTTAAACTTTGTTTAAACACATTTCAAAACTAAAACTCATATCATTTTGAATGTTGTAGACACCCCAGTTTGGACCTCTCACCCCGATTGCATACATAGTATTTTTATTTAACTTGTTTTTGTTAATTTCTGTTACTTCCGTTAAGTTCCTAACTGATTCCGTTAGTTTTGGACTAAACTGCATAACAGAGTTAACTTTTAGAGTCATTCTGTCATTCTGTTATTCTCACCCGCGGGTGCCTCCCGTAATAGTCATGGGGCGCGCGCGCGTTTGGTCCAATAGGCCGGACCCGCGCACTTCCCACTTTGGTAGTAACGGATAGCACCATTTTTCCCTCCCTTTTCTTATTTAGAAAATCTCTTCTTGATCACAAACACCTCCTTTTTACATCCACATTCATTCCCCCTTATTTCATAACTCCCAAATCCTTTATTCTAGCCATTCTTCATAAAAACAAAATATTTCATTTTATTATTATTTGATTTTCTTTTATTTCTTTCATTAATTCTTTTATTTATCTTTTTCTTGATTGGTCAATTCCATTTCACATGGATTGACCAATTTCCCTCCAACCTTTCCCTCCTAATTTTACATATAAAAACCATCATCTCCTACCTTGGAAAAGGACCTCAACATTTTCTCTCTAGCAAAAGGACCTTCTTTTTTACTTGAATTTTCTCTACACATACACTATACACAAATCCTCTCGACAAGATTTTTCTACAAAACACTACACAAAGTGTTGCACAACATTTTCTCTACAACAACACCATCTTCAAGTCAAGGTTTAAAGTCCTTCTTCTTAAGGTACAACTTCCCTTTTTCTTCTTCTTATTTTATTCATGTCTAGTCAATGTATGCAATCTCCATAAAAAGGGATACAACCAAAAGGCCACTTCACTATTGAAGTTTGGTCAAGGTTACATCCCAACATTTTAATTCCACTTTAATTTACATTCTCATTTCTTAATGTAATTACCTAGCAATAATTCGACATGTAATCTTTAGCATAAATCAATAAATAAACAATTCTCCTTTATTTTTCCTCTATAAATTTCCCCTTTCTTTTCATTATAATTGTTAGCACATTTCTCTTATTATTAAATTGAAGGACATTTAACATTAGAACACCAAAAGTAGCAAGACCCGCGTAAGCGGGGCAGAGTGGGTGTTTAAGTACTTCCCACTCCGTCACCTAACCCTCGAACCCTTCTCTTCCCGAATCTCTGGTTTTCGTACATAAAAAATTGGCTTTTCTTAGGTTTTCTCGCGTTCCTCTAAAACGTGGGTGCGACTCTTAAAATCAATTAGACATCCTAGGTAATTCACACGCTCTAGTCAAGCCGTGGTTCCCCGGGGTATCTACAAATGTGTTATAAACTGTTGTTTCTATCTTTCCATTTGTAATGTTTTATCTCTATTGGAATAGATTAGAAATCAATATCTTGGACTAGTGTGTGCATTAACTTGAGACATAATTTACCAATATCATTTTTTTGGACATGTTATTATCAAGTATAATGTTTGTCCTTGATATAGTAGGTAATGGCATCAATCAAATAGGGGGAGATTGTTGGGTATGCCCACATATATATCAGTTTCAATGTAATAAGATTGATTATATTTGATTGATCCATCACCTAAGTTTTATTTCATGGACTTTAGACCCACATGTAAGAAGTATTTATACTTCATTTTTTAGGTTGTCCATTGTAATAGAATAGGCTTAGAAATAAGGCAAGAAGATCAAGATTCAAGAAAATCACTGTGTGAATTCAAGCAATGCGCCATGCGTCTTCAAGCCATGCGCCATGCACCTTCAAGCCATGCACCATGCGCCTTCAAGCCATGAGCCATGCGCCTCCAAGCCACGCGCCATGTGCCTCCTTGGTGCGCGCGCATGAGTATGCACCTAGCATTAACTCATGCGCCCCATTGGCTCATGCGCCTCTCTAGCTCACGCGCCTCAACGTAGTGTGTTTAACACTCAGTGATTTAAATGAAGACTCAAAGACTTGAAGAGAATTCAAACTACGCCAATGATTCAAACGATGGTTAAATAACACGTGTGCGCCCAAATTGAGGACACCTGTCCACAACGGTCACAATTGTGTTATGTGTCTAACGGCTATAAAAGGACACGTGCTCCACTCAATGAGCGACAACACATTTGTCCTTTGCTCAGAATCATCATGAATTTCCAACGGCTAGTTTTTGAGATTTCACTATAAATACCCCATAACTTCAACATTTTGAAGTTGCTGAGTTTTGCTAAGAATTTCAAGAATTTCTCTCTCAAGCATTTGTTTAAGATTTGAAGATTGCCTTTGTTATTTCCAGAATTCTCAAGAACATCTTCATACCTTCATCCTTAGCCCAGATCTTCAAGCCAAAACACTTTAGTCTTCTTGTGCTCTCAATCTCAAAGATCTAAAGAGCCTTGATACTAAATCACACACGCACCTCTTTAAGTTTGATCACTTAGATCTTTCTTTTAGAGATACACTGGTTTTGTCTATGATTTGTTCTTTCATAGAATATTAGAACTTGAGTTAGTGTATAAGCTCAAAAGATTTTATTTTGTAACACTCTCATTATATAAGATCTCCATTAGAAATCCAAGACTAACCATCTTGGTAGAGGACGTAGATCATTTTCCCGATCGAACCTCTCCAAATAGCTCTTGTTCATATCTTGCTATTTCTTTTTCAAGTCATATCATATCTAACTATTTGATTGTTTATTCATTGTAGATTGATTGATTGAACTGTGTTGTGTTTGTTATATCATTTGCCTTAGTTTCTTATTTCAACCACTTTGAGCCAAAATACTTAGAGTGTGTGTGCGCCCCCTTTATCATACTTTGCGCCTATTTACTTTACCAAATTCAGTTGTGCATTTCACTCACTCACTTAGGCGCATATCATCACTCTTATTTGATAAAGTGCGCATTTGCAATTGAGTTTTTCAAGGGTACGAAAAGAATTTTAAAACACCTATTCACCCCCCCTCTAGCTATTTTTCATACCCTTGTTGCCCTTTGGGACCAACACCTTTGATGGTGCCATATCTCGTCAAGCCTTTTGCAATTCTAAAGTTGGCTCGGTGGGGATTGACTTGCTGAGGAGAGCCAATGTAGAGCTTGTGCAGTTGTCTTCCTTAGAGGCCGGAGATCTCCATTTCTCTTTCCCTTCTCTCTCTCACTCTCTCTTTTTTTTATGACGCACCCTATTTTTTGCCTAGACCGCCCTTTCGGGTTTTCAATCTAGCGGGCATCTATTTTCCGTCCTTTTTTTTTTACTCGATTAATGAGGAAGTGTGCATTGAATCTGGCTGAGGAGATAAGACATGTGATTTTGCGGTGAAGACCTCTTGTCACTAAAGATGAGTGACATTGACTCGACTAGGAAAGTGTCCCTAGTATTGACTTCATGTATGTATTTGTTGAATGACTCACGAAGGCAAGTAAGTCATTAAGAGAGAAGAGAAGGAAATCCCTAATTTGATTGCATGAAATTGGGAGTATGCAGAAAGAATAGAAGCCCTAGACTCGACAAGGAACGGAAAGTGATTCCAAATCTAGGAAAGTTGTTCAATCTTGAGGTGATTAATTCATGGGCAAATGAATCGTACAAAGATGTCTTGAAAAGTTTGAGATGAAGGCCGATCACCATAACGCGCTAGGGCTAAATATATCTTTTTTTTTTTTTTTTTTTTGCATGAGACCGGACCCGAAGGTTGCCTACGTTCCTCCAGTGTAGAGGCACAGGTCACCGTAGTTCTTGTGGATGCTCCATTCGTTGAGATGGTTGTTGCTTCGTCCTTCATCAGTGGAATGATGTTGATCTTGTACTTCTTTGATTGAGGGATTTTTTATTTTTTTTGTGCTCTAACTTTTGCCTAGGTTGATTTAAGGGTTTCAACCTAGCGAGCTTTTTTTTTTTCTTTTTTTTTTATCCCCTTTTGAAAAATTTGTTTCATGATTGTTGCTCCACCTTTCTTTGTCTTGATTTCGTCGTTGTTGATGTCTTTGTTGTTGATGCCGTCGTCGATGTTTAGACCCTAGGCGTTCAAGCGATGGCCTTCATTCCAAAACTTGTTTGGACATTTTTTTATCATTTTGCCAAGAATTAAATTGAACAACTTGGAGGAGTGTATGAGGACAAGAACGACCTTTATTTGATGACTTAATAGACTCGAACATAGGACGAGAGAAAACATTAATGCACACTTAAGAGGAATTTTGATTCTTTTTTTTTTTTTTTTTTTTTTATTCCTACTACTAGGTAGAGAAAGAGAAACGAAGATTGTTGTTGTAGTCCCCATTTTCGAGGTTACCATGAGCCTGCTCACTCGTGTAGATTCAATGCTATGCAAAGACTTTGCTAGTATGCTGAAAGCCCATGCTCTGGAGTGGTTTTTGGCCCTTCCTGCGGGAACAATCTTGGGATATGAAGATTTGAAAGAGAGGTTTTTAAGGAAATTTGGATTCGTGGGAGTTCAAACTGTGGGCTGTCAGGATTTATGTTTGATTAAACAAAATGATGGGGAAAGCGTAGCCAAATTTGCAGAAAGATTCCTGAAGGTAGCGGAAAGAATAGTAGATACGGATGATAACTACGTAGTTGGGTTGTTTATGGCAGGTCTGTTGCCAGGGTATCTTTTACGTGAGTTGGGCATGCGGCTTCCCACCACGATTGAGGAATTAAAAGTCAGAATTAATGGGTATTGTCAGGGGGAGGCCAGGTTCGAAACTCAAAATCAGCCTTATGCCGCCTCTCGAAGAGCTGGTAGAGATCGAGTGGAATATGTTGTTCCAAACGAAAGGAATCAAGGACAGAGAGGCGGACGGAATGGAGGTTGAGGAGGAGGCCGAGGATATGACCATGGACGGGGAGGTGGACGTGGCAGAGGTAGAGGACCCAGAAAACCGTTTTCGAAGCTGAATGCTCAGCCAAGTGCGATTCTGAGGAATATGGAATTCCCTCTAGCTTTTGAAATGTCAGAAACCCAAAGGCGAGACATGGGGCAATTTTGTGAATATCACCATGCAAATGGTAATGCTACAGACGATTGTGTCAATTTAAGGAGGTTGATTCAAGGACGAATAGACGCTGGGCAGCTACAAGAATACGTGCAAATGGAGCAAAATTTTGCCCCACAGGCGAGCAACCAAGAAGACATCTTTGTGATTAATCATCCCGCCACAATTAGCCAGCTCCAGGATCAAATTATGACTTTAGATTATACAGTTAATATCCCAGCATTCCCACCAGAGGAGGATAGGGTAATAAGCTTTACGCACAGGAGTTGGCGGTAATAGTAACTCATGCTTGTCAACCTCTAGTTATCAGCATCCGAGTTGGTAACAAGAACATGCATAGAGTAATTGTGGACACAGGGGCGGGAAGGAATATCCTGTATTATGAGGCATTCAAACGGATGAATTTTACGGAAGCCAACCTATTGCCGCATAATGAATACTTGGAGGGATTCATAAACCATACCGTGAAGCCCAAAGGTGTGATTAGACTTTTGGTTGAAATCAGAGATCCTAAGGAAAGAAAGGTAAAATTCAAGTTAGTAGAGTTCATAGTTCTGGACTTGATATCGTCCTACAACGCCATTTTGGGCACGCCCTTCATGCAGCAGTTTAAAATGGTAGCTTCTATCCCACACCAGCGAGTGAAATTCCGGACAGTAAATGGGATTGGATGTCTCTTGAGCACTCCAAAGATAGCCCTTAAGCGGCAATTAGAAATTCAAAAAGAGCGAATGGCAAATGTGAGCTCTCTGAAAACAGCACAAACCTCCAAAAGGTCGAAAACTAAATTTGTGGGAGTAATTGCAGACTTGGAGGAATGGGAAGTGACAGAGAGTATGCGCCAGAATTCGTCAATAATTCCGACAGATTATGAGGTGCGGGATACAATAATGAGAATGGATGAAGTGGAGGCAATGGCAATTTCAGATACTAAAGCGATGAAGAGCGGGAAAGAGAAGAGGGTTTTGTTTCCGAGAACAACACTGTGGCAATGAAATTAATAGTGGCAGAGATGACATGGTCAAGGGCGGTACACTTTGTGGAGATGAAAGAGCCCGTGATAGAAGAAATCCTAGCAGATAGAGCAGAGCAGGATGGCGTCATAATCTTGTTGGCAGAAAATCCATTAATAGAGGAGATGCAGTCAGAAGAAGAATGTGAAGAAATTGAAGTTGAAGGGCCTGATGGGCTACCGATTATGCACAAAGGACAGGTCGACGAAAAGGCTGCAGAAATGGGAAACAAGCAGCGATAAAAGAAGCCAATTGAGGTTGACACCTTGCAGATGCGAGATGAACCGGACATTCAGGCATCCGAGGAATTAGAGGAAGTGGTGGTAAATGATGAATATCCTGACCAGAAAATTAAGATTGGAACACACTGGAGCAAGGAGGAGCGAGAAAGGTTAGTACAATTCTTGAGGGGAAGCACAAATGTTTTTGCTTGGAAACCTGAAGACATGGAAGGGGTAGACGAGAATATAGCCATGCACTGCCTAAATACAGATCCCAATGTCGAACCATTTAAGCAGAAGGTAAGATACCTTTCAAGCGAGAAGGAGAAGGCAGTAGTAGAAAAGGTCGAGAAGCTATTAAAGGCTGGAATCATAGAAGAGATTACTTACCCCATATGGCTGGCTTGTCCAGTCTTGGTCAAAAAAGCAAATGAAAGTGAAGGATGTGCATTGATTTCACTGATCTTAATACGGCATGCCCCAAAGACTGCTACCCCTCCCTAAAATCGACAAGTTGGTTGACTTAATTGCAGGTCATCAAACACTCAGTTTCATTGATGCATACTCTGGGTATCATCAAGTGAAAATGACTGAAGAGGACAGGGCTAAAACAGCTTTTCGGACCCCGATGGGAAACTTTTGTTATATCATGATTCCGTTTGGGTTAAAGAATGCCGGTGCAACTTTTTAAAGAATGGTGAATTTAATTTTTAAAGTTCAGATCAGATGGAATGTTGAGGCGTATATCGACGACATGGTAATCAAGACGAAGGAGGGGGATCATTTGGCGGATTTGGCGGAAACATTTGATAACTTGAGGCATAATTCCATGAAGTTGAACCCCAGTAAGTGTACTTTCGGGGTGACGGCCGGCAAATTCTTAGGTTTCATGGTGAAGAGACGCGGGATAGAGGCTAACCCGGAGAAAATTGAAGCCTTAGTCAATATGTCCCCCCCCCCCAAGAACATTCAAGAGATTCAAAGGTTAAATGGAAGAATTATTGCATTGGGCAGATTCATCTCACGTTCAGCGGAAAAGTGCTTGCCGTTCTTTAAAGCGCTCAAAGGGAACCAGAAGTTTTCATGGGACGAGCAATGTAGTGAAGCCTTCTCAAAAATTAAGGAATATCTGGGAAAGCCGCCAGTCTTGAGCAGTCCAATTGAGGGAGAAAAGTTGTATATTTACCTTGCACCGTCAGATTTAGCAGTAGCAGCGGTTTTGGTGCGAGAAGAAAGAGGGGTACAAAAGCCAGTGTACTATGTTTCAAAAGCATTAAGTGAAGTAGAGACAAGATACTTTGACGCCGAAAAATTATCTTACTCATTGGTGATAACCTCGAGGAAACTAAGGGCTTACTTCTTGTCACATCCTATCATAGTCTTGACCAATGCTCCTTTAAGAAAGATCTTGCAGCAACCCGACTCGGCGGGAAGGCTCCATAAGTGGTCGATCGAGTTGACAGAGTTTGATATCACTTATGAGGCAAGAAAGGCTATTAAAGCTCAAGCACTGGCAGACTTCATTCTTGAAAGTTCATTTGAGAAGTCACAAAGTGAGTTGGATGTGGGAGCTTCGAGAAAGAGGAAAGCTACAAGTCAAGACCCAAGACAAGAAGAAGAAAAAGAAAGGCCTGAAGGGTGTTGGATATTGCATGTCGATGGCTCGTCAGCAACAGACAAGGGCGGTGCTGGGATAGTCTTGTTAGCTCCCAATGAAGAAAGCAGGCATGAGAAGGCTTTACGGTTCAAATTTTCCGTGTCAAATAACCAGGCTGAGTATGAGGCCTTGATTGCAGGAGTGGAATTATGCCGAGATATCGGAATTAGAAGGGTAATAATTAATTCAGATTCCCAACTAGTGGTAAACCAAGTAAAGGGTTAGTTTGGGGTGCATAACATGCGAGATGGCTAAAAGCTTGCTAGTGACTTTGGAATACTGGGAGCTGATTGGAATATGCCGAGAAGAGAATGAAAGGGCCGACATGGTAAGTAAATCCGCATGCGAGGAGATAGAAAATTTTCCCAAAAAAGTTATTATCGAATTTCTGGAGGAGCCGGTGATTGATAGGCCAATAATAATGAACATTGAGGAGAAGGACGAGCTGGATTGGGTTGGCGAGATGATAGCCTACTTGGAGGAAGAGAAGCTACCGCAAGAGGAAACAAAGGCGATAATAATTAAGAAAACTTCTCCGAGATATACAGTTCAAGATGGGGTGTTATACATAAAGTCTTTCTCAAAGCCATTGTTGAGATGTGTGAGGCCGAGCCTAACTGACCAAGTCCTATTTGAGATACACGAAGGGGTGTGTGGAGGCCACCCGGGAGCCAGAACACTTGCTGACAAAGTCTTGTTCCACGGATATTATTGGCCCAGCCTGAGAAAAGATGCAGAGGAGTATGTGAAAAGATGCGACCAATGCCAGCGACATGCCCATATTCCGCGGCAACCGGAAACCGAGCAGAGCCCAATCGTGGCAGCATGGCCCTTTGATATGTGGGGAGTGGACTTGATTGGGCCTTTTGCGAAAGCCAAAAGCGGAGCCCAGATGGTAATTGTCGCCGTAGATTACTTTACGAAATGGGTTGAAGCGAAAGCCCTGAAATCGACAACGACAAAGGAGGTGATCAAATTCCTGACCGAGAACATTTGGTGCCGATAAGGTCTTCTGAGAATGATCATAACTGATAACGGACCTCAGTTTAGCCTAAAGCTAACTAATTAGTGCAAAAGGCTAAACGTGAAGCATACAACGGCAGCGGTATATTGGCCACAATGCAATGGGCAAGCAGAGGCGGCAAAGAAGCAGGTTCTAGAGATCATGTCAAAAAAATTGAATGAGAGAGGAGGGGCCTGGTTAGAAGAACTCCCAAAGGCACTGTGGTATATAAGAACAACGGTCAAAGGGTCAACCGGATAAACAGCATTTACTATGACATATGGTTCTGAAGCAATGGCGCCAGCTGAGATGGCCCTGCCCATGCATAGAGTAGCCTGTTATGATGAAGTTCGGAATGGCCAAAGGAGAAGCAATGAATTGGATTTGGTGGAGGAAAGGAGAATGCAGGCCAGGATAAGAATGACCAATTATAAACAAAGAGTAAAGGCACAGCATGACAAAAAGGTGCATAAAAGGTCATTTAATCCAGGAGATTGGGTGCTGAGAAGTGTGGAGGCCCAAGGAAAAAAACCAGGGTATTCAAAGCTGGATTCGATATGGGAAGGACCTTATCAGGTAGACAGGATGGTGCGAGAAGGAACCTACCTGCTCAGAGATCCCGACGGAAAAGAAATCAAGCATACTTGGAACGCCCATCACTTAAAGCGATATTATCCGTAAGTATGTTCTCGGCCTAAGAAATATGGAAAGAGGGTGGAACGAGATGATATTTATGTTAAATTATGGTTTTCTTTTTATGTCGCTTTCATTAATATAAGAAGAAAATTATGTGAATTGTTGCTATGTTTGGGATGTTAAAGGAATTAATAAAATGACATTTTAAAATTATAGCCTTTTTTATATCGTTTTACAAGAAAATATTTGTTGTAGTAAGGATGATGAATACTTATTTGGTTTATACCTTATGCTATTATATCAAATGAGAAAGAAAGTCGGCAAGGTCAAAAGGCGATAAAAAGATAATGTCATCATGGCACATACATCAAAGGTGTAAAATAAATAAAGACTTGGATAAATTTTTGCAAGCATTAATTCGACATCAAAAGATGGAATTGGTGATAACACAATAGTCAGAAAGAAAATGGAACAACGGGAAGTAATGGCCTAACAGACATTAGTAAAAAAAAAAGGTTTTTAAAATGCCGCTTTGCGGCGACATCATGTCAACGATGTCAGGTATCATGGCACGATACTAAAGGTTTTAAAATGCTGCCTTGCGGCGACATCATGGCAACGATGTCGGGTATCATGAAAACGATACCAAGGTTTTTAAAATGCCGCTTTGCGGCGACATCATGGCAACGATGTCAGGTATCATGGAAACGATACCAAAGGTTTTTAAAATACCGCTTTGCGGCGACATCATGGCAACGATGTCAGGTATCATGGCAACGATACCAAAGGTTTTTAAAATGTCGCTTTGTGGTGACATCATGGCAATGATGTCAGGTATCATGGCAACAAAACCAAAGGTTTTAAAATGCCGCCTTGCGGCGTCATCATGGCAACGATGTCGGGTATCATTGCAACGATACCAAGGTTTTTAAAATGCCGCTTTGCGACGACATCATGGCAACGATGTCAGGTATCATGGAAATGATGCCAAAGGTTTTTAAAATGCCGATTTGCGGCGATATCATGGCAACGATGTCAGGTATCATGGCAACGATACCAAAGGTTTTAAAATTCCGCCTTGCGGAGACATCGTGGCAACGATGTCGGGTATCTTGGCAACATTACCAAAGGTTTTTAAAATGCCGCTTTGCGGCGACATTATGGCAACGATGTCAGGTATCATGGAAACGATACCAAAGGTTTTAAAATTCCGCCTTGCGGCGACATCATGGCAACGATGTCAGGTATCATGGCAACGATACCAAGGTTTTTAAAATGCCGCTTTGCGGCGACATCATGGCAACGATGTCAGGTATCATGGCAATGATACCAAAGGTTTTAAAATGCCGCCTTGCGGTGACATCATGGCTACGATATCAGGTATCGTGGCAACGATACAAAGGTTTTTAAAATGCCGTTTTACGGAAACATCATGGCAACGATGTCAGGTATCATGGCAACGATGCCAAGGGTTTTGAAATGCCGCTTTGCGGCAACATCATGATAACGATGTCAGGTATCATGACAATGATACCAAGGTCCTTCAAATGTTGTTTTTCGGCGATATCATGGTAACAATGTCAGGCCATGAATAACAAAGTGGAAAACATGAAAGTAAACAATTCAAGGCAACAATGCAGGCCAATAAGGGCAGAATATTGATGACAATAACATATGGGAAAAATAAACGGACGATGGGTTGAATCAAACTGAAAAATTTGTGATGGAACCGTTAAAACTATAAAATATTGAAGCAAACCACCAAAAGCTTTCATTAATAATTACATATTGGCCCCACAACAGGTCGGGGCCATAAGCTCTCCGAAGTCTAACAAAAAAAAAAGGGAAAAAAGGGAAGTTAAAGGAAATAAAGATGTTGATATTGATGGTCAGGCCTTCCTCGCCGTCACCGGCACCTTCATCCCCAGCACCATCATCAAAGTCATTATCATCATCACCATCGTCTATATCCATCTCGTCTCCACCGTCACCACCAGAAGAACCAACGGACAGCATCTCTTCATCCATGAGATTCTCGTTGTCGGGATCAGGGGTCTCTTCTTATTCTTCGTCATTTTCTTCATCCTCCTCCTTAACATCAGAAGAGGACTTACTTTTTGAAGACGAAGAGTCACCGGTAGAGGGAGACTGTACCAGCGTAGAACGTTCCCCATTGCTGTCTGATGGTGATTGTTCCAGAGGCATTAGGGGAAAAAGAGGATAGGTAGAATTTGAGTCCCAACCTCCCATATCGTAATCTTCATAATCAGAAAAGTCAGAGCTCATTTTTCTTGTAAAAAGGATAAAGGAATTGGAAAATAAAAGAGAAGTAAAACTTAAAAGGATAAAGTTCACCTTTTATAGGCCGAGAAGGCAAAGGGGCGACTTGCAGAAATTGTCATAAATACGCCCAGTTCCCAAGGTAATGATGAAATCAGAAGTTCAATCGGTCATGTCACAAGGTTCAAAGTTGGATTCATTAAGATTTTGGGGGCTGAATGGCACGTCAAAATTAATAATCTATACTGGCGGCAACCACCCCTTTTGACGTCATCAAAAACAACGGCTAGGGGTAATACATGTATACGAACCAATGCCGTGGTAGGATGTTCATGACATCATAAGTCTACTCTAGAGCAAACAGAGTAATTTACAACAAATAAGCAAAATTACGTGTATAAAACATAGACGACATAATAAAGAATAGAAAAAATAGAGAAAAGAAATGTCATCAAACGACATCAAAGAATCCAGTCGCCAAAAAAATGCTTAGACAGCAACATCGTAGAAAATGATATCAATGTTTAAGCCATAGGAGGTTTAAGTTTGTGGCATGAAGAGACAAAAAGATGGAATACATCATTAACATGCGAAATCAAGGAATGGCAAGGTCAAATACGAATATATCAAGAAATAATTCAAAACAAACGAGATAGCCTAAAGACTAGTCTCGCTATTTTTTGGGGGAAAAGGTTCAAATTGGGTTTGAACAAAAGGACCATACTTCAATAAAATCTACAAAAAACAAAAAGGGCAAAAAAAGGGAAAACACAATCAGGCAAGGAAAAGCATAATGAAAGAAAAGTGTTACTAAAACAGGAGCAAAGGCCAAAGCTGGCTAATGGTATACAAGCCAAACAAAAAGTAAACATTGTTTCATCGCCCCAGCGACATCAAAAAATAAAACAGGGGAAAGTATTGTTTGATACATCAACAACAGATAATCAAATGACAGAAGGTGAGCCAAGGATCAGGCCGAAAGCAAATCAAATCAAACCTGAGAACGACGCTCGTTAATTGAGGCAACAGCAGCGACTTTAGCCTCAGTCAAGGCTTGAGTTTTGCTAACCACAAGGTCATACCATCGACGCACAATTTGAGGATCGGAAACAGGAGGAGGAATCCACTTAGCTTTGCCAAGAGAAAGATCTTCAGAAGCCAAGTCACAAAGCTCATCTGCGGAATAAGGGATAAGAGCATGTCCCTGGCGGGAATGGTCACTAAATAATATTTCGGAACCCCACTTCAAAAGTCTCTCGGCAGTAATGGCGGGAATTTCCTGATGATCAGCAGCGGCAGCATGGAGAATTTGAAGAGCAATCTGATCTCGCGCCTCTTGTAAATCATCAGCCTCTTGAGTTTTGAGGTGGGTAAGATCAGCTTCCAGTTTGGTTATGTTCTCCTTTATCTTGCCGGCATCATCAGTTAAGAGAGCAACTTGATCAGCAAAATCTGACCTAGCTTTCTCGGCCACCTCTAAATCCAATCGAGCCTTCTCAGCTAGACTTTCAAGGTCCTTTTTCTCTTTTTCCAGCTTTTCAATAGAGGCATTCCGGCATTGAATTCTCTTTTTCTCAATCTCCCAATTGGCATTGGCGGCTTTCAATTGAGATTTTTTCCGAGCAATCTCACCCTCAAGATCCTGATTCTTTTGAACAAGTGCTAAAATTTTACTGCTTATCTAAAACAAGGGAGTACAGAAAGAAATTAGTAAGGAATCTAAATGCCGAGGAAGAAAAAGGCAAAAAGTGAAAAGCACACCATTGACATATGAACACCAGTTTCGCCGGCAAGTAAACTCGCTGACATAGTGGGAAATATCAATTTGATCTAAGTCAACAATTCTTCGATGAGCAGCAACACCCAAAACAGTTTTCTCAGAAGGAGGATCTAAGTGCATCAAGCCTTTAATAGCAGGGGCAATATGATAAACTTCCCGGGCAAGGCGAGTTATAGAGTCAGGGTCAGAAGGCATTACAAAACTGGGTTTAAGCCAACTCGCTTGGACAGCAACAGAGGTATTTTCAGTTCCAGCAGATCGAGAAGGGGGAGAAGGATTGGTCTGAGTGTTGTCCTCAACAGTTAAGTCATGAACAAAAAGATCTTCATTTTGAGCGATGGTCATGTTAATAGCATCATCCTGGCCTACGGACTCATCAACAATAGATTGGCTAGCCGTTTCGTGCACGGCTGGCCCAGTATCAGCGGCATGAGAACTGGGGGCTAAAGCGAGATTATCCAGCTTGGGTTCATCAGGTTGAGACTTTGCAAGTCGCCTCCTCTTTTGAAGTCTTGATTTTCTCTAGGTCCGCGACAAGCTTCGCAGCAGTAGTGGCATCATCATCGGTGCCATCTTGGGAAATGGGAAGAGGTAGATCTGAAGGAAGTGCAGCTAAGCGAGAATTGCGTCTTCCCACAAGGTGGGTACGATCTTTCTCAGAAGTGATATTAGCGTTATGCTGGGAACCAGAGCTCATATTGCGTTGAACTGAAACATAGTAAAAAGGAAAAGTTAAAACAGGCAAGCAATTCAAAACTCACAATTGAATACGAGAATAAGAAAGGACAATCGTACGCAAAACTTCGGACATAGCAGGACAATGCCGAGGTTCAATGCACTTCCGACATTCATGAGTCAGCAAAAAACCCGAGTGTAGTTCCCAACAAGCATAGCTTTCCATATGGATCACATCAAACCGTGCCCCAACTATCGGAAGGTTGTCAGAAATGCCGGTTTGACAGAGTAGTTGGTGATCAGATAAGATTTGATACCAAGAAATTCGAGCATTGGGACAACTGGGGGAGGAGGAGAAAGAGTTTATAATGCGTTGTCTAAGGGCTTCATCTTAGGGATTCAACTCTTCTTTTTTCCCAAGAGAATGCTTAAGGTCCTTAAGGCAGTAAGGATGAGTCCATCCCGAGCGGGAAATAATGAATAGAGGGTTGGCCAACCAGTTATGGATCTTGCCCGGAAGAGAGGTGAAGATTTTGTCTTGTAAATATTTTAAAGAAACTCTTGTTTCAGAAGTCCCATCAGGACGTTTAGTAGTCTTTTTGTACGTAGAAAAGAAACTTTTGAATAAAGGGAGGGTAGGTTCACGGCGAAGGGCGCGACAAACAAGAATAAAGCAGGTAAGGATCCTGAAAGCATTAGAATGGATCTCCATAATCGATGCTTGTAACACATGAAGGAAAAGGGTAATGAAAGGGTCAATAGGAATTCGGAGACCAGCATCTAGTTGGGCAGAAAAGACAATAATCCCATCTGAGCGACTCCGAGACGCGGCAAGAGAAACGTCCCCTTAAAATTCAGAAATGTGATATACAACCTGGTCGATATTGTATTTATTATGCCATTTAGTTATGGGATTTCTGTCCAAATCGCCGTAAGGGTTATAATCAGGAGCAGTAAAGTCATAAACAGGCCTCCCAGAAATTATGCGAAAAGGAACATGGTCACCTGGATCTGCAGGAGCCGAAGCTATAGACTGACAACTGGACCCAGTTTGATCAGACATGTTGTGAGAGGAGCTGGAAGATGAAAGAACTTATTTATAACGGCGTCTTTGCCTCAAAGTAACAGAATTTGAGGGAAGGGGATTCACAACATTATTTTGCAAGTATTGTTTATGTAAAAAAGAGCAAGCGATAAAACAATGAACGAGAATCATAGAATTGATGGGACATGAGAATTGATGGGACATGGGGGTTGCCCGAGAAAGGAAAATTCCACCTTTCATCTGAAGAAATGAAATTAAGTCGGAATATTCCTTGTATTTGTTTACTATGGCCCTAAGATCATCTAATGTAAGTCTCATCTAAAGATTCAGATCGAATTTGTAAAACCCACCAAACTTTTGGCAAATCCCATATTTAATTTTCCTGCTAGTCACTTTTATCCTCGCCATGAAATAAAGAGTGAAAGGGGTGATAAGACCAAAGATAAAAAAGAAGAAGTAAAAGAAAACAGAAATACCTGAAGAAATATCGGAAGATGGAGAGATTTGGTCGGAATTTTCAGTCGGCCCCAGAGAAGACCGTCGGAGAAAATGGAAGGCCTGGGATAAACAACGAGCCAGCGATTAAGACGGAACACCTTGACCGGAAAAGGGCAAGGAGTAAGAATCAGGTGTCGGATTTCAAAACAAACGGTGAAATTGGCCGGGAAAAGGAAAAGAAGGAAGTTAGGGTTTTATTGTCGCCTGAGAAGAGGGTTTAAAGGAAAAGGGGAAAGTGAAAAGTTAAAATGGGGAAATCAGTATTTATATGGAAGGGGCATTGACGGCTGGCCCGAGGCGAAGTAACACAATTATGCGCTGTTAACCCAATTTTTCGAAATAAGGGGTCAAATCACTACGCACTAAGCCCCAGGTGACGGCTCCACTAAGGGTCAGGAACCGCTTACACTGCCCAATCGTATGAATCCACATGTACACGTCAAAATCCTATAAGAAGCATCTCATCAAAATAGCGAGAAGAGGATAAGCGACATATTGAACTTCTCACCTTCGACCATAAATGGATCTCGCCAAGAACTTGGGGGCTATTGATGCTACCATGTCAAAATGTGAATTAGGATTTGTTGAAGTATTAAATAAGTTGGGCAAGATAAAAGCCCAACCCAGTACAAAGAATTGGGCCAAAGAGAAGAGTGATAGGCCGGTAGTCAAGAAACGAAGCATAAAAATGATTTCTCAGCTATTGGGCCGGGAAGAGTCTAGCACAGTACGGAGCAACATCAAAAGAAGCGACATAAAGAGTAAGGGTGGCATGAAGCAAGGGAGCGAGAATAAGGACTTCAGAAGGGTAATACAAGAAGAAGGGCAACATGAGGGAGTATTGATGTCGGCGGCGACTTAAAGAGAAAGGTATTAAAAGTGTGACAGTACGGGACCCCACCAAAACTGTCGTAATCAGTACTTGAATGTGCAGGCATGTTAAGTGCTGTTGTAACGACCCCAAAACCCGTCCCAATTTATTTCATATTTTTGGGGATTTTAATTTGAACTTATGTGTGCATTTTATGTGTTGCATCATATTTCATGACTTGCATATTTTGTTTGATTAAATGTGCTATTTATTAAGTTAGTAGTAATAATGGTTAAGGGAGTTAAATAATTAAGTTGAAACTTTAGGGTCCTTAGTGAAATTATAACTTTAGGGGCTTAATTGTTCAACTTGAAAGTCAAGTGACCAAAGTAGAAAATGGGGTAAAGATTTTTATTAAAACATGTTTATCCCTTCTCCCTCTCTATCTGTGTTTGCATTTCTCAGTATTTCTCTCTCGTTTCATTCCTAGGGTTAAGAGAAAAAGGTAAGTTCATTTCATTTGATTTTATATCTTTTAAATTACTTATCCGTTTTAAAATCTAATTATATAAAAATGATCAGGGCGTTGAATAGGTCATTTCTACCCGAACAAAACATATTTCTGCGATACTTTTTCCCGAAATAGGTAAGTTACTAATTCCCCTTGAAATGTTAAAATGGTCATATATGTTACACTTGATACTTGTGATTGTTATTTTGTGATTTGGATAATTTTTGTGATACTTGTGATTTTGGGACAAAGGGAGTAATTGTCTAAGTTATATGGGTTGTGTTCAAAGAGTGGTAAGAGTATGTTCTGGGTGGAGTTTGTACTCAGAAGAAGTATGGGAATGTTATAAGTGTTAATGTGTAGTACTTTTGGGACGGTGGAACGAAGGGAGTAAAATTATCAAGTTTTGGGCCTGGCGGGTAAGTTGGGCGGCCACCCAGAATGGGGCCAGCGACCGAACATCTATCTGAAAGGTTTTTGTCTTGGAACAGAGTAGTTTGGGCGGCCGCACAGTCTGCTGTGGGCGACCACCCATGGTTGCTGAAAAGTTGAGTTGTTCCATTTTAGTTGAAGTAGAGTTCAATCGTGGTCTAGGTCTTAGGTGATATCCTAGAGTACCTAGAGGGTTGTTGTGGAACGCTCTAGTGTTTGAAATCGGTTCCTTTGTGAACATATGTGTTGTGGAATTTGACTAAATGGTAATTGGATATTGTTAAACATCTTTTGATGTGTTTTGGATTGGTGCATATTTGTAATGAGTTTTGTGTGGTTTCCTACTTTGGAATCATGCCCCGGTTGTTGTTTAAGCAAGTATTCATTACTATGCTCATGTTTAAAGTCCAGCTGGTACTTGTTGTGGTGTCGGGCAGTGGTAGAGATTATAATGGCACACGAGCCAAGTTCATTGTAAGGCTTCTACCATTGGTTTCCCATTTTAACCCCCTTTCTTGGGCCACAGATTGGGTTTGGGATAGCTCTCCGTTGTGTGAGTTTAGTCACCGTTTGGGTTATGACTTTGTGTCATTTCCCCCCGTTGTTGTTGTTGTTTTTGTTGTTTGGTTCATGAACCGGTTTCATCCCTTTGGTGCTGCTCAGTTGATACCTCTCTGATGGTTATATGTTTGATTCGAGAACCTTGGCTCAGTATCCACGAATGAGTGTTTATTTCCACCTTATGTGTGGTATAATGGAGTGGCTTTGCCTCTCATGTTATGTGCTAAATGAATGTGTATTGACATTGTTCAATTATGAGTATCATTTCAGCATGTAACATAGTTGCATTTTAGTAGCTTACTGAGATTTATTCTCACCCCGTTCCTTTCAATGTTGTTTTCCTTAGATAAAGGAGAGCCCAGGAGATAGGTCACTTCACAAGGGAGGACGTCGAGGTGGTGATTTTGGGTAAGATATTTTGGGATATGTGTTATGTAAAGGCTACATTATGTAAATGTATAACCTTTTGGGTAGTGTACCCGTGACTTTATCTTTGTATCACCTATTTTTGGAACATGTAGGTGATTTGTAAATTTGTAAGTAAAGTGTGTAAGCCTTGTGGCTAAGTACTTTGGGTTGTGAAAGTTTGTTTGTGTGAAATGAAATCAAGTTTCAAGTAAATGTGTTTGGTTATATGAAACTTTTATGAAAGGACATTTCGAAAAATTTTCCTAAAATGTTTATGACGTCTTTCGATCGTGTCCCGAGCGTGGGGCCAAGTAGGACCACGGGTACGGGCAGCAATAGTTTGTATCAGAGCTTGGTTGTAGATGGTCTAGAATGACTAAGTGACCTAGGAGGGTAGTTGTGTATAGAGTGAGTAACGTTGAGTGTCTTATGCAGGTATTTATTGAAAATGGTTGAGACTGAAGGAGATCAGGCTGGTTCTTCAGAGCAAGGGGATGCCAGAGAAGAGGCCCGAATCATGTTTCAAGGGATGTTTGAAGCAGCAATGAAAACTCTTAATGATCAAAGGTAAGGAGGACAACAAGCACCTTCGAGATATGGGTTAGAACAGTTCCTAAAGATGAAACCAATGGGTTATAAAGGAGAACCAGAGGTAACAAAGGTCGAGAGGTGGATAGAGTCGATGGAGAAAATATTTGATGTTCTCAGATGTACTGATAAAGAACAAGTCAGGTTTGCTACTTATAAACTGAGTGGAGCTACTGAGCACTGGTGGAGAGCTTTGAAAACTAATTGGGATGAGAATCATGTACCCTATACTTGGGAGAATTTTCTGAAGAAGTTCAAGGAACATTTCATTCCTCGGGTAGATCAAGACAAGAAAGAAATGGAGTTTCTTAACCAGGAGCAGAATACTATGTCTGTGGCTCAGTATACATCCAAATTCACGGAGTTATCCAGGTACTGTACTCACTTAGTGGCAACTGAGGAGAGGAAGGCTATGCGATTTATAAAGGGATTGAGAACTGTGATCCGAAGTCAACTAGTATCCCACAAGTTGTAAGATTTTTAAGATGCTGTTGATAGAGCATATCAGGTGGAGCATGATATACAAGAGCATAAGAGGAAAGTTGAATTGACATGTACAGGAAGGCAAGGAAGACCTCAACCACAGCGTGGTGATAATTGAGGAGGATAGGGAACACCATCACAATTTAGAGGGCAACCGCAGGGGCAACAAATTGCCAGAAATCAAGGTAACACCCCAGGAAATCAAGGTAGAAGAATATGTAATTACTGTCAGAAGGAAGGGCACTCTGAAGAGCGATGTTGGAAGAAGCTGGGAAAGTATTTGAATTTTGGTCAGCTTGGCCATTTTCAGAGGGATTGTCCACGAGCAAGGATTGTACCATATGGTAGTGGAGCAGGATCATCTCAGGGTCAGAAGAGGGATGCCTCAGGGAAGCCTAAAGTGCAAGGTCGTGTTTTTACTATCAACCAACATCAGGGTTCAGATTCTTCTAATGTGATAGGAGGTATAATTTATGTGTCTAGTTTAAGGGCACGTGCACTTATAGACCCTGGCTCTTCGCATTCTTATATGTCTATGCATTTTTCTTCTCGATTGCATGTTTCCTTTGAATCTCTACCTTATGTGTTAGAGGTGTCTACTCCTATAGGGGAGTGTTTGGTGACTAATAAGGTGTTACGTGGTTGTGATGTGCATATTTGGGAGCATGTTTTATTTGCTGATTTAGTTGTTTTGCCATTACAAGATTTTGATATTATCTTGGGAATCAATTGGTTGAGTAAATACCATGCTTCAGCTGATTGTTATAAAAAGGTGGTTACATTTTCTATTCCTGATGTGCCTAAATTTACTTTTGAGGCTGCTCCTTTGGGTAAGGGAATTCATATTATTTCTTATGTGAAAGCTAGAAAGTTGTTTCATCGTGGTTGCACGGGGTATTTGGCCAGTGTTATTGATACTACTAAAAAGTTGCCTGAAGTAGAGGATGTTCATATTGTGAAAGAGTTTCCTGATGTGTTCTCTACTGAGTATTTTATGCCTCCTGATAGGGAGATCGAGTTTTGTATTGACTTACTTCCAGGTACTACCCCGATATCTGAGTCACCTTACAGAATGGCTCCAGCTGAATTAAAGGAGTTGAAAGTTCAATTGCAAGAGTTGCTTGATAGGGTTTTCATCTGACCCAGTGTATCACCGTGGAGAGCTCATGTGTTGTTTGTAAAGAATAAAGATGGGTCCTTGAGACTATGCATCGACTATAGAAAACTGAATCAGGTGACTGTAAAGAACAAATATCATTTGCCTCATATTGATGATTTATTTGATCAACTCCAAGGGTCATTTGTCTTTTCTAAGATTGATTTAAGGAGTGGGTAACATCAGTTGAAGATTCACTCAGAAGACATTCCTAAGACTGCTTTCCGTAGTAGGTATGGTCATTATGAGTTTCTTGTTATGCCTTTCGGGTTAACAAATGCTCCAGCTGTTTTTATGGATATGATGAATCGGGTTTTCAAGCCTTATCTTGATTCTTTTGTGGTTGTGTTTATTGATGACATCCTGGTTTATTCTAAGTCTCGAGAAGAACATGAGCAACACTTGCGAATGGTTCTATCTATTCTTTGGGAGAAGCAGTTGTTTGCAAAATTCAGTAAGTGTGCTTTTTGGCTCGACGAAGTTTCTTTTCTGGGACATGTGGTTTCTAATAGAGGTATATCGGTTGATCCATCAAAAATTGAAGCCATTGTAAATTGGAAGAGGCCATAATCAGTTACTGAAATTCGAAGCTTCTTGGGGTTAGCTGGGTACTACAGAAGATTCATTGAAGGGTTTTCTAAAATTGCAACACCATTGACTCAGTTGACTCAAAAGAATGTGCCATATGTATGGGATGATAAATGTCAAGTCAGTTTTGAGGAGTTAAAGAAGAGGCTGACCACCGCTCCTATTCTTGCACTGCCTAATGGGAATGATGACTTGGTAATTTATAGTGATGCTTCAAAAGAAGGCTTGGGGTGTGTTTTAATGCAGAGTGGGAAGGTAATTGCGTATGCTTCAAGGAAGTTAACTCTGAGTGAGCAGAATTATCCAACCTATGATATGGAGCTAGCTGCGATTGTTTTTGCGTTACACAAATGGAAGCATTATCTATATGGAGCAAAATTTGAGATTTTCACAGATCATCAGAGTTTGAAGTATCTTTTCTCCCAGAAAGAGTTGAACAATAGACAGCGTAGATGGATGGAGCTGTTGAAGGATTATGATTGCACCATTTCTTATCATCCAGGCAAGGAAAATGTGGTAGCCGATGCTATTAGTAGGAAGTCTTATGTAGCTTCATTGATGGTACGGGAATGGAAGATGTTAGAAGATGCTCGAGATTGGTGTCCTTATGAGTTGAGGCATGGGGCTGTATTTGCGATTATCAGAGTATTGCCAACCTTAATTCAAGAAATAAAGGTTTCTCAGAAAGATGACCCCGAGTTAGTAAAGATAATGGGAAAAATCAAAGATGGAAGATTTGAAGACTTTTCTCTCAGTTCTGAAGGGGTATTGACTTTTTTAGATGGCGATTATGTGTTCCTAATGTTGATGGAATTAAACTCCATGTTCTTGAGGAAGGCCATAAGTCGAGGTATACTATTCATCCCGGGAGTACTAAAATGTATCAAGATATGAAGAAACACTTTTGGTGGAACAACATGAAGCGAGAAATAGCAGATTATGTGTCGAAGTGTTTAACTTGTCAACAAGTGAAAGCTGAACATCAAAGACCCGCAGGTTTGCTTCAACCTTTAGAAATACCGGAATGGAAATGGGAACATGTTACTATGGACTTTGTGTCAAGGTTACCTCGTACGCGAAGAAGGCATGATGCATTTTGGGTGATTGTGGATAGATTGACAAAGTCTTCTCACTTCTTTCCTATTGAGATGGGTTATTCTATGGAAAGGCTTGCTACGTTGTACATTAATGAGATAGTGAAGTTACATGGAGTTCCAGTTAGCATTATTTCTGATCGTGATCCAAGATTCACTTCTCGGTTTTGGCAAGCATTTCAAAAGGCTTTGGGTTCAGAGTTGAGGTTTAGTACTGATTTTCATCCTCAAACAGATGGTCAGTCAGAAAGAACCATTCAGATTCTTGAGGATATGTTGAGGGCTTGTTCAGTTGATTTTACAGATTCTTGGGATATTCATTTGCCTCTCGTGGAATTTGCTTATAACAACAGTTTTCAGTCGAGTATAGGGATGGCTCCTTATGAAGCATTGTATGGAAGAAAATATCGTTCACCTATTTGTTGGGATGAAGTTGGGGAAGCAAAAAATTTGGGGTGTTGACATGGTTAATGATTCAGTTGAAAAGGTTAAGCTTATTCGGGATCGATTGACTACTGCCCAGAGTCGAAAAAAGAGTTATGCAGATCACCGGAGGCGAGACCTTGAGTTTGAAAAGGGTGACATTGTGTTTTTGAAAGTTTCTCCAAAGGTGGGAATTAAAAGATATGGGAAGAAAGGTAAACTTGCTCCAAGGTTCGTAGGGCCTTTTGAGATTTTAGGAAGAGTTGGAGATCGAGCTTATCGTCTTGCGTTACCTCCTTCTCTTGATAAGATTCATAATGTGTTTCATGTTTCGATTCTTCGAAAGTATGTGTATGATCCATCTCATGTGTTATCTGAGATACCTGAGGATATTGAACCAAGTATGTCCTATGAGGAGCATCCAGTTCAGTTCAGGTGATTGATTCTAAAGTTCAAGAATTGAGAACTAAGAGTATTCCTCTTGTTAGAGTTGTGTGGAGGAACCATAATGTGGAAGAATCTACTTGGGAGCTTCGAGAGGAAATGGAAAAGAAATACCCTTGCTTATTTGACACTTTTGGTAAGTTACCCTAAAATTCGGGACGAATTTTCTTTAAGGGGGAGTGATTGTGACGACCCCAAAACCCGTCCCTATTTATTTTATATTTTTGGGGATTTTAATTTGAACTTATGTGTGCATTTTATGTGTTGCATCATATTTCATGACTCGCATATATTGTTTGATTAAATGTGCTATTTATTTAGTTAGTAGTAATAATGGTTAAGGGAGTTAAATGATTAAGTTGAAACTTTAGGGTCCTTAGTGAAATTATAACTTTAGGGGCTTAATTGTTTAACTTGAAAGTCAAGTGACCAAAGTAGAAAATGGGATAAAGATTTTTATTAAAACATGTTTATCCCTTCTCCCTCTCTCTCTGTGTGTTTGCATTTCTCAGTAATTCTCTCTCGTTTCATTCCTAGGGTTAAGAGAAAAAAGGTAAGTTCATTTCATTTGATTTTATATCTTTTAAATTACTTATCCGTTTTAAAATCTAATTATATAAAAATGATCAGGGCGTTGAATAGGTCATTTCTACCCGAACAAAACATATTTCTGCGATACTTTTTCCCGAAATAGGTAAGTTACTAATACCCTCTTTAAATGTTAAAATGGTCATATATGTTATACTTGATACCTGTGATTGTTATTTTGTGATTTGGATAATTTTTGTGATACTTGTGATTTTGGGACAAAGGGAGTAATTGTCTAAGTTGTTTGGGTTGTGTTCAAAGAGTGGTAAGAGTATGTTCTGGGTGGAGTTTGTACTCAGAAGAAGTATGGGAATGTTATAGGTGTTAATGTGTAGTACTTTTGGGACGGTGGAACGAAGGGAGTAAAATTATCAAGTTTTGGGCCTGGCGGGTAAGTTGGGCGGCCGCTCAGAATGGGGCCGGCGACCGCACATCTATCTAAAAGGTTTTTGTCTTGGAACAGAGTAGTTTGGGCGGCCGCACAGTCTGGTGTGGGCGACCGCCCATGGTTGCTGAAAAGTTGAGTTGTTCCATTTTAGTTGAAGTAGAGTTCAATCTTGGTCTAGGTCTTAAGTGATATCCTAGAGTACCTAGAGGGTTGTTGTGGAACGCTCTAGTGTTTGAAATCGGTTCCTTTATGAACATATGTGTTGTGGAATTTGACTAAATGGTAATTGGATATTGTTGAACATCTTTTGATGTGTTTTGGATTGGTGCATCTTTGTGATGAGTTTTGTGTGGTTCCCTACTTTGGAATCATGCCCCGGTTGTTGTTTAAGAAAGTATTCATTACTATGCTCGTGTTTAAAGTCCAGCTGGTACTTGTTGAAGGGTCGGGCAGTGGTAGATATTATAATGGCAAACGAGCCAAGTTCATTGTAAGGCTTCTACCATTGGTTTCCCATTTTTAACCCCCTTCCTTGGGCTACGGATTGGGTTTGGGCTAGCTCTCCTTTGTGTGAGTTTAGTCACCGTTTGGGTTATGACTTTGTGTCATTTTCCCCCCGTTGTTGTTGTTGTTGTTGTTTGGTTCATGAACCGGTTTCAGCCCTTTGGTGCTGCTCAGTTGATACCTCTCTGATGGTTATATGTTTGATTCGAGAACCTTGGCTCAGTATCCACGAATGAGTGTTTATTTCCGCCTTTTGTGTGGTATAATGGAGTGGCTTTGCCTCTCATGTTATGTGCTAAATGAATGTGTATTGACATTGTTCAATTATGAGTATCATTTCAGCATGTAACGTAGTTGCATTTTAGTAGCTTACTGAGATTTATTCTCACCCCGTTCCTTTCAATTGTGTTTTCCTTAGATAAAGGAGAGCCCAGGAGATAGGTCACTTCACAAGGGAGGACGTCGAGGTGGTGATTTTGGGTAAGACATTTTGGGATATGTGTTATGTAAAGGCTACATTATGTAAATGTATAACCTTTTGGGTAGTGTACCCGTGACTTTATCTTTGTATCACCTATTTTTGGAACATGTTGGTGATTTGTAAATTTGTAAGTAAAGTGTGTAAGCCTTGTGCCTAAGTACTTTGGGTTGTGAAAGTTTGTTTGTGTGAAATGAAATCAAGTTTCAAGTAAATGTGTTTGGTTATATGAAACTTTTATGAAAGGACATTTCGAAAAAAATTCCTAAAATGTTTTATGAAGTCTTCCGATCGTGTCCCGAGCATGGGGCCAAGTAGGACCACGGGTACGGGGCGCGACAGCTGAGCTAACAAACTTATGAGTAACCAATAGGAAGGCTCCAGCTGGCAAAAGGCGCATGTAAAGTGTGATCATAGACACGAGCTGGGCACATGACACCTGGGTATAAATAGAAAGAGTCATCACTGATAAAAGGTAATCGTTGTTTTTGCCTAAAACACGCACACACCTACTAGATTTGTTCTCTCTCCAAAATCAAACACTTACTCTCACGCCGGAGGGGCTTACGCCGAAGGTGCCCTCGGCTTAGTGACGTGTGTTACTCGTGCAGGCCTTGCTCTGGAGTTGCAGTTGAGTTCTCCTTCTAGACTATCGGCGGATCCAGTGCCTCGGACTTGCATTTGATTCCGGCGCATCACTGATTTCCAAATTGTCACAGTACCACTGTTTTCGGTTAAACATCTTTTTTCAGTGTTTGGATTAAAGTTAGAAACAATACAATATTTATTCTATAGCTTAAAGTTTTCTTGCTACTTTGTGTTTCTGGGAGAAGGAAGGGAAGTTGCTCTGGAGGTTATTTTCATTTGTCTCCCCAGATATCTTGAAGAACTATTTATCAAAATTTATTGGTTTACATTTAAGCTCTCCCAGAAGTGAATTCAAATTTTAACCAGTGCTTGTTTGGCACTACCCAGATCCTGCAAGCTGCCTACCTCTTGTACCAAGGAGTTCTCTAACGCACAACCCCTGCCTTCCTACGAGGACATATATACATATTTTTCATACACAAACATAAATTAAACATTTTGTTCACGAAACTTTATTGTATCTGTGCCCTATATCGTCTTGTACATTCACAATCAGATGCTCTTCCACTTATAGACTTTCATTCATTAATCCCACACCTTCAAGGCTGCTTTCCCATGTCAATATTAGTGAGGTTATTGAGTTATTATGTTGTGCAGGTTGGATGTGGAGTTGGAAACACCACTTTCCCGTTATTTGCTACTTACCAGGAGATATTTATTAACGCTTGCGACTGCTCACAACGTGCTGTGGACATGGTTCAGGTGTGGATTCTGTAACTGAGCTAAAAATCCATGCCTGAAAGTTGTAATTGATAAATTTTTTCATGTTGTCATGGCTGTTAGCATTACTGTTATACAATGTTTCAAGAATGAATTCCTTTATAAAAAAAATATAAGCACTATAAAATTTAATACGCTGAACGCCAACTTAATTACTTGGAAAAAATTTGTTATGACCAAAATTTTGTTGAGTGCCTATTACTTGACACAACTCTCTGTTGATTTATAATCTGCAGTTTCATTACATAATGAGCACATTTAAGAATCTAGCCAATATAGCTAATGACTTTTATTTTCGGACGGAGGGAGTATATTGTTACTCTTTGGAGTAATATTATGTTTGTAAAATGTGTTGCTGTTTCCCCATTTGAATTGTAAGTTAAATATTGTCCCTTTAAAACACTTTCATACTCTAAATAACGGTTTAACCCTTTCTCAAAAGGAAAACTTTCCACTAACATGATGAACTTTGGTTGAGAAGGCATCCCTTTTCAATTGCCTCTTCCCCTAGTAGGGGATAATTACTCAAGTCCTCATATTCAAAATTCTGCTGATTGGACTCGATAACTTACAACTGTTTCCTCATATGTAAGTTTATTCCCATCTTTTCTTTTTGAATTCGGAGAGCATGAGATGAAATTCTTTGTACCACTTTTTGTGTACCACAAGTGATCCGAATGTTTTTGCAAGTTAGACGCTCCTTCTAGAACGAGAATTTCTGGCCCTGGTGGGATAAGATAAACCACTAGATGTATTATTGGTCTCTATTAGATCTGTCAGCCAATGCCACATGGGGAAACTGGACTGCCCAGAGCTGAATGTATCCAAGTATCTAACCACATATAAGTCATTTCCTGACTACTGAATTTATATATCAATTCCTAAAATAATTTCTGAAATGAACTGTGTATTGAAGCTGTAACACCCCAAACTTTTCCATAATAAAGTAGTCTTTAATCAAATACAAAATCCTCAAAATAAAGCCTGTTATCTCAACGGCTAGTACAATCTAACCATAATTCAAAAATAATGTGGAAGTATAACTGTCTATCAACCTTAACGACTAGTACAACCCACTAGCTTATTCAACTAAAACATTAAAGTAATGACTTCAATCTTCTTAAATACGCTGCCATCCTTTCGAAGATCTTTCACCTACTCATTACCTGGGGGAAAAATAAATGAAAGGGGTGAGCGAAAAATGCTCAGTAAGTTCATACGGGATCTCTTCGTGTACTAAGAAGAGATGACCGAAAGAATGGAGCAAAACAATACTTTCAATGAAAGGCTAATCATCAATAACTTAATTGTAATAATCTCAAAATACAGTTACGAATAATTAAAGATAACTTGTGGCACTATCACAAGAACAAGAACATAACAAGGATTCATCTTCAAGAAATCCGTCAATTCCATAGTAACAATACACCTTTTCAGGGTGTTAAGGGAATAAGAGACCTTACACATTTTCAGGGTGCTCCCTTATTAAGATACATCATGATCATTAAACTACTTCATCAAGTAGCATATAAATGTCTAAGTTATTTTCAATTAAGTCCTTTTCAATCAGACTAATTCCTGCTAAGTCATTTTCAATCAAACAAAGCTAACTGCACCTGTTTCATATAGATACAGTAACATTCACACATAGTGTTCATAGATACGAGAACACATAACATAATTCAATTTACTTTGGATACCCATTGAATAAGAACATATCAAGGGTAAGATCATTCCAAATGATTTTCATATCACAGGAGTTCAAATACTACCGGCCACTTGGTAGTTACACTTTAGAAAGAATTTGAGGGTCCTATTTCAAAGGATGAAACTCAAATTACTTAGGAACATAATCCCTTACCTTGGCTTGCTTACATCTCTTTGCAAAACCACGCGCACGAATCTATAATCATGCAAAATAATACTCTTAGACAAAAGTAAATACTATTTACTTTTCGTCCCAACATACTTTACTTTCTTTCGTTAACCTATGAGTTACTCTCTTTTAACTCCTTCTAAGGTTAACTACACATTCTAGGGTTTCCCAACTACCAATTTAGATTTACCAAAATACCCCTAAGGTTTCACCAAAATACCCTTAGGGTTTACCACCTTCAATTCCCATTACTATTTTCTAATACTCATTCACACATACTAGTTTCACCTTTTCCAGCACACACAAAACACACACGCACACATACACATGTACACACACACTGCGCACACACTACACACATTACGCACCACACACACACATACACTGCACACACACGCACACAGCACGAACACATACACACACTTTACTGCACACACACACACACACAACACGCACGCACACAACACACACACCCCCACATCTTGTTCCATTAAAACCCTAATCATGAAAACCCTAGTTTACAACATCAATTTAGGATTCCTAAACCATTGATTCTAATGATTCAAACGAAATAGAAAAATATTAGGGAGATTGGGGAGTACCTTCGATGATCCAATCCGGACTCCTCTCTTCCTCTCTCCACCTTCTCTCTCTCTCTCTCTCTCTCTCTCTCGGTTCTTCTCCCTCTTACCTCCTCTCTCTCCCTTTCTCTGATGATTTTCTTTTCTTCTTTGATAATTAAAGAGTCTAGGGTTTTCTAGAGAGGTTAATATAGTATAGAGTTTCCAAATCCTAACCCATAAATGATTCCTTCTCCAATTAAAATAAATACTTCGGTTTTACTTCGACCCAATAACTAAAGCCCAATACTTTCTTTAATGACTCGGTCCAAATAATAAATAAAAGAGTCCAAAAATAAATAATAAGGGGGAAGGGGGACGGATATTACATTCTTACCTCCTTAAAAGAGTTTGGTCCACCAAACTAATGTAACTTAATCAGAGAACAAGGTGGGATACGTCTCTCGAATCTCGCTCTCGAGCTCCCATGTAGCTTCTCTTTCCTTATGGTTTCTCCATTGAACTTTCACATAGGGGATCACTCTTTTCCTTAGTATTCGATCCTTTTGATCTACAATCTTTACGGGTTTCTCATCGTAGCTCAAATCCGCATGAATCCGGAGCTGCTTATACTCGATCACATGGCTCGAATCGGAAATGTACTTCCTTAGCGTTTTGATACATGAAACATATTGTGCACTCCCGCTAGCACAGGTGGTAAAGCTAACTTGTAAGCTACCATCCCTACTCGTTCCAAAATCTCAAACGGTCCCACGTATCTTGGGCTTAACGTCCCACAGATACCGAATCTCATAACTCCCTTCATTGGCGAAATATTCAAGTGTAGATACCCCGGGGAACCACGGCTTGGCTAGAGCGCGTGAATTATCTAGGATGTCTACTTAATTTTAAGAGTCGCCACCCACGTTTTAGAGGAACGCGAGAAAACCTTGGAAAAGCCAATTTTATGTTACGAAACCAAAGATTCAAGGAAACGGGGTTCGGGGGTTAGGTGACAAAGTGGGAAGTACTTAAACACCCACTCCGCCCCGCTTACGCGGGTCTTGCTACTTTTGGTGTTCTAATACTAAAAAGAAAAGTCCTTCAATTATTAATGTAAGAAGTGCTAACAATTACAATGGAAAGAAAGGGGAAAATAAAAGAGAAATAAAAGAGAATTGTTTTATTTATTAATTTATGCTAAAGATTACATGTTGAATTATCTTAACAATTACATTAATAATGAAATGTGGAGACTAAAGTAGAGATTAAAATGTAGGGAGATAACCTTAACCAACTTTAATGTAGTAAAGTGGTCATTTGGTCATGTCCCATTGATGGGGATTGCATACATTACCAAGACATGTGAAAATAAGAGAAGAAGAATAAAATACCTTAAGAAAGTGGGCTTCAAACTTGGACTTGAAAATGGTGTTGTTGTAAGGCAATTGTTGTAGAACAATTTGTGTAGAGTTTTGTTGTGTTAAACTCTTGTTGGGAGAACTCTTGGAAAGAGAATTCTTGGGAGAATTGTGTATAGTGTATTTGTGTAGAGATTTCAAGTCAAAAAAGAAGGTCCCTTTCCAAGGTAGGAGATGATGGTTTTTATAGGTAAAATTAGGAGGGAAAGTTGGAGGGAAATTGGTCAATCCATGTGAAATGGAATTGACCAATCAAGAAAAAGATAAATAAAAGAATTAATGAAAGAAAAAAAGAAAATCAATAATAATAAAATGAAATATTTGTTTTATGAAGAATGGCTAGAATAAAGGATTTGGGAGTTATGAAATAAGGGGGGAATGAATGTGGATGTAAAAAGGAGGTGTTTGTGATCAAGAAGAGATTTTCTAAATAAGAAAAGGGAGGGAAAAATGGTGCTATCCGTTACTGCCAAAGTGGGAAGCGAGCGGGTCCGGCCCTATTGGACCAAACGCGCGCGCGCCCCCATGACTATTACGGAGGCGCCCGCGGGTGAGAATAACAGAATTACAGAATGACTCTAAAAGTTAACTCTGTTATGCAGTTTAGTCCAAAACTAACGGAATCATTTAGGAACTTAACGGAAGTAACAGAAATTAACAAAAACAAGTTAAATAAAAATACTATGTATGCAATCGGGGTGAGAGGTCCCAAAGTGGGGTGTCTACAGAGCGCCTCGGCGACGTGGATTGCGAAGCAAAACGCGTCGACGAAAGAAAGACAACCGCCGAGGACATCGACAAGAGAAAACAAAGACTCGATAAAGCATGAATTTGAAATTACAAAAGGATATGAGTGCGATCCCTGTGTGAGCGGCTTTCGCGGATGGAAAGGGTGTGGTGGCTTGAGGCGGCCACCACACGGCCACAAAAATTTTAAAAAGGTGTGGTGGCTTGAGGCGGCCCACCATGGCCACAAAATTTTAAAAAGGTGTGGTGGCTTGAGGCGGCCACCACGGCCACAATTTTTTTTTAAAGGTGTGGTGGCTTGAGGCGGCCCACCACACGGCCACAAAATTTTAAAAAGGTGTGGTGGCTTGAGGCGGCCCCACCATGGCCACAAAATTTTAAAAAGGTGTGGTGGCTGAGGCGGCCCACCACGGCCACAAAAATTTAAAAAGGTGTGGTGGCTTGAGGCGGCCCACCATGGCCACAAAATTTTTTAAAAAGGTGTGGTGGCTTGAGGCGGCCCACTACGGCAGCAAAAATTTTAAAAAGGTGTGGTGGCTTGAGGCGGCCCACCACGGCAACAAAAATTTTAAAAGGTGTGGTGGCTTGAGGCGGCCCACCACGGCCACAAAAATTTTAAAAAGGTGTGGTGGCTTGAGGCGGCCCACCACGGCCACAAAATTTTAAAAAGGTGTGGTGGCTTGAGGCGGCCAACCACGGCCGCAATTTAAAGGAAGAGGGGATTTCGAAATTGTGAAAGATGGGGGTGCGCTCCCTGTGTGAGCGGCTTTATTAATATAGAAAGGATATGGCGGGATCCGTCTTGCTGAAGCGGGGTCCGTTTGCTGATGCGGGGTCCGTTTGCTGATGCGGGATCCGTTTGCTGAATGCGGGATCCGTTTGCTGATGCGGGATCCGTTTGCTGATGCGGGATCCGTTTGCTGAAGCAGGATCCGTTTGCTGATTGCGGGATCCGTTTGCTGATGCGGGATCCGTTTGCTGATTGCGGGATCCGTTTACTGATTGCGGGATCCGTTTGCTGATTGCGGGATCCGTTTGCTGATTGCGGGATCCGTTTGCTGATTGCGGGATCCGTTTGCTGATGCGGGATCCGTTTGCTGATGCGGGATCCGTTTGCTTAATGCGGGATCCGTTTACTGATGCGGGATCCGTTTGCTGAATGCGGGATCCGTTTGCTGATACGAGATCACCGTGGACCAAATTGCTGTCTAGAGCTTGCAGTTGCTGTTGACTTTATCGTGGGGATGCGAGCATGGTTGACTGTGGACCATTTTCTGCTGGGGATGAAGTGCCTTAAGTAGCGGATGCTATTGACTTCGTGGTGGTACCTGTTATGTGTGTGCTTGGCAGGTATATGTGTTTGTGCGAGAAGATGCATGAAGTGTGAAATGCTCGTGGTGCAATGTGATTTGAAAGCAGTTTTTGCATGAGAGAGAGGTTTTGTAAGAATGGAGAAAGTGATTTTGTGTGCGGTGTGATTTCTGAAAGCAGAGATTTGTTTGAGATGAATGATGTTCATACCTTCACTTACCATTAAGCTTGATTGGGGATGGATTGTTGAAGGATGTTGATGCTTTTGATGAAGAATGTCCATGCTTTGGATGGAGAATGAGATGTTGAATTGTTCTTGCCTTTGACGGAGTGTCGGCGAGATGGTATTCTGGATGGTGGGTTGGTTGTGCCAAAAGGCTGCCTACGTATTCCTTGAAAGGAATCAGACCAGCGTAGTTCAAGGATGATGGAGAATGCTGGAGGAGAAGCTAGGAGCAAAGCAAAGTAGAGCACATACTTTTGCACATAGAAGGAGAAAAAAAAAAGAAAAATTTCTTCTTCTTTTTTTTTTTTTTTTTTTAAGATTAGAAGGGAAAGAATATGCACACACGTGAGAAAAAGATTTTTTTTTAGTTCGTGGGTGAACCATTTTAACCATTGTGTGTTTGTAAAGTCAGCCCAAGATCAAGTCGTGTTCAATCGAAGTCCGGATTGCCTCGCATGAATGTTGTCGCCGTGATGTCCGACGAAAATTGATGTCTAGCCCCAAGAGATTTGTCGATTATGGGGCTCCAAAAGGCATTTGATGCCGAGATAAGGGTTGCTGATTGTAAAGTCCCTTGAATGCTAAACTTTGAGTGGCTTATGAAACCCCAAGATGAATCAACTCTTATCCCATTCAAATAAACTGTCTTTTGTTGTCGACGTGGGCAAGCCCCAAGAGAAGATCATTGATACCAAGCTTTGAGAGATTGCTAAGCCCCAAATGTCATGGGCTTATCAAGTTTGTAGATGGTGGGATGTGGAGACCTTTCGGTGTGAAGCCTCAAATTTTCTTGGAATCGGCTTAGCATTATGTTGGGAGCGGATGGCGCTATTGGGAAGAACTCTTGAAGGCGATCTCCTTCTTTCTCTTGCTTGGAGATGGATAGCCCTTTTTGTGGTTGATACCCAAATGGCGAAGGTCAATGTTGAAAATGTAGTACGGTCTTCGGGAGACGTCTCGTGGGAGATGGTGATGTTGTTGTAAATGATAAGGTCTTGGTGTGATAAAGTCTCGAACGGTATGTTTGCTTGAGTCTTCTTGAGTTGAGCCGACGGCGGATCTTCGGATGCAGCCTGTGCTTTTGATCTTTGAGAAGGGGGTGCAGTACTTACAGAAACATTGGGATTAGCCGTAACTCTGCTTATAGAGTGAACATATTGGCATTGAACGCTATAACTCGCCGGGTGAGTCTAGCATATTGAATCTTTTTCCTTTTCTCTAAGACTTCCTTCAGAATCTCGCTGTGAGTTTCTAACAAGAATCATCAAATTCATTCATATCATCGGATCCTTCATTTAAAACCAAGAGGCCTTTTGACTGGAAGTGTTGAGGGACCATTGAAGTTCGATCCCTTTCATAGAGCCATAAGACTACTCCCAAATTGCATTGCTCGGGTACCACTGCCCAAAAGCTTGAAGCCCCAATATTGCCCATTGCTTGAATTACTGTAAAGACGTGGCCCAAAAGATTTGTAGATTGCGAAGCCCCTTGAGACCTTTCGGTATGAAGCTTCAAATGTTGCTGGGGACATTGAAGTGAATTGCTTCTTGCCGATGGAGCCTTTAAGACTTGACCGTAGCCCTTAGAGTGCCATCATTGATTGCGAGAAAGGTCCATCCTTGATTGGGGGAACGAGTACGGGCACACATGACAATAGGGCTTTTTGACATTCCTTTTGAGAGACTTTGAGGATAGTCTCACACATCTTTCATGAGCATAGCCCCTAGGGCTTATTGATTGTTAAATGAAGCAAAAGAAGCCCTTGTTCTTGAGTCACATAGCCCCTAAGGCGTCACCATTTGTTGAGCAAAGTAAGAGTGACTCATCCTCGTGCGAGAGAACAAACATGAGAGGACATGGCAAGAGCTACTCCATTTCTCGGGAGTCTTTCGGCGTACTTTAGAAGCACATACTTGCAGAAGCTTTGAAAACTGAGACACATGTTGTTGCTATTTGCTGCCCAAGCCAATTGACTAGCTAGGGATTATTGTGCAACCTCGTGCCCTTTTATGATGGGCTCGTTCTCAGATGGGTCTTGGTTACCACTGTAAGTACCCCAATCTAAAACCGACCTATCTTAGAGGTAGCCTTAGCACCGTTTCAGGGATAAGCTAATAGGACAGGACCTCCCTAGGATAAGCTATAAATTCCAGGACTACTCT
Organism: Campanula takesimana; assembly: GCA_026119855.1. NCBI lineage: Eukaryota > Viridiplantae > Streptophyta > Magnoliopsida > Asterales > Campanulaceae > Campanula > Campanula takesimana. Next base: position 13,215 of record JAOWBW010000650.1, on the reverse strand, counting down.
GGTATAAAATTGGAAAAATCCAGAAGCTCGCCAGGCTGAGCCGTACGGATGCTTTGGGGACTAGAGGGGCCTAGCCGTACGGCTGGTTTGGGCACCCTCAGCCCCTATAAATAGAACCCCTTGCTGATCATTTCAGGGGGGGAGAAATACACATTAGGGAGGTCACTCTGCTGGAATTACCACAGAGCAAGAGTTAGAGTGATCACAAACCAAAAAAGGAGAGAAGAAAGGAAGATTGGCCATAACCATCATAGGTAAAGCCACCTCCCCCCTCCTTTCTCTTCATCTTACTCCTATTTTCTTTCTTATATCTTGTTTATACATGTATTTACTCTTCATTCATGCAAAGACTTGTCCATTTCAAGCACCTTTTATTTCTTGCAAGACTTGTCCATTATCAAGCACTATATACCTATCTATTACATTACTATCTTGTCCAAGCTATGAGAAGTTCAAAGGTGCCCTCCATACCTTGTATGGAAGAGGTTCTAAACTTAGACACTCATAGACTTGTTGATTGTCATTTACATTCCTTATTCATTTAAATGTTATGCTTGTTTGGCCATGATAATCATGAGGATGGTGGAACCTTAGTGTCCATCATTTTCCTCTTTTGGTTTAGCCTCAAAATCCCACTTTTGGGTCATAAAGATTCAATCTTTATGTGTTATTTTGACTCTTGGAAGGATTTTAAGTCATAAAATGTCATCTTGGTGATAAAGTTCCAATCTTTATTCACCAAATGACCAACTTTGGTCCAAAGGGGACATTCATCAACTTTCTTGATTTCCTCCTATGATTGCTCATGATCACACCCAAATACTTGTTTTGGGGGACCAAGTGATGATCATTTAGCATAGGAATGATGTTATAAAACTTGTAAAATGATTTCTTGCAAACTGGGATAAAAACAGTTTGTCCAGCTTCAGACAGAATGCCCTGTTTCTGTTATGAACTGGACTGTTCTTGAGCAAACTGTAAAACCCCAGAACTGCCTCCTCCAGCCGTACAGCTACTTCAGGTAGGAGGGCAAAATTGCATGTTTTGCCCTCTGACCTTTATCTTATCACTCAAGGCCCCTTTTCAGCTAAGTTTCTCAAATAAAAATCAACAACAGAATTTTTTCCGTTAAACACACACACATACATATGCATATTTTAACTAACTTAGGGAGACTCGGCTTTGTCCGAGACAACTTGAGAGGACGTAAAAACTCCTCCCAAGTTGTAACCTGACCTCCGAACCTTTGAACTCAAACCTTTGTCATTTTGTTGGGTTTAAAATTAACAAAATGTGGCGACTCCGTTAAATTTGACCGGTTCCCATATTTGGCGTTTCGCCCCATACATTCCATCGCGTTTTTTGCGCGCGGGGCGGGATCCTTACAGTGGCGACTCCGCTGGGGATTAGAGTGCTTTCGGACTTCTTTCTAGAAGGTTCGGGGGCATTCTTGTGTGGGTCAAACTCCCGTTCCCGTTAGTTGACTTCTTGCATATTTGTGTGTGTTTGATGTTTCTGTTTGAACTGTTTTGAGTACATACGTTCTGGAAACACAATAAGCTGGGGCTTGATGATCAGAAGTTGAAGAAACTGAGAAAAATCTTCACCCTCTTGCTTTAGCCGTACGGCTACTTTGGGTAGGGGCCAGAATGTTGCCAATTAACAGTTTGGTGTAGGGCTGCAACATTCTGGGTGCCCCTCTGCTTCTACTTGTCCAGGTTCCAAATTTACAATCTTACTTGTGCACATTACCTTCATTCTTTTGGCCAAAACTTGGTTTTAAAAGGTAATAAAACTTGGTTATGCATGATCTTTTGTCAATAAAATGGTTTCCAAAACCTCGTCGTGCATAACCCCTTTTTGTAAGGGTTTTCTTGAGACTCCTCGTTGTGCACAAATTGCTTTGTACAAAAGGGTTCCAATGTAAAATATTGCTTTTGCAAAAGTTTGATTCAAAATTCATTGTGGTGCACAACTTGGTACATGTACAAGTTTTGGTCTTTGTTCGCTTATATTCCTTGATTTGTTGTGTATAGATTGCTCAATCCATGCTTGTTCATACTTGTTCATATCTTGCTTATGCCATGCTCATGATATCGATAAACGAATTGAAAATCTCTCTTTTTACTCAAAAAAGGAGCATAGAATGACTTCACACCACGCGCACTTGACCGTGCACGTTCCAAATACCCTTTAAACCCGGGGTGGATGCCACGATGCAGCTCGTTGGGCGCTCTTGTTCCCTTCGATGCGCGCACGGGTCCATCCCACCTTCCCTTCCGAACCGAGTCAACCACACTTGTCCGTGACACACAAATACCGTGACTATGGTTGGTTTTTGGTCTAGATCACGTTACCACGTCCTTGATACGTGCTCAAAGCTAATTGTGGCCAAATTAATGCCCGAGTTGTGACTCCTTGATGAAATTCAAGCGTGGCCTAACCAGCCTCCAACTCGTGTGTTAGTGACGACCACAATTAGCAAGGGCCATGTACTAAGGATAGGGTGACACCGTGTCGTCGAGCCCTAATGAACGAGTTTTTTAATCATCCTTAAACCCATGGTCAAGGATCGAGACGCCTCATTCAAAATGAGGTCATGTCGGAAATGTCAGTGGAGCCTTCAGAGAAAAGTCTCGATCCCGACTGGAGCTTAACCATGATTAGGATGACCCGCACATTGGGAACCTTACGATGCACTAGACCCTAGGTACGCTTCTTTTGATCGGTGGAAGCCGCGTGCCCTATAGGACCCTCGCCCGGATAGTCCGTCCTTGGGAGCGTGCAATACAGGTGAAAAACGAGGGGTCTATAGGCGTAGTGATGGCCTCCACTGATCCAGGATTTAGAATAGTTGCGAAAAAGAAGAGCGGTCTTTTCCAACCAGTTAGGAATAAATCAGTTTTAAGTAAACGTGAACATAATTAATCAATAATAAAAACTTTCATGTTGCATGAGCCTAAAGCCTATCTGCCCCTAAACACTGACCCAAGTCCATACCTGAGTCTGAAATAAACCTCCTTCTCCGCAGCGCATAAAATGGGTCAGAGTTCCGGGTCATCGCCTGATTAGTGCCGAGTCGGACAGTTCATCGACAGCTTCATTGAGGTTTTTCCAAATGAATAGCCAGGCAGGAAGTAGTAGTGGGGGTGACAATGCCACAGATCCGAACGGTCTTAGCAGGGAAGAGTTGGTACAGGCTTTAGAGGCCGCCAGGGCCCGGGAAGAGAATGACAGAAAACGCCTCGAGGATATGCAGAACAGGGTTACGGAGATCATGAGACAGAAAGGGGTAGCCGTTGTGTTTGAAAATGACGGAGGCTTTGTGGAAATCACTGACGAAGAAGGAATTGAGAATGTGCCGCCTCAAGGGTACAGTCGGGTCCCACCCCCTCAAACTACCCAAATGTGGGGACCTCACGTCCCACATCCCAAACCGCCACTCATCAAAATGTGCCCATCACTCATGTTCCCCTTGTCCCACCGGGTGTCGCTTCCATGTACCCACCGGGGTCAATCTATATGACACGGTCCCAAACAGTCAAGCACCCTTGGCCCCATCTACTGCCGGCTTGCCGCCTCCGACCCCTGCCAACCATCTCTAGAGAAGTGCCTTACCCACTCTACTACCCGATGGCCCAAACATCCAAAACTACCCCACCATATATCCCAAGAAGCAACCTGGCGCCAGGGTATGTCTACACCCACTTGCCACCTACAAATCCTCCTCCGATAGTTCCCTCCACCACTTCACCTCCCAACGCAGTGCCATTGACAAGTCAAATCATGGGATCCGTCAACTCTAACCCCCATGTGGACCCTCAAGTGGGATGGATAGTTGAGAAGCTGAAACAAATGGAGGAAAGGTTCGAGGGAATGAATGAGAAGAAGTTCACCTCGGGAGTCACGGACCCCAATAAGGTCGTCCCCCTCCCTCATCGATTCAAAATGCCGGAAATTGACAAATTTGACGGGACCGCCTGTCCCCAGACTCACCTCAACGCCTACACCTTGGCGATGAGGGCGAAGGGTTGCACCGTGCAGCAAATGGCTGATCACTTTCAGTTGTCCTTAAGGGGAAATGCACTCAAATGGTTCTTCAACTTAAAGGATGAGTCTCGAACCACATGGGACCGGATTAAGGAAGCATTCCTCACCAAGTACCGTTCTAACTTGGAGTGGGAAACCAATCGCACCGATTTGCAAAGCACACTGCAAAAGACCGAAGATTCGATCAGTGAGTTTTACAAAAGATGGAACTACAAATTGGGAGAAATTTCCAATCCTCCCACCGAGGATGAACAGTTGGATATATTTCAGTCATGCTTGAAACCCCAACTGCGAGCTTTGATCAGTCATCACTTCTACCCCAATCTTCGAGCCATGGTAACCGTAGATCCAAATTTGAGAAGGCTCTCAATGAGCAGTCTCCGGCCCAAAATAGCGGAAACTCCCATAGGTACCGCCCTCCGACCACCGGTAAAGGGAAAGAAACCCTGGGAACGGTTAACAGCATCCAAGAAGGAAGCCCAAGGCAAGCCTCTCAAAAGGGTGGGACTGCAGAAAGGCATCAGTATGTAAGGTTTGAGGATTTCGGAATGCCTATAAGTAAGGTGTTCGAAGGGTTAGTCAAGCAAGGCCTTGTAAAACCTTTGGTCAACTATCAGCCAAGGAATCCCGAGAAACCCTTTGATCAAAACAAAAGATGCGCCTTCCACAATTATCATGGCCACAATACCGATGATTGCTCCGTGATAAAACGCATCATCCTCGACCTCATTGACAAAGGAAACTTGAACACCCCCGTGGCCCGAGCGTGATTAATAACCCTTTCCCCAACAACCAAGGCATTAATATGATTGAGTTCGAGGAGCCTACACCTGTGAACCTTTTGGAATTCGACGTCCCAATGGCTCAGATTGGGGAAGAATGGAAGGAAGCCTTATGGGCATGTGTGCAAGAGGGAGATATGAGATGCCCATCTGACTTTATGATCGCCAATGTGATGAGTGCAAGGGTACCCCACCAAAATGCCGATGAATTGGTCATAATAACACTCACCGAACATGATTTAACGTTTGAACAATGTATGGAGGAGATGGAAAAGTCCATTAAGAGTACGTTGGACAGCGAAAGCCAAGGCTCGAATGGGGATGGCCTTTCCCATGATGATTGCTTCCATATCATTGAGGCATGTAGTTCATCTACGGGCAAGAGGACAATTAAACGAAACGGGTCCGAGGTAGCAAAGATCCCAGAAACGATTGACTATCTCACCCAAATGAAAGAAGCCGTTCGTTTTCTACCTCACAAGAGCTCCGGATCCTATGTGAAAGTGATGATGATGAAGTATCCTCAAATATGGCTCCTTGTGTTTTCTCCCCGAAATTGGAAAAAGAGGAATTTCCAGCCTTGGATGATTTCTTAGCTTTGCCACCACTATCTCCGCCACTGCCGCTGTTTGACGGATCAGCATTCCCAGATAATTATTGTTGCATGCTCACCCTGGAAAAGCTCCGTGAAATGTGGGAGCTGGAAAAGCCAGAACCACCACCCTATCTCCCTAGGAGAAAATTTGTGGTCAACATCCACCCCAAAACGAATGGTCACGGTAAATGAGTTAAGGAGGGAGGCATGGCCGTACGGTACCCGAAACCTCCGCCTATCAGAGATGAGATGATAAAAGTCGATTAGCCCTTGGAAGTGAGTGTATTAACTCGATCAGGGCAAGTGCACACGGAGAACCCTAAAAAACCTCCACCACCGGAACACCGAGCGCCTCCCCTTCTTGTTGACGAGGCGAAACCCCCAGGTTCCGGAGAAGAGGATCCCATCTTAGCCCAACTTAAGAGGACACAAGCTAACATATCTTTGTGGTCCCTCCTTACTTCCTCCTACCCTCATAAGCTCAAGTTGGAGGAATCTTGGCCCACACTATGGTACCCACCACAGCTACCCCCGAGGAAGCCGTACAAATGATCGGAAGTGTTTCAGTATGGAAATATCATCACATTCACAGATTTGGATTTCCGAAGTTTGGGGCTAGCCATAACGAGGCCCTTTACATCACGGTACAATTGGACGATCGCCGCCTCCCTCGGGTTCTGGTCGATAACGGCTCCGCCATGAATGTCCTCCACGCCAAGATGATGGACCTACTTGGCCTTGAGACCACCGACCTAAAGCCTTCCGTGATCACTGTCAAGGCTTATGATTCCACCCCGCTCAGTCTTAGGGGTGGCCGCTTTGAACCTTTGGTTTGGGAAACAAATGATGCCGACCGACTTCCAAGTGCTCGACATCCCCATATCCTTCACTGCCTTATTGGGACGCCCGTGCTCCACAAAGTCAACGGGGTCGCCTCCACTCTCCATCAATGTGTGAAATACGTGCAAGGGGGTAACTTGACAACTATTTATGGGGACAGTGTGACCACAGAAGGAACCAACACCAATGGGATTCATGTGTTAGAAATTAAGCATGAGGGAAGCGGCATGGCTTTGACTGGCTTCACAGAAGTACCACCCAAAACCCACATTTGTTGTGTAGATCTCACGCTCACCAAGGATAAGATTCCTCCTGCGATGAGAATGATGCGTCTGATGCGCTACCTCCCGAGGCTCGGACTAGGAAGGAAGCTCCAAGGGACTCACAAGATTGTTGATCAAAGAGAAAAACACGCTTCATGGCTTGGGATACAAACCCACCCCGGAGACCTCAGGATGGATAAGGAAGTGGCTCGGAAAAAAGCCAGCCAGGGCTCAAGGGACTCCATTTAAAACCCCCAACCTTCGTCCTTATACCTTTGATATGAGCCGTTACTTTGTGAAGGGGGGAGTTCAAGTCGAACCCCAGAGCCAAGAGAGACGATGATGACCAATTGGGATAAGTTGCAAGAGGATCTCAAAAGGTTCCGAGGGGTGGTGGCAAACCCCGTGAGGAGGGCATTTCTGGATACGCCCAAGATAAAAGATCCTACTGATACTACTATCAGCCACGAATACACCTTCAAGGGGGTGCCCGAAATGGTAAAAGAGTTTGAAACCTTGTCTGTGACGGGAGCTAGCAAGGAAAGGGGATCCGTCTGGGGACAAAATGGCGAATACAAGTTTAAGGAGGGAGTTCCTAAGGCGCCGCCAAGGATGCTATGGGCAATGAGTGGAACGGTGTGGTAATGCAAAGAATGTTCGGAGAAGACTTGGTTGTGCCTGACCTAATTGACTTCGAAAAGGAAATGATTGCCGTGATTGAAGATGGACCTCTTGCAACCTTTGACCCACACACTCTTGCAAAGCCAACAGACATGCCTCTGAAAAATTGGGTAACCTTCTCTGGACCGGTGGCGAGCAAAGAAGAAATGACCGCGAAACTTGGACTGGTCCCTCGTCCCCTAGAGTCAAATGTCATAGGGTCCAATGTAGTTGAGTCTCCCCAATCTCTTGTCTTTGAATTCGAGTCTGTCTCCTCCGAGGGCCTCACGCCGAGGATTATGAACTTGTAGCAACGTTTAGCCCGTTATTCCCGTTTGCATTGAATGAAATGATAGATCTTTCCGAGTATCCCCTCATTGCTAACTTATTAGATGATAAATTACTAATAATCTGAAAAGGTTAATAATGAATCACCTAATAATGCAGACGCACTAAACAATCCAAACATTAAACAATCATCAAAGCAGGTTGTTGATCAAGAGGAAAACCGTGCCCAAGCTGTCGAAGAGGTTTTGACTAAGGTGAATTTGGGAACCGAAAATGAGCCAAAGGAGACACAGATTGGGGAATACTTCAAAGGGGCCGAAAGGGAAGCTTTGGTTGAGATAATCAAAGAGTATGTAGATGTGTTTGCATGGTCTTATAAGGATATGCCAGGGTTGGATGCTTCGATCGTGGAACACAGGATCCCCGTGGACCCTGAGGTGAAACCCGTTAAGCAAAAACTTCGGCGAATCAAACCAGAATGGTCCCTGCAGGTCAAAGAAGAGATTGAAAAGTTGCTTCGGGTCGGCTTTATAAGAGTGATAGAATACCCCTCATGCCTCTCCAACATAGTAACGGTCACAAAGGCCAACGGAAAGGTTCGATGCTGCGTCGACTTCAGGGATCTCAACAAAGTGAGTCCCAAAGATGACTTTCCCCTCCCAAGCATCGACATGCTTGTGGATACAACCTCTAGCTTTGAGGTTAAGTCTTTTGTGGATGGCTTCGCCGGACATAACCAGATTAAGATGGCAGAGGAGGACCAGGAAAAAACTACCTTCACCACCCCATGGGAACCTTTTGCTATACCATGATGCCTTTCGGGTTGCGAAACGCTGGGGCTACCTACCAAAGAGCTGCGACCGCACTCTTCCACGACATGATCCATAAGGAAATAGAAGTGTATGTCGATGACATGATCGTGCATTCTAAGGGTTCTGACGGGCAACATTTGATAGACTTGAGAAAGTTCTTTGACAGGCTTAGGAAGCACTCCATGAGACTTAATCCGGCCAAGTGCACTTTTGGGTTTCTCGTGGCAAGGTTTTGGGATACATGGTCACCGAACGGGGCATCAAAATTGATCCTCAAAAGGTTAAGGCAATTGTAGAAATGAGGCCGCCTCGCTCCCAAACAGAGGTAAAAGCCTTCATGGAAAGTTTGCAATACATCAGCCGCTTCATAAACTAACTCACTCCCATTTGTGAGCCATCTTCAAATTGATAAGAAAGAATGCCGAGGTCAAATGGAACGGGGAGTGCCAAAAAGTCTTCGACAAGATTAAGGTCTACCTCATCCAACCACCAATCCTATGCCTCCGCACAAAGACAAGCCACTCTTGCTCTACCTAACAGTGACTGATGCGTCGATAGGAGCAATATTGGCCCAAGAGAAGAAAGATTCAAAGGTGGAAAATGCCATCTACTTTGTGAGCCGTAAGCTACAAGGAAGCGAGCTCAACACTCCCCAATTGAGAAGACTTGCGCAGGATTGGTATGGGTCGTGAGAAAGTTAAAACATTACGTGCAGGCTCATCCGATACAACTTATTTCCAAAATAGACCCCATCAAGTGCTTATTGGAAAATCCATCTTTGTCTATGAGGCTTGCCAAATGGTCCTTCTTCTTAGCCAATACGATATCAGTTACGTGTCGAGAAAGGCAGTCAAAGGAAGGGTTTTGGCAGAACACTTGGCAGATTTCCTAGTAATGAAGAAAGGGGGCCCGAACCAAAATTCCAGATGAAGGAATCTTCACCCTCGAGGGAGGAAATAGAGTGGCAATTGTTCTTCGACGGAGCTGCAAATAAAAGAGGAAATGGTGTAGGATTGCTCTTGGTAAACCCAAAAGACGAGAACACCCCCATCGCCATCAAATTGAACTTTGATGTCACCAACCAGCCGCAGAATATGAGGCATGCACGGCCGGTTTGGAGGCAGCTTTGAAAGGAATGTTAAGGAGCTGGAAGTATACGGCGATTCGGCTTGATTATCAACCAAGTCTCGAACAAATGGAAAACACTGGATCCCGGTTTGCGAAATTATCATGCCTATATGGAAGAGCTCATAGCACAATTCCAGGAGGTCAGCTTCCATTACCTGCCGAGGGACCGGAACCGTTTCGCCGACGCCCTAGCAACTTTGGCTTCATTGGTGGAAATCCCTGAGGGAAAATTGATAAAACCATTCCGGGTCGGGAGAAAGGAAAGCCCAGCATACTGCTTCAAAATCGGAGCAATCCTGAAGATGTAAAGAAGCCATGGTACAACCAGATTTACCAATTCCTCAAAGAAGGAGAAGCTTCCTTCATGAATGAAAAGGGAGAGTATTTGCACGGGGATCAAAGCCAAAGGTATACGGCACTCAAGCGGTTGGAATCCACTACGTCATCCTGGGGGACATCCTATACAAAAAATGCCATCAGGGCCTTCTCCTTAGATGCATAAGTGGGGAAAGAGCAAAAGAACTCATGCAAGAAGTTCACGGTGGAGTATGTGGTCCTCATATGAACGCAAGGGCATTAATGCAAAACATTCTGCGGATGGGTTACTTCTGGATCTCAATGGAAATAGATTGCATGCAATTCGTAAGGGTGTGATAAATGTCAGCGTTTCTCCAACCTCAACCACCTACCGCCTCATCATCTCTACTACATGACTACACCATGCCCTTCTCAACATGGGGCATAGATGTTATCGAGAAAATCTCCCCGTCTGGTAGTAATGGTCACGAGTTTGTTTTGGTAGCCATGGATTACTTCACAAAGTGGGTAGAGGCTAAGTCAATACCGGGTCCTCACCTCCAAGAAGTGGCAGGATTTATCAAAGAGAATATCATGTGCCGGTACGGAGTCCCGAACGAGGTCATTACCGACAACGGCTCGCACTTCGAGGGTGAATGCGATCGATTATTGGGGAGAATTCCGAGTTACTCGTCATAAGTCCTCCCCATACAGACCCCAGACCAATGGCGCGGTAGAGGCCGCCAATAAAACGCTTGAGAGGATCATTAGAAAGATGGCAACACGGGGAAGAGATTGGCCCGAAAAGCTACACCTAGCTTTGTGGGGCTACCGAACTTCGTTCAGAACAGCCACAGGAGAACTCCTTTTGCTTTGATTACGGAATGGAAGCCATGCTCCCCGCAGAATTGGAAGTACCGTCACTAAGAATTTTGTTGGAAAATAAGATCCACGAGGTCGATTGGCTTCGAAGCCGACATGATGAGCTGGCCTTGTTGGACGAACGTCGCCTGAGGGCCATGGAACACATCCGTGCCTACCAAGGAAGAATGGCGCGAGCCTTTGATAAGAAGGTAAAGCCCCGAGAGATTCGGGCAGGAGATTTAGTCCTTAAGGAAAAACCCCGGGGAGGTCTAATCCCGATGGAAAATGGGAACCCGTGTGGATTGGTCCCTTTGTGGTGCAAGAAGTCTTTTCAGGGGGCGCAATGAGGCTCGCAGACTTGGACGGCAACCCCTTTATGCACCCAGTCAATGGTGATAAGCTCCGTCGTTACTTTGTTTAAAAAAAAAAAAAAAAAAAGGGGTGCTAAAAGAATATACCCACCTAGATTGAAAACCCATTCGGGCGGTCTAGAGAAAAAACAGGGTCGCATCCTAAAAATTTGTGGAAGAAATGAACTACGATGACCTGAGCCCCTTAGATTTTCATTTGTAAAAGGGGAACGTAGGCAGCCAATCTTTGGTCCGGTCTAAAAAATAAATAAAAATCAAATTTGGATTTGAGCAAGAGCTCCATGAGAATGCAAATTGGCTTCATAAGTAACCATTTTCATTACAGTTAAACACTTCTTTGATGAGTTCAAGCACGGTCTACTCTCGACCCAACTAACATGCTTAAGACATAATTAAAATACCTAAGATAAACTAATGTGTCTGCAATGGCAATGGGTGGATACATGGAAATCACTGTCCTTCGTCCCTCCACTTCTTCTTTTGACTTCTCGGGTCTTCTTTTTCTTCACCTCAAAGAGGTCAATTCCCCCTTTTCCATGATCAGAGGCCTTCCACATCATCTACGAGCCCGGTCGCCCTCAAAGCCGCATTGGCGGCAGCCCGAGCCCGAAAATCCTCCATTCGTGCCCCCACCTTAGGCATCGCGCCATCCTCCTGTCTGCCAAAACTCTATAGTCCTCGACAACGTCTCCAGTAATGTTATGGCCACTCGCCACAGCTTCGGTCTCCCTTAGAATCCTGCTAGGACCATAAGTCTCACCAAGAATAGCCTCACGCCTCTCCTCAATGAGCCTCTGAGTCTGTCCCATGGTCTGTTCATACCAGTCCAAGTACACCGTGGTCAAAACCATGCTAGCCCGCTCGCCCCAAGAAGTGCCCGAGCTGGAAGAGGGAATAAGTCCACGACCGGGACAAAAAATGAGACGGTGGAGGAATCCCACATAGACAGAGATGAAAGCCTCAAGTGCTCCGGGTTGACACCCGACCACTCCAACAGTGGAGTCTGCGGTAACCCAAACTGACGACGGACCAAAGAAGGGATATAATGAGATGAACCCAAGAGCCTGGCACCCGAACAAAGGGGGAATTCTTGATACTCCCCACCGAGCCAATACGCCAATGGGGAACTAGCCAGCGTATCTCGGCAGTCGTGAGGCGAGCCATGTAAGCCTCCAATCACTCTGAACTAGGTCCAAGATAATGCCTCTCAAAGAGTAAGACCAAGGATTGTGAGAGATAGGAGCCTCCGGAATGGCCATCAACCTCTCCCTCAACACAAAGTAAGCAAGGCAGGGCTACCGCTGCGCATGAAACCATCCCCCAAAGCCAAGCGGTCCATACCGTGAAGGGTCTCGCCCAAGATCAAGGGGACTATATCCTTCCCCGCACGGCACTCCTCGAGGACACTCAATAAAACCCGATGGCAGGTGCCCTTGGAACTGACCATGTAGAAAAGCAAGGACGCATAAACCAGGCATTCCAAAGCCTCATCCGTGCGATCCATGAACTTCTCAGGGACATCCGAAATATCAATAAAAGTGTGATCAAGGACCATGCATTGGGCCTCTTCCAAAGAAATACCAAGAAGAGAAACCAACCTACTCAACACACATGGTGTCATCAACCGAAGAAGAGCTATGACCTCCGTGTCCACGCCACCCACCAAAGCCTTGAAATCCTCATAAGTAGGAGTGATCTCGTTGTAGGAGAAACAATAGACATGCCTCCTAACATCCCAAAAGGACGCAGCGGCCCTCAAATAGCCAAGATCCAGAATGAATTCCTTGAGAGACCAAAGGGATTGAAGGCCAAACATGGATTGGAAAGTTTCCCTTGTGATTCCTCATGTGGGACCGCATCCAAGCCTAAGGTTACCCTCGAAACATTCTTGATGAATTTTGGACAATTTTGGTGGTTTCTCCATGAGAAGGGTTTCCATGGAAGAAGGAGCTTTCGAAATGAAGAAAGACGAACTGATTGATGAACTCAGGACTCTGGCACTTAAGTAGATAACCAGGCCTGGAACAAATTGAATGAAAAAGGAGTACTTCCTTCTCGAGCCGTACGGCTACTTTAGCCCTGTCAGAATTGATGATTTCTTGTTGAGAGTTAGCTTTGTGGTCCAACCCATTTAAAGCCCCTTCCCAACCAATGTCATAAATACAACCAAAAATGCCCTCCTTGGCTCATGCAACTTGAATCGAACCTAGAAATTTTAGGTTCCCAAAAAATCAGGCAGTCCTAGCGACGTAAGCCCAGCTTTGT